>LR736891.1:425001-505365 GCA_902654985.2 Oryctes borbonicus
GTTGCATTAAAATTAAAACAACTTCAGGTGACAAAAGGCACGTAACAGTGTACAATATTTATCTATTCATAATACACTGACCGCAATTAAAAATGCACAACCAGAACAACGTTTATTACTATTAAAAATCTTATGTTACTTATAAACATGTTAATGAAAGGCAATTCAACAAAAGAAAAGTAAGTAAGGTTCGCCTAGCACGTCTATGCTCAGGTGTTAGAGGTAATCGCAGTAAACGTCGGTAACTACTGAACTTCATACGCATTATTCGTCCGTAAACTGTTCGTAATGAATACGAACGACCAATAGCAAATCGGTATTACCCAACCAAACGCTTCAAAAGAAAATCTCGAAAGGTGGTTCTTCTGGGCGTGCATGAACCTGGTCTACGTACTTTACCTTACTTTACTTTATGGTAAAAGAATCGTTTAAGTTAACGTTCAGAAATACATTTATACAATTTTAACGAAAAACTCCAACAATTTAGAGGTGGTGCATTTTTAATTGCAGCTAGTGTATAATTGTAATCTTATCTCTTAAAATTTAGTTTTCGTTTCTAGTTAAATTCTTATTTGTTATAGGCAACAATACTTCAATTAACAACTACAACGTACTACTCTACTTGGAGATGTTAGAGCAGCGGGTAGATGAACTGATCATGAGCGCCTATTATAAGGAAAAGACCTCGGACAAAAAGAAATCGAAAGACAACATAATAAAAGAGGAAAGGATCAAATTCATTATATCGCCAATAAACGACGTTGTACAATCGAATCCTTGTCCATTGTGCGTTGAGCAGGAACAGGTTAGCGACGTGATAGATACCTTACAATTCGTGCTCGACAGGGAGGCTATAAGGGACAGATTGAATGAACACCTGAAACTAGCGGACGCAGCCGATGTTGTTCACAACGTCTCGGCTTGCCACCTTCCCAAATCTAGGGAGATAATACAACGAAGATATCAGTAATGTCACTCTTGTATTATTGTGTATGTAAAAATAAAATTTTATACGTAAACTACGTATATTATTTATGTAACTTCAAATAATAAATATTTTGAATTTCGATATCGGCGCACAAGACTGTTTGGTGGCATGTATTATCGAGGAATTGGATTTGATTAATTCGAAAAATCTAATCTAAGCAATATTGGCAATAACAAAAACTTTTACGTAAAATTAAGTTAAAATGTTATCTAATAACCAAGCATGCTACAGTAATATGATATTTCAGGAATCTCGTTAATTAAAAGTTTTAATGAAGTAATTGTGAATGGTTAAACCGGAAGCGGTTACCAAGTTTTTTCAGTTCAACCTTGCACTTAAAGTTGTTAACTGTTTTCGAGACATTCGTAATATTAGCTTTTGCACTGCCCTTGTTGAAATTAAATATTTAAGCATGTAATAGAGACTAACGTATTTACTTTTGTGGAACGAAATGGAGCTGAAAATGAACTGTTTCCAAATATGGATATTTTTAAACTGAAAGCACTCCTTTTTTCAAATGGATATTTGTATCTTTAACTTCACTAGTGTGCCATGCAATGAATAATATAGCATTCATTCTGTAATTTGTCGCGCTATCTGACTACTCCACAGTTATTGCTGCTAGATATTCTTGTAATATAATGTCATTTACGTTCATGGCACGCTATATTAACCAGTACAAGCAGTTTAAAGGAAGAATCGTTAATATCTCGGAAACTAGTAGAAAGTCAATCCAATCCAATAAAGGTACCATGATTCACTTGAAATAAATATGTATAAAATTTAAAAACGATAGCGATAAGGTGTAGTAGGTACGCATGATCTTCCATTTCGTTTCACAAAAGTAAATACGAGGGTGGTTCAAGAAGTCCTTAGAAAATTTACTAGATGGCGCTCGTAGTATCGAAAATGGTTTGTTTCTAGTAAGAATCATTAGTCACTAGACAGCTGTCAAAGTCGCAGTTATATCCATCACACGGTTTTATTTTTATTGCCGATTTAAGCAGAGAATTTTTGTTTACGTAGAAAAATTGAAAAAAGTAAGCGCTGATTAAACATTTATATTTCAAAGGAATAACACCGAAAGAGATCAAACCTCAGTTGGATGAAGTTCATGGCACGTCTACTTCCGTGTTATGTGTTCCGTGTTGCAATTGGGTAAATGAGTTTAAACGTGGCCGTACATCCACATCATTCTGAACGTGAAAGTAACTACCACCGAAATGAAATCCACTATATGGTTTTGAATGATCGACGAATCAAAGTGCGCGAAATAGTTGAAGTCACAGACATCAGCATTTTAAACTTTGAATGAAAAATTGGGTGTGAAAAAATCTCAGCAAGATGGGTATCACGTTTACATGCAGTGAATAATAAACGCAATCGTATGGTCGACTCTGAGGCTGTTTTGACGCTTCTCCGTCGCAATCCTGATGATATATAACTACGGACGAAACATGGATACGGAACTGCACTCTGGAGACAAAAAAACAGTTAAAACAGTGGGTTTTTGAAAGCAAACGGGCTCCGAAGAAGGCGAAGATGGTGAAATCGGACGGCCTTGGTTTTTTGGGATCCACGCGATTACCTGAAAAAAGCACAAACAATAACTGTAAAGTATTATGCGTCGTTATTGGACCGGTTGAGCGAAGAAATCCAGAAAGATGGCCAAAATTATGGAATTAGTAGAACATTCACCATATTCACCGGATTTGACCTCCAGTGCCTTTTTTTTATTTCCAATTTTGAATAATTGAATCTTTTTTTAAAGACTTATTGAACGATCCTTGTACATTCTCAAATATTAAATTTCAACAAGAACGGTGCAAATGCTAAAATTTCAACATGATTGTAAACATCTCAAGAATAGTCGACTTCAGGGGTAAGATGCCCTAATACAAGTTATTTACATGCAACGTTTACAGTCGATGAAGCTGATAAAGACATACCATTGTATTTAAAATAAGAAAGTTGGTAACCACTTCCGGTTCAACCGAATGTATTTCATTGGCGAAAATATTTTAAATAAATACCTATTATGCTATAATTACCTATTCCAAAATGTCAGAGTTTCATTCATAATATCACTAAAACTTCTAACTAACGAGTTTCGTGATATACTCTGTATATATTCCCTGTAAAATAAGTAAGTTTACATCGACTTCCAGTATTCATATAACTTTCCTAGTATAGGTACTCTACTAAATTTTCTGATTTAGCTAATTCACAATTTTCAAAGTATCGTTGTACACTGTAAAATCGCTTTTATAAATTCTATGCAGCTTTCGTTTTATACGTGGTTCCAAAGTTTTATTACCGCTTGGGTTTTGAAAAACAAGTAATGTGGTCCGTTTGTGTGATGCTCATCATAAAGTACACAACCACTCCTTACAGGTATACTTTAGTAAACGATGTGGAAAGCACGATGTAAAAGTTTGGGTTTTGAAGTGGAACATTTTATGCAGTGTCCCACCGGGAACTGCATCTATCGATATATGGAAGAATATACATTGGAAAAATCTCAAAACTTGTTAATATACTATGGCCTACACGTACATTGAGCTAAAATATTTTTAACAATTTGATACTTCCACTTATACCGGAAATAGCTGTCAATCTTTGTTATTTTAAATGGAACACTCTGTATTATTACTTTTTTAAATTCCTACTTCAATTTTAAGGGCCGTTTGATAAAATAACTATCTTGCTATTTTTTTTTTAACCATATTTGAAATATTCCCATTTTTTGAGCATTTATAACGGACGAATGCATGTGAACTTTTATAATTGTGAAAGTGCTTAATTTTGCTAAATATTGACGGATTAGAATCCGAATAAATGTTTCCAAAATATTATACAGCGTTTCCGACAATTACGTTTATATGAAAAAGACGTCTAACCTTTTTTTAGTACAAGTACCCACTTATTTTCTCTTTCTTATCAAATCGTTCTTACAAAAATCCAAAAATGGTCGTATTCGTTACACGTACTTTTCAAGATATTTAGGAAAATGTGTATTGTGTATGTGTCAATGTATGTACGGCGTAAGAATGTAGCTTACGTAGTTTCTTTACGTAGGTTTATCATCCAATTTTGGGATATCTAAGTTAGTCATGACCATTGGGAAATAACCTAGCATTAATGAAATATCATATTATTCATATCTTATTGCATTTGAACTGTAGATCTAAAGTAACTAATTTGTTAATCATAAAATATGCACGTTGTTTCTTTGTAGCTGATTGTTATTTGAATATTTAACAAAATTTTGTAACTATTTAGAAAGCTCGCCGCTGGTCGAGTTTCCACAAATCTTTTACCAGTATAACGGCGTACTTCCTCACAACGATTACTTGGTTGGAATTTTTTTGCGATTATTTTATGATAGTTAACTACAGTTTTTTTTTTTGTGGCTACCCCAGTCCCCGGATTTGTCAGTCTTGAATTTTCTAATATGGGGCATATCAACTATACATATACTCCATCAGCTACCATGGGCCACTGTGTGCTCTGAGTAAGGTATACATTTGAAAGCTTAAGCCAGAAATCAATTAGAAATGCTGCTCATGAAGAATGATTTAGGAAATGTAAAAAGTGCCTGGAAGCTCAAGGACGTAATTTTAAACTTTACTGCTTAATATTGTTAAGGCTTCTTAACATTCTGTTTTCTTTCTATTAACAAATTCATTAGCTTCATTTATTATATTTTGTCAGTCTGCTGGCTGGTGTTGACGAAATTCCTAGTTTTTTTATTCGTAACTGTGCGGTAATATTAGTGAAAAAGTTGTGTCATTTATTCAATTGGATATTAACATCATTAGAGATACCAAAAATATGGAAAACCACTAGAGTGTGTCCTGTTTTAGAGTCTGGAAGGTCAGATAACATGCAATTACAGATCTGTATCTATTCTGTGCAATTTTGCTAAAATCTTCGAATGCATACTATGCGACCATATTTATAATGCAGTTAAAGTCTTGATTTCATCCAATCAACAACGTTCCACAGTTATGAACTTAAGCTGTTTTACTCAATTTGTATCGGAAGCCCTAGACAGGCAGAGCCGAGTTGATACAGTTTACAATGACTTTCAAAGAGCATTTGACCAAGTAGATCACTATGTACTATTTTGGAAATTAGAAGCAATTGGTTTTTCACCTTCATTGCTTGCGCTACTTAGATCATCCTTAATTGGTAGAGAGCAATTTATGGAATACTGCCAAGTGAGATCGGACACATATTATTCATCCTCTGGATTATAACAAGGGTCCAATCTTGGTTCAGTTTTGATTTTACTATTTATAAATGACATTACTGACGTTATTAATAGTAAGCACTTCATTTTTGCTGACGATTTGAAAATATTTAGAGAAATGAGAGCTTTTGAAGATTGCATTAAACTGCAAAAAGATATATCAGCAGTTAATGATTGGTGTGGCTACAATCATTTCAAACTTAACATTAATAAGTGTAAAACTGTGTCATATACGAGAAGCAACAAATTTATAGATTTTACGTACAAGTTAAACGGTGAAGATCTTCAACGATTTCAAACTATTAAAGATTTGGGCGTAACCTTCGACAATAAACTTACTTTTGTCAATCATATAAACGCAACAATTGAGAGCGCTTACTGAACATTTGGTTTTATCTGTAGAAGTTGCTGTGATTTTAATAACATCAGATGCCTAACACTGCTTTATTATAGTTGTATTAGATCTAGCATCGTTGGTTCGGTCTCCAATTTACCAAACTCACGTAAATAATATTGAATTCGTACAAAGGCGCTTCTTAAAGTACTTGTTACTCAAAATTGATGGAGTTTACCCAAACTAGGTTTTGTCTCATTGTGTAAAAGGCGTAGTGTATTAAGTGTACAGTTTTTAGTTGGGTTATTACATAATAATATTGACTGTCCGTGGTTGTTAAGTAGAATTAACTTTAATGTTCCTAGATTAGAAACACGTTATGAATGTATGTTTAAATGTCCAAGGATTAGAACAAATGTTTTAGTTAAGTTACCGGTGTTTGTAATGTGCAACAATTATAACAAAATTTCTGAGTTCTGTGATGTACACTTTAATTCTTTTAAAACAATAGCCGAAGCTAACATTAATTTATAGGCTGTTTACTTTATTTTTTTTCCTTTATCGGATTTGATTTTCATTTAGCGTTTTTTATTTTTCTTATATCTGTGTGTTCGTAAAGTGGAATGTTTAGTTATACATTTCCTCTACTTGGGTTTTACCTGTAGGAAATAAATTATTATTATTATTATTATATTATTATTATTTTATTATCATAAATTTGTAAATTTAATATCCATTCACCTTACTATGTAAATTCATCATTTCATTTATTTTATTATATCCATCTGAAACATTACACATTATTTTTAGTGAATATTTTTTTGAAACTATCTCCTAAACTACGTTGGAATGGTTTTTGGCGTTACTACTGTTCGGTTACTATGACAACAGTAATCAATGGCTAAATTTTGATTTAACAGTTAAGAGCAATATGGTTAGTTTACTGTTGTCATAGTAACCAAACAATACTAACATCAGAAAGCATCTGTGTAATATCTAAATGCAAGACACGCATTTAAGTGGGAATGTCCTTCTTTTATTATTATTATTTTTTTATTATATATTTTTTTTTATTATTATTTTTTATTATTTATTTTAATGTAAATTTCCTATACAGTTGATGTAGAAAACAAAATATATTGCTATTTGAAAAAATATGATGTTTCTGCTGTTTGAATTTATAAAAGTTTGGTGTTCAACACTGAACAGCCTGCATGAGCAGCCACTTCTCAAAGACAAATGGATCCAGAATTTAGTCCTTCAAAAGGATCCATCACGACAATCAATTTTGTGAAACGTTTCAGGCGATGCTGGCAGACGAAGGCAATCCAAGTGATTTACTTGACCGAATCCTTTAAGCAAATGAGTCTAGATTTCATTTGAATGGAAACATTAATAGGCACAATTGCGTTAATTATTCAGGTGAAAGCCTCCCTATTACATTGCGAAAACATTTCAAAACGCCGGAAATTCATGCCTGGATAAGAATTTTGTAGGGCGGAATACTCAGCCCATTCTTTTTGGAAAGAAGTATAACAGGCGCTGTCTATTTAACATTGTTACAAGAGAAAATAATTCCAGCAGTTCAGCAAAATTGTCCTCCGGCCATAATTTTGCAATAACATGGGGCACCAGCGCACTCTACTAGATAGATACGTGAATTTTTAGATGAAATGTTCCTGCATAGGAAGAAGAGGACCAATGGAGCGGCCTGCGAGGTCATGCAACTTGACTGCAGCAGACACTAAGCATCTGGTTTCCTTAGATGGTGCTAAGCGTAATATTCCTACTTTAGGCAAATATTGAAGAAGTTCCTCGAATAATATTTACTCTTAAAAAGTGCACCAATATTTATAGGAGTGTTGCAAAAAGGGGTCAGTTATAAAAGACAGCAGTCCGAACATTTTGAGTAAACGGAAATTCATCTTCCTATTTTTAGGTCAATAGTTTATAGTTGCTATTAAATTCATATTTGATACTTTTATTGTGAATGAGATCCGTCAAGTTTGGCAAAATGATCTATTATGAATGTTGCTACTTACACATATTTTTTTATGAACTCCATTTGTTGGCATTAATGTGAAAAGTAGCAGGCACTTTCTTGGGCGCACTGTACAATATCCTGTATATTTTTCAATGATTTCATAGAGAACCTCTTCCACAATTTTGTTATCAACATTTTCCTATACATATAAAGTGCGTCTTTCTTCATTAAATTACATAATTAGGAATGCTAGAATTATTAAGTCAATTTTGACCAGTTACTTGTTTCTTTTGTTTTCTCATTAAATTGCTTTTTCTTGAAGATTATAATGATATACATATCGGCCTATCGACACCGAATTTTAACAAAAAGTATTTAATATTATTGCCGTGACTGTACATACTACGTTCGTAAAAATGCCTATACCAAGTGGAATTGTGTATGCAAAACCGGGGTTTAGCTGCTAATAAAAGCGTAGGTTCCGACTTGAATTTTATAACAGAGAATACTGTAGTCTTCGTTTTTTTTTAGGAAACAATAGTTTAATTTGATGTCATTTGAAAGATATTTTTGCGTTTTATTGTCGTAAGGTGAAGCGCCAAGTTACGGAGTACATTTCTAAGCATTGATTGCTACGATACAGTAGTAGAAATTTATGGAATGCAACATCCGAAATGATCTTTTGTTTCTAAATTCAAACCCGCATAATTTTATACAAATACGCATAATTAGCGCTCCTTTTTGATAATGAAGCATAAAAGAAAATAAAACGATATTAAATTAAAAAAAAATTGATTTATTAAAAAAAATACTATAAAAGATCTATCTTCTGCACACACAAACCCCATCGTGACAAGCACCACCTTTGCGTCCAATTGCTAGGCAATGAGCAGCACACAGACTGTGATTGGCAGCAAAGCCCTTAGCTTCGAAACTTAGAAGATCGCACGTCACTCTCTTTTGTCTTACGATGCTAGCTAATGGAGTAAAAGTAACATTAATAAAACATGTCAACATAAAAATTTATAAACAAATATAAATATTTTACCTTCAAACACTTCTGGTGCTGGAGCAGCTAAACTCTGTGCAATGCACATGGCTACGATGACAGCAAGTACGATAAACCTCGACATATTGTTGTAAGCTCTGTGATTTGATGAATGAGCAACAGCCTGTTAACCAGGTCTTTTATATTGCATACAATTACACATACATATTTTATGACCCTTGAATGGAAATTCAGAAGAACCTTAAACGTTACATGGCGCGAGGGAAAATCCATTGTACAGTTCTTATCTCTAATTATTCTACGCAAACATAAACGATTTTATGTTATTTATCATCGCATAGGTCCACATAGGTCAAATTTATTGTCTATATAAAATTTAACAATCTGTTATTAGTACGATAATGTATTTATATCATTTGGAAAAGACTATTATTAAATTAGCGTTAGATTTGAATGAAAGGCTTTGCGTAATCCCCGCGTTATTACGGGAACTCCGTTCCATCTCGACAAGTTATTCTAGAGTTACTTTTTAAAATTCATTTTATTTTTTTTTATGAATTTTTGTGTTTTCTTTCTTCCTATTGTGTAAAACAAAATTTCCTTCGTACGATCATTTATCTCATTCTCACTTATTGTTGAGGAAATCGCTATCGATTTAGATCATATTGTTTAGTGTTAAAATTTAATGCTACATGTTATGTAAAAATGTCAATTTTTTTGAATTATTAATTGTAACATCGAAGAATATCTAAGGGTGAACGTATACAATGAAACTTGTTAAAGCGTTGTAATAATATATATAATTAACTAAAAAAGCAACACCAAAAGGAAATAAATCAATAACAGAAGAAATCATAATCATAATAAAGTCAAAGCAAGGTACTTAAACAATGCTGTGTAAAATGAAAAATGTCAATTACATATAAAGTATTACCCTAAGTAACAAAATATTCGTCAATCGAATAGAACATACCGTTTAATAATTAACACTTTAGGCCTTTGCGGAATGATTTGAATATCAATGGCAACAGGTAAGTGATTGAATATTCTTATTCTAAATGGCAGGCGCTATAAATCGTAACAAAAGGCGTGCTTGCAGATAAATGTAGATCGCTCTTGCTTTTAGTGCTATAGCTTCGGAAATCCATGTTTGTACGTATAGCTCCTCTTTCTTTAAAAATATAGCGACCACACTCCAATATACACATAAATAAATAGGTCTCTGGCAGTATACAAAGTTTTTCAAAGATAGGTCTGCATGATTCAGCACTGACTTGTGGTTTGAGTCAAAACCACAACGACCTCAAGAAGAAGATGTATGCGATTACATCGAAACGTCAGGACGTATCCGGTTCTTCTGAAAACCAACGCCGAACGCGGGATGAAACCTGAGAGAAGAACAAAACATCTTTTACCCACGAAAACGCAATGGGAGCTACAGTAATAAACAACAAAGATAAAGAAAACCGGAAAATAATGGAAAGGAGGATATTAGTACCATACGTGACGCGAAATGAGATTCAAAACAAATACGGAGATAGTGGAATAACTAGTGTGAGAAATACAAAGAGAAAATCGGGCGAAATTATATTATTACTACTGATAATAATAATACAATCGATACCCCTATTGTCAAGAAGAAGACGAAGACCATGAAATAGAGTCTGATGGAGAGGGAATGATGATCGTGTACATGGTAGTACGCAACGGAAATATACGAAGAAATCGAAGCATTTACATCACCACCAGCCGCTTCTGCTTCGCAGCCAATTCTGAATGTCCTACTTCTTCCAATTCGCGGTAGGACTTTGAACTTCGAATTTATTATGGTAGCTTGAGTTATCCATAACTGTTGTAACCGTTTTTCCGAGAGCTTATCCTCAAACCAATGAATGATTCATTTCTCCATAATAAAAGTTTTTAATGCTCGAACAAAACTTTAAGGATGCATCAAGTATAAATCCATCGGCACTACAGGCGTATAAAATAATGTATCTACAATGCAATTTTCAAATATTTAAAAATAAACCTCTAATCTCCATTTTTAATACTTCGTCTAGTATTGTCCTACCCTGAATGGCCAACAGAGTCATTTTCAAAAATCCATATTTCGGCTAAATAGACACTATCAATAATTGTTGCGCACATTTTTTAACATAGGATTTCAAAAATTGACTCTAGTATTTGTTATATGTGGCAATTTCATCAGTCCTCGTCGAGGATCATCTTTTGGGAAACCTATTCCTTTTAACATAATTCTCAGAGATGAAAGGATATATATCTCTATCCATCAAATTTTGTGATGAACTATTCCGTGTAAAGTGCCGGTCATCATCGATACTTAGTACAAGTTTTGGCTTTTGTCGATTTCGCTAATGTTCAAAACTGCGGCAAACGCTAAAATTACGTATGTTATAATTCTTTGAATACTAGCGATAGATTACTGATTCCTTTAAGACATCGCAACAACAAAATTCTAATCCATGTTAAACACAAATTAGAGAACATAAATTTTATAAGCAGCAGATTTGGGCGTCAAATTGACATGATATAGTAAAAAGTAGTCCTTAAACTAAACCATCAATATCATTAAAATAATGTATAATAAATGACCATTAGTTTTATTCATTCAGAAACAGAATCTCTCGCTAAGTTCCTATTTAACGTCAGTATAAGCATTTAGTGCATATGCCAACAAAATATGAAATTGAATTTGTTGATCCTATAATCGTATTACGGCCAGATTTATGAGTTTGATTTCTCCACCATCTTTTAATTCGGGGCTGCTTATGCGTGCCTTCTCTTTCAATATGTAATATGTATAATAATATTAGTGATATTTTAAATTAATTTTAAACCTCCAAAATCCTTCACAATGAAGTTTACAATATTGTTACTCGGTGCTCAAGCTTGAAAGCATTGATTTGGGTTTTGTGTTGCTGTCTCTAACTACTTTATATGTGTACTTCTTTATGTGCACATTACTTCAGATTTTCTTACTTTATACAGCGCCCTGTTAGTCGATTTGTTTACAATTAAAAAAAATAATTTTTAATCATAGTGAATTAATCAGTTTTTGCATTTACCATGTGACTGCATAATTTGATTTTTTTTTATTTGTTTTTTTTTTTATACTATTTTCTATTGTTATTGATTTTCTTTTGTATGCAATAGAGACGCATGTAGATTAAATATTGTGGAATAAATAGAACTATTTCGAAAATCTCTATAGACACTTTGTTTAATAAAATTATCTTTTACAAAAAAAATTATTGTAATAATACGGTCACTACAGTACACAACAAAATAGTGTTCAGCTTCTTAGCGTTAATTTGAACTTCAAAGGATTCATGGGTGTATACGTCGGTACTACTTTATACGTCATCGGACCATAGTTGTACTCGATTTTATACTTCCTAAATATCTGCAAAGAAAACATTTTTGATGATAACATTTCGAGGTTGCGTAGACAATTATACTTTGGCTAATAAAATATATAATTCAGCTTCTGCGAATCGTCTGCCCAAGCAAGCTCTCCTGCCGTAGCCAAAAGGTAAAGATACAAAAGGATGTATTTTTTCTTTCATATGAGGGCAGCTTTCCCTGCTTTTCAACCACCTTTCAGGTGAAAAGACTTTACTATCAGCAAAGTATTCTTCAATGTTTCCGACAACTAAGTGTGGGAATATCACGTGAATCTGAAAAATTAGAGATAAGCCATTCCAACTTATGTAACGGCTAAGGTATTACCCCTTTGGGAATTTTGTATCCTCCAATCACGGTTTCTTTTTGCAAACTTCTTCCATTTCCTAATACAACTGGTTTAAGCCTGAAGAATTGAGAACAACTGTAGCATGTACACACATGTTTTTAGTTTAGTTTTAAAATTCGTTACCTTAAAGTTTCTTTAATGCAAGCTTTCAAATAGCTTATTCTCTCTTGATCAGCTACGGTTATGATTGCATTTGGATTTGGTAAAATATCTTTCAATTCCGAATAGAGTTTCTCCTGTTTATGTTGATTCTGAGACAAATGGTACATAGTTGATGCTATTGTGATAGATGTCTAAAAACAACAAAAACCTAACGCGTTTATCTATATAAATTGTTAAAGTCTTACCGTATCAACTCCTACTAAAAAGAAATCTAACGCTAAAACAGTTGCTAAAGTAGGGTTTCCTGTTTTTTTTAAAATCCGTTGGACAATTGAGAGATTGTCTTCGTCAATTTCCGGCATTGGTTTCTTTAGAGCTTCTTGGATATGTTTGACGCATAATCTAAAAATCCAAGATGTGAAAAAAAGATGTAGCAAATATATTCTGCATGAAAGAAAAAGAATAATGAACAAAAATGAATTATTATTATTATAATAGAAGATTTAGCTTTTCTTCTAAAAAGCAAACAAAGAAGCACAACTACATTTGAAAGTTTATTTGAGTATCACTTCTAAATAGAATTCAGAAAATTCATAAAATAATAATACTGAGCAAAATTAAAAATAAACAAACGCAAAACGTTATAGAAACCTGCTGGAATTAATCTATGTATTTCTATTGTTAGAATTACTCAATATTCTTCGATTTGAATGAATATGATTGTTGATACGTATGTACATTCAATTATATGTTTTATATATTTCTTATATATGTATGTACATATTTAGTTAATCAATTCTGCACCTAATTAATTTTTGTGATTTTCAAGAACGGTCTTGGTGCAATTAAAAAGACTTTCAAAATCTAAAATAATTATACAACAATTTATTCTCACTTGCAGTGTATACTATGTTTGTATATATGTATGTTTATATAGTAAATATTGTAGTTTGAATGAGAAAATCCCCATCAGACCATCAGCAATTCTTCGAATTATGTGAATAATTGTACTGGTGAAACCCCGCAGCCTAATATTAAATGTTTAATGACCTTACATGTACACAACAATAAGTGCAGATAAGAAAATTCAAAGAATTAATTACATCTATTTACGTTACATGTACAGCTTATTAAGATGTGCAGAATTTATGCAAAACAAATCACTGTAGATAAGCGTATTATAATAAAGTATTGCGTTGTGATTTTATTTACAATAGAGATAAATTTAAAATAATAAATAAGACCGGGTGTATGTAAAAATTTTAATCTGCGTCAGTGTCACTTCATTCGGTCACCGGTTGATGATGAGGACCATTCGTGTTCTCGAAACGGCCGTCCCGGACTAATTATTATATTACTATATAATAAATTAAACTTGTGTGGTGCGGAGGGTGCCGATACTTATGTGTTGTTTGCGTCAGTGTATACGCAATATTTAGCTCAATTCAATAATTTCACTCAAATCCTTGCCTGTGAAATACTTGTTAACTTCTGTGAGTGCGTATCAGAATAAATATAATGGATATATTTTAAGTTATACAGTTTTAGGAAATTTAAATAATTACAATTAGATCCTAGCTGCTACAATAATGGGATTCTAGTGTATCTATGTAAAACAAAACTTTCGTCATGGCAACTACTGTCATAAGTTTGAAAACAATGCGATTGTAATTCGGTGATATATTCTCAAAATAAGACTGATGTTAAAATAATAACGTAGGCTTCTACGGCCAGAGTCAGTTAAAACTAAATGTGTTCCGGATTCGGACCGTGTAATGGTTAAACGAAAATGTGATGTTTCGCTCAACATATGGGGCTTCTTCAGGAGAGGGAAAGGTGGTAGGCCACAATTAGCACGGTAACCCAACGTGTAAACCACGCTAGAGGCGGAAACTAACTGAGCGGGAGGCAGTTGATCACTGCAGATTTTCGCCTCCGGCATGGTGCACATATTGATCAACTGCTTCCCGTTCAGTTAGTTTCGCGTATGGCGTGGTTTACACGTTGAATTATCGTACTAACTGTCGCTTACGACCTTGTGGATAAAACGTCGAGTTTTCGTTTAATCACGACACGATCCGAAATTGATCTTAATTAAAATTCAAATGAGTTAAATGAAAACGAATTTGCAAATAAAAACAGTTTAATTTATTCATGAATATTGTAGAAATTGCACCGTTGCTTTACGAAGATATCATGCGAGAATTAGTTTGAGAGGTCTCTGTAAAATGTTAAAAAACAAGGCCTTTGGTCGATTTCCCGAGATTATGAAGGCCAAGAACTAGTGATGTCCAAGTTGCAAAATGTTCTTTGGGAAAATGCTAATCCGCTAGAAGTCAACATTGTTGATGCATGTATATGTATATTAAAAATGCATCCCTATAAACTGTAACGACCGTTTGATATGAAGGAGATAGATTTGGTAATCAGGTTCAATTCTTCTTTCAAGCTCACATGAAACGAGACGAAGGTAATTTTTCTCTTCCTTAATGGTGGAGTTGATACTCAAAACCGTCGAATATAGTCAACAAGAAGTCCACAGGCGACCTTTACGTCAAAAAGGTCACTGTTTGGTGCGATTTCACAGCTAATTTTATTATTGCTGCGTATTTCTTCGAGAAATTATGCAATTCCTTAGCTGCATAACGAGGACGCAATTGAAAACGTTTTTCATGGAGCACCATCTTATATTTATTAAGATTTGTTAACTATTGTTTTACAACATCGTGTTATAAGCAGACATTTTGAAAATTCATGACCATCAAGATCGCTTAATCTAAAACCAGTGGATTCTTGCTTTTCGGGTTATTAAAAAATCTAGTGTTTAGAACACGATTAGAAAACTAAGTGGAGAATAAACATTTGCTTAAACAAAGGAGTAATTGTATCACTTTTACAAAATATTGACTTTTAAACAATTGCTTAATTAAACTTTACCGATAGCTAGATAATTTTAAAATGATTAATAATAATTATTAATATTAGCAAAAATCGTTTGCTGAAAGAGATCCTTTCCGAATTCCAATTCTGCGAAAACTGCATGTAAGACGATTGAAAGTAGATGCTACACAAACACCTGTTGTTTGCATTTTATTGATGTATACTATTTGAAACTTTCTTGGGCAAAATTTTCAAAAACACATTTTGTAAATGTTGATTGTTTACTTATTGTCAAAAATTTCCAATTTTCTATTTTTCGCTTGTCTTTCCAATCCAAGGCCCACCATTCAATTAAAGAAGGTAATTACCATAACGTTCCCAATTGCAACACCAAAAACGCTTACGTTTCCACAGCGGCACAGGTCAATTTTAAAGTTAGGCAAAAATACCGCGATACTTCTTTAATATGGACTTCCCCACAATGTATGTGAATAGAAATATTTGCACCAAATACATTTAATACATTTTATTCAAAGAAATTTAATTACGTGAGACGATAGTAATATTTTGGTTTACGCAAATTTGTTGTTAACTGGATTTTTTTTAAACAATAAAAGCATTCTTGCAATATCACGTTGCTCTAAGTTGTGTCATAAGTCTTTGCACATAGTTGCTAGTTATAATGGAAGGAAGAGGGGTCTCACCGCAAAAGCGGCAGCCGAGTATATTAATGATATTGAAGCAGAATGTACCATTCACAAAAATAAGCAGCAGTTTGGTTTGGAAAATTTCGTCAAGATCACACCAGATTGATCAACGACAGACATACAGGTAGATCATCTCAAGTGGATGAAGGTGCTCTAAAAAAAGCAGTTGTCCCTTCAAAATCCACAATTGGTCGACACTTGTGTCGTGGGCATCGTTCAAGAAAAGCCTTGAATAGATTTGCACAATTTGACTGAGCACAAGCTTACAAGAATTGCTTCAAAGTCTTAGAGACGAACGATATTTAGAATCATAACAAATAATAAGAAGTGGATTTTTTACGTAACCCAGACAAAACAAGAATGTGTTTCATTCTTCATTCATCAAGACCGATTCGGAAAAAAGGTCATGTTATGCGTTTGCTGAAATTTTGAAGGAGTTTTGCACTTTGAATTGGTGCCTGTAAATGCAAAACTATATTGCGAGCAACGAGATAAAACTTATAAAATAGTGCACACTCGTTACTCGGCACTAATTGGCAGAAACAATATTTTGACGCACTAGGATAGTGCTCCAATTCACAAATTGGAAGGTGTTGAAATTTTGCCGCATTCCCCATACAGTCCTGATGTCCCTGTCCTAATTATGGGTTGTTTCATTCAATGGCACATTTCTTGTGCAGTCACAACAATTTAATAATTCTGAAGAAGTAGCAAACGCTTGTGGAGACCTTCTTACCTCCAAACCAGAAAAGTGATATCGACATCAAATTGAAGTATTGGCCGAAAAATTGAACATGTTATATAAAATATTAAAATGTATTTTGATGAATAAATATTTTTTGGCTTTCACAATTTTTGGTTTTCTTAATTAATTAATGCATTGTACACAAAAACTTATGGGACAACCTATATACCTCGTTGGCCGACCACCACGCGTAAAAGAATTGGAAATACATTTCAATATTTTACAACACAAGTTTAAGGTGTTTCATTTCTTTGACATAATAATCACACGAATGTTACAATAATCGATTCAAATTACAACTTTCGTTAACAACGTTCATTACGCTAATAATTCCAAGTTATAGTAAATACATGTTTCTTTCGCAAAACAAGTATCACCTGCTCGAGCAGGAAGTGTTCTCGGACAGCATTCATTTGTTACCGATCTAGTTGATCGTTGCCGGGTAACCCATATTTTCGCTTATGTAACGGACCGCAGTCAGCTGGACGGCCACTGACTTCGACTTCACGGTCAAGTTTAACTTTCTCTTGCGAACACGCCGTGTATCAGGCGGAAACTGTTGTCCGCTCTTTAAACTGCCACGCCTCTTGAAAATATTGGTTGCATAATATGAGTAATAGTTGTAGGAACGTACTAATTATGTAGCAATTTAAATTCTTTTACTTACAATTTTAGAAATACTATCCTTTTCGTGCCAGGAAAATATAGTGAAAGCGTTGTAGGTGTCTAAAGTAGGTATAGTTTTATAAGTGGATTATTGTTATGTATCTCGAAAAAACGATTTCATTTTATACCAAGGAAAGCCTCATTTTTTTGTTTTAAATGGCTACGGATTGAACTTTTTGATCTTGCATTTCTCGTACAGTTATGGAAAGCGAACGGCTAAGCCAGAGAAGCGATATCCATAGCACACCTTTTAGTTGAATACTTCCGAGGTCCTAGCCCTATTCAGAGAGTGGGGACTCAAGGTATATGGCCGGATAATGTTTAGCAACTTTTAGCAACCATTCACACCATTTTTATGCAAGTTTCTACTACATCGATCGATATGGTAGGAAATGTTGTAAATTATTTACTTTCGGTATTAGGTATTCTCTATTCTTTCGTGGCTCTTTCTATTTACAAATATGCATCCGAGGTATATCAAAAATTGCCGCATAAAGTGGTGTAAAGATACCACATCGCCAAGGTAGATATCAAGGTATCTCTTATCTCAAATTTATATATCAATGCTTGTGTTGTAGGTATAGGTTTTCGATAAAAATTGGGGCGTGAATATTTGGCTACAAAGAAGCGGAATTTCTGAAAGCGTATAGCCACCTGTATAACATTGCTTTGCTTGCTCCCCTCATTTTATATCGGAATGCTGGAATGGTAAATAACCCACTTTCAACAATAAATATGCCAGGTATGTGGCACAAATATTGTTTTGTCTTGATTAACATCAATTTATTATTATCAAGATTTCCAAGCTGCTCTGTTGTCGTTCTAGTTATGGTATTCGAGGAAATGCTCTACATTAAATATGTTCGTACCTCAAAAGCCGCCCATCTTTTAAAAGCGTTAGGTCCAATTGCTTGCCTGTCCTTCTTGGCGTTTTTCAGGGAACCATATTGGGTCCAGTTCTCTTCAGCCTGTATACAAATGACATATACAAGTTCTACTCGGATATACTAGTTTTAATGTATGCTGATGACACCACCATCCTTGCAACTGGATCAACTCTACTACAAACCGAGACACTAACAAATAGTGCTCTCAATAGGTTACATGGTTTTGTGCCAGCAAATTAAGTCTTAATGAGGAGAAGACAAGCTTTCTGCTTTTTCATACGCACCAGCGTAGCTATTCACGGTAAACCTTTCACCCAAACAGAGCTAACAACATTTCTCAGTGTGCCTGTTAAGGATAATCTGCTTTGGAATATTCTCTGTAACATGTTCCTGTTTTCCAGGCTGAAGGATCAACTACCGTTACACACGTTGTATACCACACGGAAACTGAGACGCGGCTGAGGTACGGGATACTCCTCTGGGGATCCTCATCTATGGTTTCAAGAGTTTTTGTAGCACAGAAGCAATTCATTAGAATATTAGGCGGATTCAAACCTACCTCTTTTTCAAACGTTGCGTATTCTAACTCGTCCGTCTTTATATATCCTTGAAGCTACTACCACCGTAATCACAAGGAAGAATATACCACTATAAAAGACATACATCCCTATGAAGTTCGGCGAACAAATGATCTCCATACTTCCAGACGTGCATTGCATGTTACTGATATAATGGATTAACGAGCAATGAAAAAAAGCTATACAATAAATTATCTCGTGAAATAAGAGTTAACGTCAGATTTAAGCAATCCAGTAAAAAGTATTCAATAGAACAAGGCCACTACAGTATACCACCACATTACATACATATTGTTATTTATTTATACTCATTTTCGAAATAAATAAATTATACAATGCTTATCTTTTTTATTTTTACGTACACCACACACATGCATAATGAAAGCAAAATAGGGGTCAGTACTGTACAATTCAGAATTAATGTTACAGTTTGGTTTATTTGCTCATTGAAGTATTTGTTATAAACGGTTCTAACAAATAAACCAAGAAATTAATCCTTAATTGTACAGTAAATAGTCTCTCCAATAAGAAAGGTAAAATAATAACGTTGAGTTTTACATATCCGGCCTTTAATTTTGTTTGTAGTATACATACGAGAGATTCTAAACGCATGTTAATCCTCATCCCGAGAGTTGCTATTCTATGTTAAGAGTCTACTATTGCTGTCCGATGCTATATATTATATATTATATATTATATATATATATATATATATATATATATATATATATATATATATATATTATTATACGTGAACGAATGCAATTCAATTTAATTTCAGGAAAGAGTGCGTTTTAAAAGGGATGTTGTTCTACACTTCTCGTTTACATTATAAATTCATACTTTTGTACACATATGTTAAAGATGCAGCATAATTGTTACAATTACATCTTTGAAATAATACATGTTAAGGAATTCCTAATTGAAAAGTGATACGCTCGAAGAATAACTTCCTCCGAAAAATTGGGATAAGAGGAATTAGTATAATTGACAAGTAAGAAATTGTGAACACTTGAAAATGCGGACTTCAAGCAAATATTGCATGTATCTTGCGTTCCTAATTACCACATCACTTGTGAAAGTTGCAAGTATGCAGATGCTGCATACATCAAACAATGAAATGCGAATGGAAGCCGCACTTCTTTAGGAACGATGGCTATACCATGGACCGATTGTCCAGCCAATGGATTTATCGAATAGCTAAAAAATTTAAAACTACTTAAACAAGTGGTTTCAAATTTTTTAGCTATTGTTCAAACGAACAATGCTGAATTGCCATGTAATAGCCATAACCAACTCGGATATTTCCAAAGTTGGATGGCATTTTTAAAAACGACCTAATTTTATTGCTGGTTATTCGTTTTTCTGTAGGAATAAAATTATGCTACAATACACATTTTCCTTTATTTCTTGAAAAGTGTCCATTTTTGAGGCGTAATAAATGAATTTAGTTTGCTGTAAAAGCAATTCGACAAGAAAGTATATATCGTGATCATCACATTGTATAATGTTTTCGAAAATTGCATTCGGTTTCTATTTACACTCTGTACGTACAAAATGTAAATATTTCACGTATGCTTAGAAATTGCAACTATTTACGAGTAATCAAAAAATAATCGTGAAGCGATAATAATTGTTTCGGTAACAGCCACATTGCTTATTTTTTAAGAAAACACAACTTTTTAAAAGCACAAATTGATTTGGACAACTATTTGGTACACTGAGAATATGTTGTTATTCTACATACATACATACTTTCAGGAAATTTAGATCGCATATATCCAGGAGTTTCACTATTACTGTAAGTGCTTGTAAAAGTGCGAAAACTTTTACTGTACGCAAACAATTCATCAGATTTGGAGCCTACATGTTAACGACGAACCGTCAATCACGTACAAGAAAACATCTAGTAAGATTAACAAATGTTACATAATTTTGTCTTACTGCGAACTTTAAATGTTACAATTGCATGAAACAATACAACTGGTAATTTACCGATTATGTAATTTTATTGTTGGGGAAGCGATAACGCGTATACGCACATGGTATATAAAAATCATTCTTATTTACTTGTTTAATAAATTAAGTTTCACCTGACATGTTCATTTTCAGACCGACAGTAAGACTCGCTGTTACGTCGTCTGGGTTAAGTCGTGAGAATCTCAGTCCGTAACCCGGAACATTTCGAATCGAGGAAGCGATAAAGAGTAATGCGGCTGTGGTATAAGCCGTTAATTATATAACATTGCGCTGTTTAAAAGATGGGATTGTTTGTATTAAGTGTTACATTTATTACCTGCGTAATACTTTCAATTAGTTTTTATACGCATTGATCATCATGGATTAATTGGTATAAGCGTTTCGTCATGTTTTTATAATCAAATACATGGAGAAACAAAAAACACAAAAGTATCGGTACACTCCGAGCCACACAAGCTTAATTAATGAATCCAGGACATCGCATACTTAAGAAAGTCCAACATATATAGGTATTATGTGCGCAATTTCACGACCTTAATCCCGGCAGAACCTAGTGGTAAGAAATTTGTGAAACTCCCCTTTCGCAGCATATCGAAAGGTATTAGTACAGTTTAGTAGAGGTCAAGATATGATCGTATGTTTCAATTCGCGAAATACCCCTAAAAACCTTTTCGGTAATCCAAAAAATAAACCGGACATGAAGGAAAGGTCCGGAATTTGTAAAATTGCATGTAATGACTATGACAAACCCTATATAGGTCAAACGAAAAGAGCGACAGGTACCAGTTTCATGGGACACGTCAGGTATTATAGATATGGTGGAATAGAATCGTCAAGTGCAGTGTAATACATAAACGAATCCGGGCGAAATATTAAATTAGAAAACTTAAAATTGATTAAGAACATAACTTCGGCGAGGGAATTAGACGCTTACGAAAATATTTACATAAAAGGGAACATCATCTATCTTTCCGTATTTTTCGCATGTCTTACTTTTAGGGTGTGTAGGCGTCGGAGGAAGGTACTTGCAAATATTATTTTTTCTCGAGAGTAGGGAAGTATGGAACATGTTAGATTTAAAATTTTTTTCTCACATCATTCGGTCATACGGTTGAAAATGAAGATCGACGCATCCTCGAAACAGTAAACTTGTATGGTGTGGAGTGAGCCGATACTTTTGTGTTGTTTGTCATTCTACTATAGTTGTTGCTATCATTTTTATCACGCGGAAGCATTATCAACCTAAGCTCACTGATTTTAATGAACTCTACGGTTTTAATATAAAAAATTTTAGTTGCTTTTCTGCCCGCAATAGTTCGGGAAATGCCGCGATAGAAAAGCAGCAAACTTTAATGTAGGCAACAATATAACAATCTCAAAAATTTTTTATGATAAACCTTTCAAAGTAATCTTCAATTGGGAATAAGAAATGGGACGGGAAGAAGATAAAAAAGCAGCTAGTTCTGGCGGTGGCAATTTAGAGAGAAAGCTTTCAAAGGAAAAATATTCGAAGACAAATGGTGCATAACATAAAATTATACTCAAGTGTACAGGCTGTTCAGTTTCCACAGTGCACGATACGGGTTTAGTTTTTTAAATATATCCTGTATATTATTATCTGTTTGGGTGCTTGTTTTCAATGCATGTCAACTTTCTTATTATATATATTACTTATGCCCATCTATCTTCGTTTTTAAGATAACGGACATTGAGATTTTGGCGAAATGCCGCCATTTCTTTAACGACTTTGAAAGTTAGAGCTGTGATTCAAATTTTATTCGACTCGGCATTTCTTGAGGCCTCCGGCAATCGGCATCGATGTTGTCGCAATGGTTGGTTCATGTTACATGAACTTTTTAATGGAATATCCTATGTAGCTTTAGAAAAATCCAATAGAGCAGCTATTCTAGAATGCGTCCTCCTTTAATAAATTTAATAGGAATTTATGTAGGTAAGTTTTTAGTTTAAAAACAGAGCGCCGTGATGAAATACTATAAAATGTTGTTTCGCTAAAGATATTTACTAAAATAAATGTGTAAACGTGTAATGCTTTTTGATACAATTACCATTTTCTAGTCGTAATCATTATTTTCCAACATACATTGTCTAGTAACTAGCAAGTATAAGTAATAAAGTAGGAAAACAAGTAGACTAATGAGAATTTTATATAAAAGCAATAAACTTATTTAAAGCATTACACATTAATTTTTTCCAGCAGTAAATAAATAATAAAAACATATTTAAAGATGTTAAAAAAGTTTTGTAATTTACCTAAAAAAGTAGTATTTATGAAAGAACTTCTTGGATAAATCCCTTAATGCGATGCAAAACCTGGACATTATGTAAAATAATATTCCGGAGATGTTAGCAAATGTTCAATAAAATGCAAAGAATCGCATTACAATTTGTACGAAGGAATTATTATCTTTCAGATAATCGAAAATTATAATTTGAAATAATTTGGACCCTCCAATATCAAAATGACGAAATATTAAACAAAGGTTGAAGAACGAAAACGTACAAATTGAGCGCAACGTTGGGGCAAGATTTTCATAAAAGGCCATCGAATTACATCGTTCAATTAAATAACTACGGTAAGAAACTAAAAATTTTGCCAAATAAAATTTTCAAATGATTTTAAATTTTAAATTTTAATTAAATAAATTCTTAAGAACAGCTCTCGGATAGAGGATTGTTTATTAAATTCTCAAAATTCGTCGAAAAGAAATATAATTATCATTATTAAATGATTATCATTATTATGTAAACTCTTCGGCGTTAAAAATTGTTTAATTTTTATATAACTCTATTCAGCAAAAATAACAAGATTAAGTTAAATCCACATATTTAATTAATGGCTTATTCCTGAGACGTTTAATTGTAGGAAGTCGCTGGTGAATCGGACATCACCAACAATACTTCTGCAAACTTAGAAGATTTAAAAATTTGGGTAGATTTACTTTCAAATAAAGTAATTGATTAGCGAGCACGACAATTATTTGATTATCTGGAGAACGATTAAATTTAATTGACAATTAACCTTTAATGTTTTAATGACAGTAAGAATTCGCACGCAATATTCACTATTACAGCATGTTCAGTATGTATACTGCTTCCTTCTTTCAACATATCAAGTTTTCTAAAATTATGATGTACGCGGACGATACCCAGATGTACGTTTACTTCCCACCACATAATTATTCGGAAGCTATTGATCATCTTAATGATGCCCTTCAGATTATGAATGATGTGTTTAGATTGTATTCTCTTAATCTTACTCCCTTTAAGCAATGTGCTCTCTTGTTTGGAGAAAGTAAAATTTCAATCGGTGGTCAAAACATACCGATTGTATCTCGGGATTGGAATCTTGGGTTTATTATTGATAACTCGTTTAGATATAGAGACCAAATTAATAGATGCACCAGAAACGCGTACATTCAACAATGCACACAGGAACGATTTGCTGTTTAACTTGAAAAAAGCAATTGCGAGAGAATTTTGTTTTATCCTGTTTCAATCACTGTTCACATATCTATTACCCAGCACAATTCATTCGTTAACCTCGTAAAGAAGATCCAGAATTCTTGTCTGGGATTAATGTTTAATATTGGAAAATTTGAAAGAATTTCGCATAAGTTAGTAGATGCGCATTGGCTAACAATGTACAATAGAAGTACACTTCAGTCTTTGTTGTTCTAGTAGATAAGATCCAGTATAGGTATCAGGTACATGTTGGCGATACTTGTTACAGGAGCGCCATTCAGCCGCTTCGACATCGCCGAGAGAAGCTTCAGTTGTTGTATCTACAAATCTTTCAATGATCTATCTTCGGACTTGCTCACCATGATTTCGTCGTAATTTTTCGACGACTTTTACAGTAGAACCTAGCTTTGTAATATTCTTTCGTTGTTAATCCTTGTAAATATGGCGCGTACAGCTAAAAGGTGTTTCGCTTGACTTCATAGACACTCTGCTTCTATCATTTGTTTATTATCTACTGTGGTAGGCTGGTGAAGTGCTATATTATTTGCTATATCGTTATCCTATCGCTGCTTGTTTGGACATCAATTATTACATTATATTTATGTATTGTGTCATGTTACTAATATTCATTAATTTAGCCCTCTTTTAACTTGTACATTTCATTGTAGATATCTACTTACCTACTTCTTATATTACTTCTAATTTATTTAATCTGTAACTAGTTTTAAGTTCTCTTCTTCACTTTAGGCATTCATTAATATTGTAACCATGTATTCACTGAACCAAGATCTCCCGCTCTGATTCTCGCCTTGGGGTTGCTGCATAATTAATTTTTTCTCATGTTTTTCTATTCTCTGTTTTAACGTATTATTTTCTCTAATATGCTAGTTACTATAACTCTTGTGATGCAGGATGTAGCAATAAAGAAATATTATTATTACTAATATGTATTAAAAAGCACATACTAGGTAGCATAATAACGTAATAAATCGTATTAACATGCTATCTCCATGTGAGTAACTCATATTTAAAAAAGGTAGTGATAGTATACCATACGCTCATCTTCAGGCCAGAGTATACAACTCTAGCCTAACGATGGGCGTATACTCGAAACCGGTCGTGGTTATCTGAGAATAGTCCATTATTACTACCTCCCTTAATGTATTTTTTGAGTGTGGCTAAAGAAACAGCGAATATTCCTTTCACTAATCCAAACCCTCTAAGAGGAATCACCTAAAACAGGAAATCAGGACACAGAAGGAAATAGATGAATGAATTGGGAAAAGCTGAAGATCAACTCTGTCTCCCTACTTCAAGGTCTGGAGACGGTATGAACGACATCAATCTTTCTGTACGCCCAGTTCAAGGAAGAATTTAGAGTCCAGTATTAATATTGTCTTCAATTATTCTTAAGCACACAAGCACACTGCTATAGTATGGCGTCAATACCATGGCTGATATCAATGTTCATACCAGAGTTGATGATATCGATCAACGGACAGCTTCGAAACGGTAACATCTTAAAAAATATCTTATGCAAGTATTTATATTGTTTTATATACAAAAAGCTAGATTGTTTGTACACATAAATGAATAAATGTTACACCCACGCACGCATGCGTCTACACATCGTTCGCATCGTAGTATTTTGATTCTTAAATTTATACGCTTGGAAAATGTAAGTCAAGGCTGCAATCTCCTCGTTTACCTCTAAGAGAAGAAGTTTTTGTGGTACTTTTCAAGCGTAAATAATTATCTTAAAGCGTTGCAGGCGCAATTAAGCAACTTGATTGGCTGTTATGTTACGAGATATGCCCATTGAAAGTTGCAAATAAGGCTTTGACATTCATTGTGTACGAATGTGAAACGTTACTTGTTAGATTAATAGACCGTAACGTACCGTTTTTCTTACAAATTTCTTATTAATACAACGCGAAGTTTCAATAATCCTTTTTTTGCTTTATGCGATTCGCTAAATTTTAGGTACTTACGTTCTAAAATTCTCCAAGGACGTAATGTATTCTCGAAAGGCCTTGTTGTGGTATATTCGCCATACTGGAAATCGTAGTTCAACTTCGGGAACGTTTTTGAAGAACGTCAGGATCGACTTGATAATTTTGTGCTGCTCAGAATCCTTCGATAAGTTTGGATTCAAGCATCCTAATCTAGTATCCAAAGAAACTCTTGCCACAGCTGAAATTTGAAGAAATATTAATTTCCTGATTAGCAGAAAATAAGTAACTTCCATTAAGATTATTAGGATCCTTTCAAATAAAAAGTAAGTTCCCACATGAGCACAGATATCATAAAAACATACTATTCCTAGATTTTGAGTGATGGATGGCAGAAGCATAGCGTATTCTTAAATGTAAATATTTTAAAAGAAGCTTGTGATATTTTTAAATAAAAAAAATCGAATCTTAAACAGGATTTATTACCTTCAAATCAAACACACACACAATTTATGTTGACGACATCTTATATTTAAGATAAGAATACCAATAATTAAAAGCAAATATAGTGAGGTGTTAACGAAACCGTGGTTTTCTTTAAAAGAATCCCATTTATGTCCCAAAATCGTCGTCCGGGTTTGGATATATTGTTTCTAGATTAACATTGACACTTTGACACAGCCGGTAAGATAAACAACGTTAATTACCGCAAATGACACACTGGCAAATCCGGTTCACTATGCAACACGTTTGAAAAATGTTGGTTTAAAGCCGTAATATTTAAACACAAATGTCTACAAAGAACTTTAAGAGAAAGTTCCATAATGAATCACCACAGATTTAATTCAAAGTTCTAGTGGCAAAAGTAATCTGTTTAAGGGCGGGTATTAATAAATTAAACATGATGTTAAAAAAATAATATCCGTTTGGCTAATACTCACATTCAAGAGCCCATTTATTAATTTCTTCCATAAAATTAGCCGGTAATTCGTTATTTTCGTCAAGCATATCATCGAACCTGAAATAAACATTGTGGAAATAAAAGAGCATTAGGCGAATAAAACTATATAATTTGGCTTTGTTTCCCCTAGTTTTACATTGATGACCAAACATTTTCACGTAGAATTACTACCATCAGTTTTTATGATGGTTTTAATGAAGATTGTCTTTGTTTAAGAAAACATTACTATTCAAGTCATTCCAGATTTTATTTTTTAAATCAATGCCCCTAACGGTGATCTAAAAGAGCAGTGTATTAGAATCATTTCATATCAAATGGTCTGAAATTCCAGAAAAGTGCCGTGCTCCAAATTTTGAGAAAATGTAAATTGGTCTTTAAAATTGTGAACTGTTAAATTAACTGCTTCTGTGTTGCCTTTTTATGACGATCGGATGAATCTGTATGAGATTTTTCTTCAAGTTCTTTAAGTTAAGGATATTCTATTAATTATACCAAGTTAGTTCGAAAAGTTTCAAACTTCTATATGTTGTTAACGTTTCTATAAAAATGAAAAAATCGAATATTGAGCCGTCAAAAATTCTTGTTTGAAAGGTAATACGTCTAAGCAAATTATAGCCGAGATGATTGCTGTTGGGCAGCTGAATTTAAACGTGGTCGTAACAGCTTGGCATGCCCACCAAATTCAGCTCCACTACCAATAACATCGGAAAAGTTTCCCAAATGGTGCTAGACGACCACGAATTAAGGTCAGAAAAATTGCACACTTTCCCTGTCAATGGAACAGTTTTCGCCTTTTTCAGGAGTGTATTGGTGTATCCAAGTTTAATTTACAATTTTTAATCGACACCAAAACTGCGTCTTATTTCGCGCTGCTTCTACAAAGCTTTGGAAATATTCATTCGAATGCGTTTTTGGTCCTAACTAAGCAAACGGGACACCTAACGCTCGGTTAATTATTTCATGTCCAAATCTTCAGTTCATATATGACAAACACGTTCTTTTGAGATATCCACAGCCTCTACTATTACGCCAACGCTAATTTAGTACTATTTAGGGAACCTTTCCGACGTTATCGATAATGGTTGCAGTTCTTGATCGTCCCGTACGTTCATCATGAACCAAACTGATACGACCACCTTTAAATTCAGCTGTCTAAAATTTCACTGTAGCCAATAATGGTGCAGAGTTCCCCCAACATCCCATCGCGGCTTTAATTTGCACAGCCGTATTGCAAGTATTTAATGACGACTCGGTATTCGATTCTTTCAATTTTTACAGAAATACTAACAACGAGTGACACAAACGACTGTTAAACAACAACTGAGTGTCCAACGTAGCTGAAGTTTTCAAAAGCATCTTTCACAGCATGCTCTAAAAAATTGTTAACAAGTAACGCCATCATCATGTTGAAAGTTGAAACTTTTCAGACTGCCCTCGTACGAGTTTATTATGTGTAATACATCAGAGAATATTTTCCGTTGATATACGAACTATGGCGCATTAGCAATCATCCACGGTTTTGTGGATGACGAAATTAAAATTACTGCAAGTCTTGTTTTATTATGACCAATAACCGGAATATTTTTTATTAGATAGTAACGAAGTACTACAATTCTGCAATCGTACATCTGTTGCCTAACACGATCAATGGCTGAAGGTGCTTGAGTAAATTTTGCGAATTATTACAACAACTTTCTAAAATTACGTATATTATTATTAAATTTACTATGGCAAGTATATTGTTTTTGTAAATTAGTTTAGTTAATAAACACTGAAAAAGTATTTGCATTTCAAATCTATCTCTGTTCGTAAACTCTGCGTCTGAAAATGTGCATATGGTCGTTACGTAACGAGGTATTTTGTGAAAGTGCGTGAGCTTTATCCGATTAGCATCGATGGTATTGGGCAAGGCAAACTCATCGAATGATTAACATATTCAAATTGATCTAAGTCAAATTTAATGGCGATTTTGTGTTGGTCATTTAGTTTTGTTGCCGGAAATGGAACCAGAAGAAACTTTCTTTCTATATGCACAAATAATTTGATACTTGTATTTTTAATAATATTTGTGTTGTAGATGTAATAATATAAGAATGTTGTGTCATGCCTGCATCTATGTATGTACGTACTTAACACTTTAGTATACATTCTACATGCCCTCCTCCATCTAAATGTAGTAGCATATACAGCATGTTCACCTAATACTTAGTTATAAAATAATCCTTTCCCTGAACAATTTAGAGAAAAAGGAAAAGGTTTCGGGTTATTTTGTTTCAGATCAGTTGTTCTTAACCTGGAGGTAATTACTCTCGCGCGGATGAAATCACAATCATGGTGGAGACGGGCAAAAAGCAATAAACTACCACCAGTCCCGAGTAAACAAAAAGAGTAAGACAGATTAAGAAATGCTGTTTTCAATAATTAATATTGAAATACAGCTCTACGTATGCCAGTGGCGACTCATCAAGCGACACCTCGGAGGCGCCGCTTTACCTAAGCTGCTTGAAAAATTGTTTCAATAGTTTCCATTTCATGCTTGTATTTAATATATTGCTTTATTTTAAATTTTCGTCGCAATCCTGGTTTATTTTACTGTTAACAATTTAGTTCAAGTAATATCGCATTTAAATTCATTTTAGTTGCTAGAAATTCCAGAGGTATTTACTTGGTTCCACATATTTGCACATCATATTGTACAGTGACCTCCATAAAGTCGGCATCAAATGGGGAAGGTCTTTCTTTAATTTTTAAGAAGAAAGGGTATACAAACGATGTTTAGTTATTTAAAAAATAAGGCTTTTGGAAATTGTCAAAATATAAAGAATGCTACTTTTCGGAAGCTAAACAAGATATCGGTTAGAATTTTTTGAATAGAGAATAGAAGAGAATTAGAATTGAGCAATATGAAGGCTGGAAAACATTTATTTTCTTTAACTTCCGCAAAACTGAAATATATTTTTTTTTAAAGTATTTTTAATATTTCATGTATCAAGATCTAATCTTAAAATTCAATTTTTTTTTCAATGAAAAGTTTAAAGAGTACTAATTGAAAAATTAATAGAAGACATTAGTTCTTTTTTTTTATTTAATAAAAGGTAATATTTTTGCATAAAATTTGCAAGGTAATTTTCAGGAGAAATATATATTTTCTTAATATATGATGACGATCTAACGGGGTACATAAACTTTTCATAACCTCAGGAGCCTTTAACGAATCAAGAAAAACCATTTCATTTAGGCGACTGTAAAATAGCATTTCTAAAGTTGGTTCACCAATATGGGCCAATTGGGAGTTTTCAAAGTAATTTAAATAAAAGTTAATAATTATACATATTTCTCCTGAAAAAGCCTTCCATCAAAAGTGCAAATATTATTCAAAAATATTATTTACTATGAAATATTACTTTCTATTAAATAAACAATTTCAATTATTTTTTACAATTATAACTCTTCAAAGTTATCACAAAAAGAAAATTAAATTAAAAAAAATTTCCAAAAATGAAAAATTCAAATTTTGTAGAGGGTTTCGAGGCTTCAGATTGTCCAGGTGGCTAAGATTATTACAGGATAGAAAAAACTAATTGAAATCCTGCTTAGTTTTGGAAAACTAAGCAAGATTTCAAAAACTAAAAAAGCACTTTAGATTTTGGCGAAAAACCTCATTATTTAAAAAACTTAAGATCACTTTGTATATTTGATTCCTGCCATCAAATTTTCTTAAAAATTAAAAATAAAAATCTTTCTCATTTGATGCTGACTTTGTGGTATTTACTATATATAAAACGTCTCACTTATAAAGCAAGTTGTTATCAACTGCTGCAACTAAAAAATTGCAAAGAAGTTAGTCATGTCGCATACTTATTTATCATACGGTAACTTCTCAGGGAAAGAGTTATCTTCCATCCTCGCATCAGATCTAGATACGGTGTATACCACAGTAACCAAAACTTACCTATTTACGAATTCTTCTGCTATTTCATTTAATGGAGTGTTGTACTTTTTAGCGATATTTGGTTGAAGAACAATTTGTTGCACTTGTTTCCTAAACGAATCCCATTTTGGACCGTGCCTATAAGAAGTTTTAATATTTATCTTTCTATAATTTTAGTATTAATTTATATCTTAATGTTAAGAAGTTATTAATTTGTTTGAGACTTATAATTCGCAAAATAAAAAAAAATGTTTCTTGTAACTAATACTTTTTAAATCATATAAATTTATTTCACCTATCGCAGGTTTTAATGAAAGACGAAATAAATTTATGTTTTAAAGTTAATTGAAAACCTGAAATGTGAAATACATAATGGTAATTCTTGAAATAATAGCAATCAATTTCCTAAAACAACTTTCGATTTTTCTTCGGAGGATCAATCTTTTCCTTTAATCTAAAAAGAAAAAGAAAATCTGCCTAGTATATATTAAAATTTAGTCCTGTTGCTATGAATTCTCATTTACATACCGCGCGTCCACAGAGAAAAGATTTTCAAATAGAAAATATTCCAAGCCAAATGCCGCGCAACATAAAAATTATATCGAAGTATACAGGCTGTTCAGTTAGCCCTGAGCACGATGCAAATTTGTTTTTTAAATAGATCTTAGATATCTCTCCTCAATCTATGTCAGCTTTCATCAATATTCCGTATACCTACCTGTCTTAATTTTTGAGCTGATTGATATACTTCGAGGTTTTTGCCAAACATCGCTGTTTTTTTAACAACCGATTACTTAAGCGCCTTGCACGCTAAGGTTATGATTCAAATTTTATTCGATTGAATGTTTTTGGAGTTTTAGGCAATACGAGAGGATTTTTTTATATCAACGGGAGTCTATAAGATTGCCATCAAAATCGTTGCCATGCTCGATTCATACTACTTCATTTTTTTAATGAAACATCTTGTATATTTTTTCGCAGTCTCTATACCTAAAATGTGTAAGCAACGACGAATTTTAGGTATAGAGAAACGCATATAAGAAGAATTTTATTACCAGATCGCAAAAAAATATACAAGATGTTCCATTAAAAAAATTGAAGTAGTATGAATCAAGCATGGCAACGATTTTGATCGCCAGTCATTTAAATATAAAGCTACGCGGATAAGGTTTTTGCTAAAATTCATAGAGCGCTCTAACGAAATACTATAAACTTTTGTTTTTCTAAAGATATTTACTAAGGATGAGCTGCAAAATTTAATTTAAGCAGACAATTTCGCATCTATTCGAAGTGAACACCGTTTTGCTTTATATCAAGTGCAATGGAATTCCTCGTCATTCACTAACATATTATATTAATCAGCAGTTGTCTACTTATATTTTCGCTATTTATGCTGGTTTGCTTACCAAATGTGTATAGATGATGGTTGCTTCGAGTACGCTTATACATTTACCTTAATAAATATCTTTAGTGAAACAAAAGTTTATAGTGTTTCGTCACAGCACCTTATGTTCAATTTACTAAAGAAGAATGCATTTTAAGTATTCCCATCTGATAAGATTTAAATCGCCGCCATAGCGTGTAAGGCGTTTATGATATCGGTCAATGTCAATGATCTCTAGGAAATATTGATGAGATTTGCCATAAATTGAAAAGAGGTATCTAAGATTGTAATAATATACAGATGTTCATTTAAAACATCGAACTATCGTGCGCAGCAGAAACTGAACTTGAATATAATCTTATATTGTCTCCAAACATTTTTTATTTAAAAACTTTTCTGTAAATCTCTAAGAAAACGAATTGCCTTCGGTCCACGAATTAAATGAACACGCTATGTAGTTCAAAAACTTGTATGCAAAATATATTATTAAATAGGATGGACCGCTTAACATAAAACAGCGGTATATTTCGAAAATAAACAAGATTTTAAATGATACCGCACTTGAACAAATCCCTGCAAAATACAGTTCTGATAGTATAAATTAGACACCCCTAAATTCATGCTGTTATTGAAATTCTAAGAAAGTTGGCATTGAAAATCTCTAAAGACAATTGTTTTTTAGACATAAAAATCACGGTCTATAGACCGTATTGAAATGAAATAAAAAAAAATCGGATTCAATGATCACCAATTTACTCCTTCCTATTACAATTCGTCAGGCAGCATCGTTATGTCGCATTAAAATTATTTCATGAGAGCACGCCCCATTCGTTCGCTGACAATGATATGCAATTGATGGATTGGGCACAACAACCGCTAGATTTCGGTTTTTTAAATTAAATGTAGTTTAAAACAATCAGAAGTCAGGATTTTGGATGCGTGGAATGGTTCGATGATCGAAGATTGTTGCTAATGTGCTAATAAATACGAAGGGTGTCTAATAATTAAGATCAAGACTGGATTTTCAAGTTGTCAGGGTATTGTTGTTGTTTCTAGGTTTTTCAGCAGTGAAAATATATTATTCTAGTGGCTCATTTTTGGTTCAAGCAAAATAAATTGAGACTTGACGTTTTAATAAACACATTTATCTTTTTCGATTGAAGAAAAATAACGTGCTCATGACAATATCAGTTTATTCAATTCTACATATTTCGCTTTTCGTAAGAAATTTTACTTACAAATCAACGGGTGAACACAGTTCTTCAGTATGTCAAGAGAATTGTTGATTTAGATTTTCCATTGATTTTCCAATGTGCTGAGGATTTGTTGGTTGCCTTACTTAACTAGCACTCTTAATATATTCAATAATTCTAATGACCATCTTAAATTCACTGTGGAAATGAAAATAAAAACAGCGTCCCTCTTCTGGACACGTTATTAAAGAAAATAACATTACCAAAATCTAACCAAAAATCTAATCCTTTTTAAATATTTTTAGTAGTATGTATCCTTGTACAATTTAGTCTCGGAAAATAGAGTATTGGTTCTTTGAGTTAAGTGTGTAATTATTACACGTATACCCCCTACTGAATACAACAGAAAATGTTGTTAATGAACTGAAAAAGTATCGGAGGTGAATTTTAATGATTGTGTAATAATCAGAGGCGGCTGCTGGCGACGTACATGGGAGGTCAAGTATAAGGTTTCGATTCCCTCGTGTATTTCCTGTATTACGTACATTACGCTTGACAAAAACGAGGAAATCGAAGCGATGTCTTTGTGTATTCTGCAGTTCCTTAGTCACAGTGTACCAGCCGCACCAATTGTTACCATTATATTCACATCCAACGAAAATGACGATGAAGTGAAAGTGAAATTTACGCGAAATGTCTTCATTAGATCCTAATACTTTTATCTGGGCAGAAGAATGCTATGTATTAGAAAAAGTGATATTATTGTAATACTTCCAATGCTAAATGTTAACAACAGGTTTCCATCAATATGAAATTTCATTTTGCAAGCTATAATATTCAAATAGATTAAAAAACTTCCAAAATATTTTTTGCGAATCACTATAATTCATCAGCTAACTAAAATTTTAATAATTAAAAAGCAAGAGTATTTCTTGTATATAACTGTGCTTAACCCAACTACAAAAAGCAAAAGAACAAAGTAAATATACTTTCTTACACTCCTACTGCTCCTGGATTATCACCGAAGAAACTACTCCTTAATTGCTGTTTATAGTAATACAATGATGGCATCGATGGTCTATGAGGTAATTCTTCCTCCAATTTGAATACTTTTTGAATAATATCTCCGTCAAAAACGAAGAGCAGATCTGGGTGACCTATCAAACCTTCCACCTTGACGATCTTCCCAAAGTCGTGGTACAAAGACCACATCACTTTATCCAGCTCCGAGATGCTGTATTGACCTATGTACGTCATATATAAGAATATGGTATTATAAAAATTATCGCGATTGCATTTACCAACGATTGGCGCAAATCTCCATGAGTTGCCAATTATCGGCAAACTCTTTGGGCCAGGTACACTGCTATACGGTTTTACATCATTGACGCGGTCAACTACGTCTGATCTATAGGTTTCCTCTTGCAATATTCCAACGACTGTGGAATACGGCCTATTAGTTGAGTAGAGCCTTCTCGTAAAGCGTGTTAAGTTCTTCACGTTTCTTCGTAATAATCGTCTTGTAGGAGTCATTCTTTAGACTGGAACACAAAAAAGAAGAAAAGCTACTTGGTTTATTGTATATGTAAAATACACATGAGTTTATCGCAATTTCAGCAAAAACAGACTTTTGTTTATTGGAAAATATTAATGAATAATAAATTAATAATTAAAATATTGAATAATAATAAATTAATAATATTAATTTTGTTTGTATCATTAAAGGACGTGATACTGACTACTGCCTGCCAGAAAAAGTAGAAGGGCCGCCGAGAAATGTTCTATAAAACTTATTACACTTTTAACATTAAGTAATTATTGCAAAACTTGTTTATAATGAAAATTTAGTTAATTAAAAATGGAAACAAATACCATGTCTAAAATCAGCATTAAACATAATACAAAGATCACTTTAAATTTTTACAATTTTCAGAAAGCTAGTTTGCGTAAGTCTCTGCTATTTAATTATGGGTAATTGGAAAAATAGATATAATAAAATTGGCTTCGTAGCGTATGTTAGCATTACGCATCATGTGGTAAACTAACGCTCGAAGTAGCAGGTTGGTCCTTGGCGTTGGCATACTGAAGGTAGACACATGACGGGATGGCAGTCGAAGAATGTTAAAGCATACAGTTGACAACAAGTAGGAACAATCAACTTTGTTGTTTAGAAACTTCTGTAAGTACCGAGCGCTATGGAACTCGCGCTGATTACTTAGTAAATCCATTGGATGCCTACAAATCTGATCATGGTAAGATATATCCCAATTCGGATAAGTTGCATCGATTTTCCATGATAAAAATTTCAGAAACGGCGTTGAATCCGCTCGACTAGAAGCTGTTGAAACATAAAAAGGATACCAAACAACACAGGCGTATTCTAATTTAGTGACGACAAAAGGATAAAAAAGTGTTTTTAATAATCCGATATCATCAAGTGTTGAGAAGTTCTGATGAGAAATACCAGGATTTTTGAGGCGGACAAACAAATAACTTCTATATGGTTAGAGAAGGATAAAGTCGGATCAAAAGTTACGTCTAGATCTTTGATCATTTTTTCATCATTTGATCATTTGATTTTGGACAAAGTTTGGTTGTTAATTGTGTAGATATATTGATGACCAGCTAACCAGGAGATTGATATTAGGCTGCATTTCATCAGCTTCCCCACTATCATACACAGCACTAAACAGTTTGACATCATCCGCATACGCGAAAACAGGACAAGTAAGCGATTGCAAGAGATCATATATAAATAAATTAAAAAGGAGAGGACCAAGATTTGAGCCTTGCGAAACACCACTTGTAGATACAAAATTAAATGACTGAAACCCGTTATAAAAAACATAGTTCGATCTGCGTGTCAGATATGATTGTATTAATACACATAACCCGGGAGAGAAACCAAAAAAATCCAGTTTGAGTAAAAGTTTATGATCAACCGTATCAAACGCATGAGAGAAGTCAGTGTACACGGTATCCACCTGTCCTTGATTATCCAAGATTTCACTAACATATTGAGTAAAGCATCCTAGGTTGTAGAACGACCAGTCATGAATCCATGCTGACGCTTTACATTGAAAAATATAGTAGTAATGCATTTGTCGCGATTGTTTACTGTTTCCTTCTTTCCAACCGCTGTGAATAATTTTGAAATTTGAATTAACGGTAAATAATTCATCTAAAAATTATTAGCGAGTTGAATTTTTTTTTTTTCGTTAAAGAGCGCCACCCAATAAAAGTTTGTATAAGAATAAAATGCCTGCAATTATTCTCAAAGCGCAGTGGTTGAATGGTGCTGTAATTAAGATAAGATGAAATTGTAAGTAAGCTGCAAGACGCTTTACTTGGGAATACCCTCTTTAAAGAACTTCTCCGAAAATTATACACGTTTCGCACTTATTGATACACTAATAGTAAACACCGATTAATAGTTGCATCTTAATCATCCATCTCGCTCTAACTAAAAAACAGGTAGAAGGAAACCGGGAAGAGCGGAAAACGACATAGCTGCCACGGGATAGGTTGTTCGTGTTTGGAACCAGTCTCAAAGGAAAGCGCGATCTTTCTTCTGGCGCGTTTAGGTGTATTTTGGAGAAGATATGATTTTTGTTCGGAAATCCTGCAATTAGCGTAACAGAACTTCTAATGGTTCTAGTAACGATCACTGAAACACAACACCAGCGTGATATATACCAAGGCCGCTTAATAAGTATGCATACGAAATTACTTTTACAGTACAAATAACGAATCTTTGCCGTTACGTTATTGATTGATCGGTAAAGTCAAGACAAGCGTAATATTTAAAAATCGAAAGCACACGTATACACAAGCGAGATAGCAACATATAACGTACGTTGTAACTAATTAAGATATACGTCCATATTTTGTTAAGTATCAATGAACTAATTGAAGTGAGACAATATATGGCCGAGCAATGCGTAGATAAGAGCTTTCGTAATGTTTACTGCAGTGCATGCAACCTTTAGATTAGAAGAAAGAATATCACTCCTGCTTGATATTTGTTTTGTACTTTTTATTTGCATAAGAATAAATTTAAAGAAAAAATGAAATGTGAAAAAATTATAATGATCGTAATTTAGTATAATGTTTTGTGGATGAAATTTTTAATATAGAAAGCTTTGTTTTATTCATTTTGACTATCGCAAGCAGATGCGCACCCATGCATTGTATTGATGGAAGACCATATTGTTTTTGTTTTCAAATGAGAACGTTTTCTCTCAATTTCTGCGCTCAACCAATCCAATAACGACGCAGAACACTTTCCAGTTATTGTTTGTCCATTTTCAAAGTAACCGGTGCATCACAAAAAAAAACGAAACCATCACCTTACCTGCCGATTTCACCGTATTTGCCTTTTCCGAAGCCTGTTCGCCTTCAAAAACCCACTGTTTTAACTGTTTCCGGAGTGTAGTAGTGTATCCATGTTTCGGCCATAGTTACGTATTGACGGAGAAACTCGTCAGGATTGCGCCAAACAGCCCCAGAGTCGATCACACGATTGCGTTTATTCTCCACTGATTGTGAGAGCAAACGGAGCACCCATCTTCTCTAGATTTTCTTTTATACCCCATTTTTTGTGCAAAATTGAAACCACTGTAGCTTGCGATATGCCTGTGGCCTCAACTATTTCGCGCATTTTGATTCGTCAATCATTCAAAACCATATCGTGGATTTTGTCAATCATTTCGGTGGAAGTCACGTTCACTACACGTCTATCTTTTGTGTGATGTACGGCCACGCTTAACTCAATTACATGAGCAGATGTGCCATGAACTTCATCGAACTCAGCTTTGATTTCTTTCGGTGTTATTCCTTTGAAATATAAATGTTTAATCACCGCTCGATCTCACTTTTTTCCATTTATCTACATAAACACAATTTCTTAAATTAAATGGACAATCGTATGATGAACATAACTGAAACTTTGACAGCTGTCTAGTGACTAATGATCCTTACTAGAAACAAATCACTTTCGATATCACGAGCGCCGTCTCTTGGATTTTCTAAGGACTTCTTAAATTATACTCGTGCAACACTTTTTGACATGGCTAGGGATGTGCTTCCATGCCATTTCGTTCTGCCGAGAGGAATAATCACATCTGGCTAATATGTAATTCTGAAGAAATAATGACTTTCAGATTTCTTTAAAAACCACTGACTCCAAAATCCTTAATTTTAGGATAGCAATGTATGTTTTAGTGCAATTTCAAACCATGCCGCGAATCTGACTTCATAAGTAAACAGTAGCATTGAAAAACTTCCATTCGCAGAGGCATAATCTTCCGAGGCCCCGAGGGTGATCCCCCAATATAGCATGTCCATCGTACGTGAGTAGAAGATAATTCTTACCTTATGTATTTAAAAGAAAAGGTTTTCAAATAAAATATATTCGGGGACAAGTGTGGTATAACACAAAATTATACTCAAGTATACAGGGTATTCAGTTCCTTTTGCGCTCGGTACAAGGTTTGATTTTTTTGTTAATGAAACATCACATACTATTGTGCGTTAATTATCTTTAACATTGTAAATTCTTTCCAAACAATCGCTTTTAAAATTAAACATAACCATTAAAACAACAAATAAATAATTTTCTGCCACCATTGTAGCATGGAATAAATAATGTATAATTCACACTGAATATTTATTCAGTAAATTTAACTCTCCTATTGTACGCTGTTAGAGAGATGAATACGCATACTTTAGGGTTGCGATTTGTAATATTACTGCTGTTCTTCACGACACTTGTCAAGGATGGAGAATCTAGTATACTTTCGGGACCTTTTTCCGTAAAGAATTCTACATTATAGTTAGATTTTCAGAGCCACCAGTTTCAGTCATTGTATGTCGTTACAGTCGCAATATTAGGTATCGATTATGTATTGCGTATTGTAAAGAACGCAGGAAGGGTAAGACTGGATGGTGCAATAACAAAAATATTTGCGTTTGTATCAAGTAATAGAACTACCATTCCGCTTTTCTCGTGCATGAAAGTGCTTCACTAACAGGGAAGTTGCATGAGGTCTTATTTGCAGTTGAAGTTGTAATAATTATTTATATAGAAGAACAAATAAATGAATTTCAACAAATTTTAATTCAAATTTCACTATTTTAGGAGAAAAATTCAGATATTAACCAGGTGTTTTTTAAAGAGCCAACGATTAGTGTGACGTCATTCTATCCTCAGCAAGCTGCTTTCTTTTCACCCCAAATACTGAGTAGTGACAGGTGTGCAGCTTTTACAAGTATGATTTCGATATAAAATTAAATTTGTTACCTACTTTTGCTTGAAGCATTATCTCGCCGCCAAATGATACCGACTTCATTATTCTGCCTCATTTTAATTACAGCGACTTAAACCACTTATTTTGCTGATCCGAAGTTTATAAAAGGAATATAGCCTACCGTTAAATCTTATTATTGACATTTAAGTAAAAAATTATATAGTATGTTTCATTGCTTTGATACGACTTTTAATTTTGAACAAAGAAATTGTGATACCTAACACAAATCTGTCAACGTGTCATGTGCTGACAAATAATCCACACAACAATGTTCACCAGTTTGACTACTTGAGTAATGTTTCCTATTCATTAAATTACCACAATTACCAGGGCCAAATATGCACAAAAAAGTAATCTATCATTATAAATTTTCTGACTTTCTTGCTACTGTTCGTGCACTGAGTATGGGAAGTCAACAACATTCTATCTTCTGTTCTTCCATCACTAAATTAGTGTAATATTATTAAATATCACGGAGAAAAGTTCAGAAGATAGGAGAAGTTTAAAATACCCTTTTTTTTGGGTATTTTGAATCCAGACCCTTATTAGGTTATGTCAAAGCAAACACTGCTTTTATTATACTGTTCAGATGAGTTTGATAACATTTCGATCTAATATTATGCCCCAAAAAAAGGACCTACGTATAGTGCTGTTGTGGTTAATATTTTTGCTTATTTTACAAATTTACATTACTTGAAAAGTACATACATAACGTTAAACACATAAAACTACTAACCAACTAAGAACCATGAATATAAATTAATTTGTACCTTCTTGTTTTACTCTAGCTACACCATACTAAAAGACAAATTGTGAATAACATTGCATTCTTTGAATCGATCTTTCCACATGTATTCTTGCTCTGGATACTGCTAAGATAGCTTAGCTTCCTCATGGTATTGATGGAATAATTCACGGCAAACGCAATAAAAGGAGAGAGAGAAAAATACACTAACACACGGACATGTTTCTGCCTACCCGGCGTCATCAACGTGGTTTCGAGAGTATTTTTTATCTCTACCTTCTATCGCTGTTGCCTCACAGTTAATGTCACAACTTTCAAAACGACAAACTCGACATTTCTTGGCGCCCTCTAGTGCCAAAGAAACGCATGCCTGCGGTTCAGACAGCAGCGACATAAATCGGGTACTGTTCCCCAAACCATCCCTCGAACAGTTCTCTGACTGCTAAACACGAGGCAGGCATGCGTTTCTTTGGCACTAGAGGGCGCCAAGAAATGTCGAGTTTGTCGTTTTGGAAGTTGTGGTATTAACTGCGAGGCAACAGCGGTAGAAGGTAGAGATATGAAAAGTACTCTCGAAACCACGCTGATGACGCCGGGTAGGCAGAAACATGTCCGTGTGTTAGTGTATTTTTTTCTCTCTCCTTTTATTGCGGTTGCCGAGAATTATTCCATCAATACCATGAGGAAGCTAAGCTATCTTAGCATTATATTTTTTGGTTATTGTTTCTAGGCATTTTCTGATGTTTTCTGGATACTGCTGTTATTTGTACAACTTCCTGAGACATAACTTTAATGACACTCCCGAAGGTAATAAGGCCATAATTAAAAAAACTTGTATCACTTAATATTAAGTTACCAGCTACCATATTTTTCATTATACTTGAATCTTCAACACTGTTTTTATCCCATCTTGAAATCACTATCAAATGTCACTACACCATTTATCGCTTCTCCAACTAAACCCTTGACAGTATTTATATATTTATATATCTGTTTATCATGCGACTTTTAACTTGACGTCAGCATAGCCTAAAACGGTCCTGCAATTTGTGCGGGTGTATAGTTTTCATTAACTGACAGTATAAAATTTTATACAATTAAAATAAGACAATGCAAAATGAACAGGTTACTTTTGTAACGTGTTCTTTGTTCTTTTTCTGGAAACCTGTTGGTGTTACCATAATACTATTAACGACACACTTTACATCCCATTATACAAGGTCTATAATTGCTTTTCAATTACTGTAATTATTTAATTGTCACGTTACATTAACCAGTAAATACGATGAAAATATAACAACAAAAACTTAATATACAACACAAACTTAATAGTACAAAATGCCCATGAATTTAAATTGAACGATGTAACGCATTGAATGAAGAAAAGATAAAATATATGAAATCATATGCTTGATATATTCTTTAGATCATTTAAAAACGCAACAACACAAATTTAAAACAGTTACGACGTTCAGTTACGTAGGACTAACATTGGGATGAGCAGAGATGGGATAGAAAAAGGGATTCAAAAAGGATACCAAAATGCTATTAAAAAGCGAAAGCATAAGTAAAATAACTAAAATAAAAACGCGAAAGGCTTTAGAAAGACCAATAAATAGTGATAAGTAAATGGAAAGAAGAAGAACTAAAAATAATTGAAAGGAAAATACCGAGAACAATACTAGACCGAACATGAGAAAGAGAAAGAAGAGCACAGAATTGGAAAACGAAAATATAATAGGACATGTAGGTAAACGCACATATTTAAGTAGGCTAGGCATATAGTGAGGAGGAAACCAACGAAAATAATTAGAAGGGTAACACAATGGATTCCAGTATGGCCAAGAAAAAGCAGACCGAGGAAGACCTGAAAAAATGAGACAGACGAGGATATACGAGCGCTAGGAATACGAGATTGGAAGGCAAAATGCCGAGACAAAAACGATTAAAGCAGGATAAAATGCAGCCAAGATCAACAAAAAGCTGTAGCAAAAAAGAGAAACGAGGATTAATCTACCTCAACGAACGAATTTTAAAACGCTTGTAACGTTAGCCATAATCCGAAGAATTAATAATGGTAATAATACGTAGTAATTCAACTTACTACGTAATACCGACAGTATAAAATACAAAGAAAACAATATCTATCAGTATAGAAGTTATTTGGATATATAATTATTTTTTTGTTTCAAAAAAGTAATTGGTGTAGAAGGTTCAACGACATTTTTCTTTATTATTTTTGATTCCACTTGATATATTGCCATATATCTTTAGTGTTTGTGAGATGGCACTTCTGTGCGCCTGTGTAAAAGTTGATTGTGATATACTTAAGGTGAATTTCTTATATTCGCAGGAATTATATGTACCGATGTCTTGAAACACATTTACAAGGCTGTCTTTGTAACAAAATACCATTATATGTATTGGAACAGGTGAAACTTTAATATTACTCTAGGATCTTCATCCTTCAGTTCAGTAGATGTCAGAAATTGTTTACTGAAATGTTGTTGTCGAGTGCGACTGATGGCAACACATTCACCTAGAATGTGTTCTGCCGTCTCCAGATCTTGACACAGACGATAGATTTGATCTTCAGGTTTTCCTAGATTGAATATGATATTTTAGGGCTGCATGACCTGCCAGAAATCCCGCCACTAATCTAAGATCCCTTTTGTTGGACGATAGCACTATTTTTGCTGTCTTAGGCGAGCCCGATATGAGTGCTTTTGCCTGATTTGTCCTGGAACATTTTCTCAGTGCGAGGTCTTTTGATTGTCCTGCCATGTTTATCCTTGCTTTATGTAGGCCACAGGCACAAGTTAGGACCAATGAGGGGCATATCCGCTGCTTCTCTGGCCAACTTATCTGTCACTTCATTACCTTCGATCCCTTGATGGCTTGGGACCCATCGCAAAGTAACGTGGTTTTTATGTTCCAATTGCCTTAAACCAGACCATAGCCTTTACAAGTGCCTGATTGTCACTGAATATAGTTATGGCTGCGCCTCGCATCCCTATCTCGAGGTTCTTTATAACGGACAAGTTCAAAGCAGAGATCTTTGCTTGAAATATGTTGGTGTTCTGTGAGCATTTTAAGGTGGTAGTTAGGCCCACTAATGGCTATACCTGTTCCAACACCTTCTATTCTTGAGCCGTTCATGTACCATGCCAGGGTACCTTTTTTGCTTTCAATGATGCTGAAATGCCCTTTAAGATCTCCAGGCCTGTTTCTAAATTTGGATGTGAAGCGGCGTTAATCGCTCCAGGACTTCCAGCGCTGCTGTGGAACACGTGTGCATCGTACCTGCGATATTGAGACAAGCAAGCCTCTGAATTAATTTGAAACTGCTATTGCACGGTCTTCTGAGTAGTTTTTGACCACCAAACCAAAGAGGCGCAGGTGATCATGGATCTAATTACTGTTGTATATGACCAAAAGGTCATTTGAGGCCTAAGACCCCAGTTCTTACCGAATACCTTGCCACAATGGTTTTTTGTGTAAGTTGGACATGTGAGACTTCCATGTTTTTTGTCGAACGTGACTCCCAAATATTTAACTTCGTCGTTGATGCTAATCGTTTTCCCTTCGATGGAGGGTGTTTCCTTTTCCCTGTGAAAGAAACGATTGTAATTTTTTCCGGGTTTATGTGCAGGCAACGATTTTGACGCCATTTTTATGTAACGTAACAAGACCTTTTTACATAAGTTGTAATATAATATTCTCATATTTTTCACGGACCAGGTCGTTAGCGTACCCTTGCACCTCATATTCGCTGGAAGTCAAGTTCTAGTAGGAGATCATCTACAACCAGGCACCAGATCAGAGGTAACAAGACTCCTCCTTGAGTGCAGCCTCTGTGGGTACAGCATCACTTTGTCGTAAGGCAAGTTAGATTATATTTGTTTCACTTATATTTAATTGTAGACAGTTTTGAGCAAAAAGTGAAATCATCCATGTTATGACAACAATGGATGATTTCACTTTGAAATTCGTTGGCGTTTTCTTCTGAAATAATACATTTTAATGAAGTGATTAGTTGTTTTCGGTAGATCATTTGTGTATATTAGGAACAGTAATGTTCCTAATATTGAGCCTAGCGCAATGCCTCGCTAAATGTTTCACCATTGAGATCGTAGTGCTTCACCATTTGTATTTGCTCGCCCAGATAGCATCCGGTTTATTAAATTAATTTGTGGGGCTTGTTAATGATGAATGGATTGTACCTATGGATTTTGTATAAACAAATTTTATTTCTATTTATTAAAGAAGACTTTCTTCAATACATTTTTGATTTGATTAAATGATACCTGTAATCATTTATACGACATTTGTATAATTGCAGAGAAAAACTGAACAATAGCTAATAAAATGGACAAAAATAAACTACAATAACAATCAAATAATAGCAGGGATTAATTTTGAAATGAACTTGAAGAAATCACCAGTTATTTTGATTATACCGCTGTTGATAATTGTTTGGTTCTTACTTAAAGGCAGCCGGGCTGTGTGTAGTACGTACGATAATTAGTTTTTGTGTTTTGTGTTCTTTTTATTATTATTTTAACACTGCGTTAACAGCCTGTGTCATTAATCGTTTCTGTGTAGTAGATCAATTTCCAGTTATTAACTTGATATATGCAGATTATAAATATATAAAAATCGGAGTGGTTTCATGTATTTTCAATATTATCGCTTGACTGAAACTAATTGCAAATTCCAACTTTTCTAAAGCAAAAAACTTATATTGCAATGGATCATTGCCTTGAAGTACTATTTCAATTCATTAAATTATTATTTAATTTTAATGTGTATAAAATATTACGAAACTGCAGAATTCGAATTCCAGTATTTTGATAATTTCTTTATGTTATTCAAATTTTATATTAAAAGAGATATTATTTTGTGAGGATAATCAAAAGTCTCTAATTATTTCCAGTAATTTATATTTTAAATACATTTTTTATAAGAACTCACAAAATACAAACAATACACACTATTTGGAGTCCATCACTCTAAATTACATTATCAATCCACAACGTCAGCAACGACGGTCAAATATTGAAAATATCAAGTCGTATAATTGGCATTCCTGTTAAACAAGTAGATATAAATATAAACAGTTTAGGCAGCAGACATATTTTTGGAAAATCTAACTAGAAATTTAATTTAAACCAACTGATCGATTTAAAATTATTAAAAAGAGATCAAGAAAGTATTTCGGAGAGAACAAAGCAGTACATAAACTCAAACAAAAAGAGAAACCACAAGAGGAAAATTCAAGAGAGAGAATTTGGATTTTAACAGAAAAGCTAAGGAGGCAGGATTTTAAGAAGCAACCTACACAATATATAAAATATATGGAAAAATAACTGTAAATAAATAGAGAGATTTTTGATTATCCATTCAATTCGATTGTTCATCCATTTAGAACATATCAATATATTTTTCTTGTACCATGTTGCAGACGATACAATGCATCCTTGCGAATATCCCATACTATACAATAGGGATAAAATGTGCACAGTGAAATGTATGCGTGAGGCAAAAGGAAGATATGGAAGGTGTACTGCTAGGAAAGTGTGCATCTGTAGCAAAACTCCTCCAATACAAGTTACAACAATTGATACGTTTTACTAATACACGGACTATTTTAAGCAAACATAACTACAAAATGTTTCTACCATAATTTGCATAAGTAATGCAACACTATAGAATTCATTGTAAGTGAAAATAATAAATAAAAACTTGTCAGTTGAATTCTTTTCTTTATACTTTTTAGAACATTTAAAACCGATGACTAAAGTTCGCCACTTTCCGTGCGCTTCACAGGCGTTAGTATAGGAGTAGTATATGCGCAAATGTATGCCTCGATGTAAGTATAAAAGTAGAGAGATTTATTCTATCTACCGTTGTTCTATGACAGTGAGTGATTCGTGATTTATTTAAACAATTTCGGCGTCGATATGGAACCTGTGGCTAGAAGTAAATAAGAAGATATTTTATGCTGAATACATATCCACATTGCTTAAGCAATATTTTTAAAAGTAGATATGTTTCTTGCGACTTCTTCTATCAAGCGAGATCGTGTGAATTTTTCCTTGCATTACATCTTAGATTATACTGTAGCGCCGATTTCGAAAATCGCTTAACATTTTGTCAGTGGATACGGGAACAAATACAAATGAATCGTAAATTTCTTTCGTTGCGTATTACTTTCTGACGAATCAACTTTTACAAAGCATGGAGCTGTTAATCGACATAACATGCATAATTGGAGTGTTGAAAACCCAACCTGGCACACTGCAGATTACTCGAAGCCGTCATGAACCAGGCTAAAGTGCCGTAAGTAAGAAATGGCCTCAGGCATGTTCCATATACTATTTTCGTTGTTGAGTCCAACGGACAGTAAAACAAAACGATAATGGCATTCTTAGCGCGAAACAATCTGTCACGAATGTAATCAAAATGGGTCCTCCACGTCAATTGAAGATCACATCCAGATATCTGATAGCTGGACTCCAGGGGATCTCCTTACCTCCAACCTCGATCCTATCAGGCGGAAGTCTCATCCTTCGGGTGAAATTAACAGCGACACCCTTTCCACCATTAACGTTAAGCCTCCACCTCGATAACCAACCCATCAACTCAACAAGTGCTCGCTGAAGTCGCTTGACCATTTCAAAAATATTATAAAAATATATAAGAGCGCGTCATCTGCGTACATAGAAAGGTGCACTAGCAAGGTTCGGGGGACGTCGCTTGTGTAGAGAATGTATAATTCGGGTACCAACACTGCGGTACCCTGGTCTTGATAGATGTCTTAGGTGATGAGACCTGGCCCATGCGGACTTATAAAATACAATTTGTATACAGAAAAAATGTTATCATTCTGAGTAGATTTTTACAAATTATTTCTAATTCATAATTTTAGAAAACCAACAATTTAGAGCATTTCGTTGCAGCACTCTTTTGTGCTTTTTAGTAAAAGAATCCCGCAAACCTCATTTGTTTAAAAGTTAGTGTCTACGTCGTGCTATTCAGTGCAGTAATATAAAACTACAAGATCTTATAAAAACAAACCAGGAAACGGACTTCACAAAATAACGACAGCCAGAGTGTACCGTCTATTAGAGACACTCTCTCTTCGAGATAGAAAGAAAACTTGTTTGCAACTGTCTGCATAAAAGTTCTAATATGACACAGCCTTTAAAAAACATTTTTTACAACAAGATAATGCTTCCTTCCACACAACTCGAAAAACTAAAGATTGGATTCATGAAAATTGGTTTCATCTTCTAAATTTAAATCCAATCGAGCACTTGTGCCACTTTATGAAAACCCGTGCCTCAAACACGTCAAAAACATTACATGAAACCAAAATAAAAGAAATGTGGAAAAATATTCCACTGGTAAGGTAAACAAGCAGTCGTTAAAACCCTAGATCATACATGAGATGAATTTGTATATAGAATTTTATAATGCAAATATATTTTACGTTTTTCAAAGTTTATTAATCAGTACTATATGCAGGTGTTGCTTACTTCAAATGTTTTTCTCTAAATTCTTCAAGAAAGACGATTTCTCTCCCACGCACCAAGTGGACATCTTGCATCTGTTGCAGAATTATATAGAAGATGCCTAACAGTCCAGTATGGTGAAAATAAAAACAAAATATACGACAGAGTTTCCTTCTTTACAGTTTCTATATACACTGTATCCACGGATTTGGTGCACAAGGGGAAAAACTTTTTTATTCTGCATTTTATGAAAAAAAGTTATTCTTTACGAAAGTTTTTACTTGTCTTAAAACCATTAGAAAACATATTAAAATGCACTGATTACCTACTGTATGCATATAAATGTTGAAAACGTGTTTGCTTACTTTCAAAAATTACTAAGTTCAAATTATTGTTGATAATCGTATTGCCTTGAAATTCTGTTGACATCTAATTACTTATCTGTTTCAAATTTAAGTGACACGACATTTGCAATCACGATCAACATTGCAACAACGAATTTATTTGATTAAGTGTTATGGAATTGGTATTGAAATTTCATATCGAACAGCGATCAACAAATTTAACATTAAATTCCCCGGCATTAATATCGCTATTAATTCTTTGAAAAAGCTTTAAAAAACCAGCGTTATAAGAAAGTAAATGTGTAGTGTGGAATTTTATTCAATAAAATGATTGGCCCCTTCTTTTCGAAAACAATTTAAATAAAACATAGTTATTTGGATATGTTGCAAACTTTTGTTTTACCATCGTTAGAGGATATTAACAGAGATGCAGTCTACTTTCAGCAGGATGGATGCCCTGCACATTCAACTAATTTAATTAGAAACTGGCTTGAAGAAAACTTTCCTGAAAGATGGAAAGTCCTTTTGTTCCTATTCATTGGCCAGCTCGCTCGCCCGATTTAACGCCGATGGATTTTTATTTTTGGGGACCCGTTAAACAAAGAGTCTACGAAAATAATAATTTTGATGCGAATTTGGGAGCATTAAAAGATAAAATACGAACAGTAATTAGTGAGATTGATATAAGAACATTTAGGAACGTTTACAGAGTAGAAAGGTATAGTGTCGAAGAGTGTGTGGAAGTAGGTGGAGGTTACTTTGAATAAATTATTTGTTGTTTTTTTATCACATTCGAATTTATCAGAGAATATTTCATAAAATCTTATATTTATGATAATGAATTTATTTTAATTAACCAGAATATTATTAAATATTTTATATCTAAAAATATGTATAAGAAAAACTAAAACATAAAATGGTTTAAAAAATGTATCAACGTTCACTGTTGTATAAGTTTGCACCAAATCCGTAGACACACTGTGTATTGCAGTTATTATGAATTCACTAACAAAACAAGAAGGTTTCCGATATTTTTTTCTATAGAATTTCAAATAAATCGAAAACAATCGCATGCACGGATAGAAAACAAATCTCATAAATACAGATGAGAATTTGCATTAGTGTAAAATAACAAAAGGCTACTGAAATGTAAAAATGTCAGAACGCATATCTATAAATTAATCTCTCTTGCATTAATTTTACTTGAAGACAATAGATTATGTGATTAATGAGTAGGCCGCAACCTTACGTAAATGTAAATTAACACCAGACTTAAGAAGAAGATCTATAGAGAAAGTTCCAATAAAATTTCTCCAAACCTCGAATTTAAAGATTTCTATTGACTAAATATTAATTACATTACTTTTTCAAACATATACTAAGACAATGATTTAATGCAAATGAATGTTATGTAGCACGGAAGCTAACGTCAATGCTTTATTTATTAGCGCGTAACATTGGTGAAAATATCGATTTTTTAAAAAATGTTTCCCCTTTTGCAGCTTACCCAACAAAATATATGCGTTGTTTGAATTGCATAAGTAACATGTTGCTAACTTATTTGTTAAAATCATTAACGCAAAACAATTTGTACTCACAGAAAAGGTCGCTTGTTAGATCAACAAAACTTTTTTTTTGTGATTTTTCTGCCTGGATGAACAACAATATTAGTCAGATTAACAATGTCCGTAGCCTAAATTTAGTTTTTACTTTTTTTGTTAACGCAACTGTGCTTTTTGTTAAAGAACAACTGATCTTACTGTATGCCTCCAGTGACATTTCTTTTTGTTATTGTTTTATCAGAGTGCATACATTAAATCAACAGAAAGTACTTCAACCACTGCATTTTGTTAAAAGAATAAAAAATGTATTTTGTCGTATACAAACGGAATCACTTGTTACAAAAATACAAACAAGCGTCCTTCTTTCAGTGTATTCAAAAATTCACCTGATGTGAATTTTCTACGCATACAATTGTATCTGAAAAAACTAAAAGCTATTAAATAATTTTAAAAGAAAACCCTAATAACCACATAACTCTTTTTTGTAAGTAGAGTAACACAAGAATAAGTATACAGCGCGGGTATAAAGTAAAAAACATCAATTCTGGAACTTTTACTATGTTTTACGAGACAAAGCTCTAATCAAAAGCTAAAGATCTAATTATTTGTCGTAATTAAGTACTTTCTTGACATCACCATGACGTCATTGGCAGAATTGAATGGTATTCTTACTTCTCTTTATGACAGTTGTAGTGACATTTTGTGCATATTCAACTACTGCTAATAAAATTTCTATTTCAAAAAGCATTGCACGTTTAACTAAACCCTAGTAGCACAGTTGGTTGGCTGACGGTTGGCCTTCTGTTTGGTACAACGTCGTATGGTCGGCGCAATATCCCTATTGGCTACGGTCGGCAGTGTCAGTAAGGTACACAAAACCAATAGTACTTTTCTAACGTTGGGTATCGATTGGCTTTGGGTCGGCAAAGACGGTTAAGCGTTGTTCGACAAGCGGGAAATGATAATCAAACTATGTAATAGTAATGCGAAATCTTAATAGCGCCATCTACTGGTCGTTTATAAAGACTTAAGACGCAATCCTCATATGAGATAAAACTACTGCGGACATTGTCGGAGGATGATTTTGACAGACGCATTCAATTTTGTAAAGCAATGATGGCCATGTTTGAAGACAACCCAGTTTTTGCGAACAATATTTACTACTTCGGCGAAGCAGCCTTTTTCCTGCATGGTGTTGCAAGTAGTCACAAATGTCGTTGTTGGGTCCTGCAGAATCCTCATTGAATGGAAAATTTACACACCAATTACACAGAAGAATAATGTTTTGGTGAGGATTTTTCGAATTTTTGGGCCCCTTCTTAAAGCTACACTGAATGTAGACAGATATTTAGATTTTCTAACTTTTCGACTTGAAGTAATTACCACGTTAGCTAGCGTAATGTTTCTAAATGTAGCAAAATCAAATATTCCTAGCTAAACTATCTAGTTTCAACAAAATAAGGCTTCACCTCATTATGGTATTCCGATATTATTTTGATAGTTTTTCAAAATAAATGGATTAGTAGAAGAGGTATGGTGGGGTCACTTTAAAAATATTGTATACGGGAACAGATACATATAATGCCAGCCGCAATGAGTGCAAGGCTCTTCTCGTCGGCTTGCGGATTGCCAAGCCCTTAATGCGACACAGTTTGAAGTATTGTATTATTTCATATTGTAATTTTGATAACAAAAGAAAATGATCCCTTTTTATTAACAGAAATTCAAATATTTGAGAAATTACTAGGTACGGTCTTTGAAGTGTTTTTTCGCTGATTTTTCCTTATCCAACTCGAGAAAATTTTACACGATCACAAAGAAAAAAATAAAAATACTGTTCAACTTCAACATAAAATGTATGAGTTGCTATTCCAAAAAATTGCCAATGATGTCACAGACTGGGTTGATTACGCAAAACAAAAATTGAAAGTAATTAGAAATGGCAAATAATTGGTTAAAACTTTCTCTCGTAAAAAATGATAAAGGCTCCAGCACCGATGTTCTTTACTTTGTATTTACGTTAAGGTTCGTATAAATAGAAATATAACATTTCGCATTGAAAAAAATTGCAAGAAAAACCACTACGGATGCCTTTGTACATAATAACCGAATGTTCAGAATGAGCAACAAAGAATTTGGAGTATTGGAAGCAACGTTAACGTCGATTTGCACACAGATACGTCCTTGTTATCATCACTCGCTATGGTTGTAAAATCAGCACATATTTTTCCATCGGGCAGTAATACGGGGGGAAACTACCCAAACAATTAAAAACAATTGTGTTCTTTTTTAGTGCTTATACCACACACAGCTTTTTTTTATCTTAATACGTTCAGACGTACAGTGTGGAGGTGGTCGAGATTGTAGGCATAAGTAGTCGATACCACGCGGAGGAGACTAATGTTACGACGGTTAGTTCGTCGAGAACCTAATGCACACTATGCGCATAATTAAATGAAACTATACTAGCTTCAAGCGTGCAGAATATGTTGCCTATTGTAACCAAAGCACAAATGTGGAAGTTAGCTAACTAGCACGAGCTTTTATATGCATCGCAATATTTTCAGGATTATTTATTGGGATTTATTAATTTATATGTTTTTGATTCTATTAATTATTGTTGATCTTGTCAAAAGTTATAGAATAGTACAAAACTTAAGATCCTGATTTCGTCGAAACTAAATACATAATTAATTCTTATTTGAATTTTTTTTTATAAATATAAATAGTAACAAAAGATAAAAAATAAATGAGTTTACGCATGTTCCCAATCGTATTGTATTTTATACAATGACCTCCATTTAAATTACTTACGAGTAGATTCTTTAGAATACGTTTTATAGACAAAAATATGTTTAAAACCTATTCTTCTTCTTCTTCTTTATATCTTTAACAGTACTATACCAAATGGAATGCGTTACTATTTTATTTCATACAGTCACTTACTTAGATTCATTGAAAAAAATATTAATGAAAATTGACGAATTCTCAGCTGTAATGTGTGAACAATGTCGAACAGAAACACGTATTATACTTGCTGGTTCCTATAATTTTAACAATATACTATATCTGATATAATTGAAAAGCTGATAGAACCTGTTATTCCTAACATTTTCGATAATTGGTATAGTTCATATAAGACCGTTAAAAGACCATAAAATAACATACGTTAGTACAGTCTGTATGTATTTTCACTATCGGCATTACATCATGACAATTAAATCGTTGAACAAACAGAAGAAAAACCTTTACCTAAAATAATCAGCTTCCACGAAATGTGGCGACGATATGCTTGATGAATTGTCTTAATTTTATAATGCATCCAAAATATGCTAGGTCTAAATTTAGTTGAAGATCAAGTGAGAAACAGAAAAGACAATCCAATAATTGCAAGAGAATTACCGGACAAAATTACTAATACAATTGACAAAAATTTAACACCATCTACTCCACGACTAAGGAAATCGTTGGCTAGGTGCTCAACATGTCCTAAGAATCGCAACAGAAAAACGTAATAAGTGCAATAAGTATTTATATTTAGAACACCCAAAAATTGAATTAAATAACAAATGTTCAGGAGTACTTGTCTGTTTGTGATGTGTGCCGCTACTTTCTATATACGTGTTGTAATTTTTATATTGCTGTATACACGAGCTCCTAAAACATCCTTCCCCACATTAATTTTTGAACGACAGAAGCAAATGTTTTTAAAGAAAGCATGCCGATTTCTTTTTCTTATGAACTAACTTTTAGTGTATCGGTAGTTCAATTGTATTTCCGGTATCAACGGAAGAGATGTCAAACTTTTTTCCTTAAATAGAACATTCGGTATATTTTTACATCCGAAAGGCGAATCCACATGTGTTTTACCACATCTTAAGAAATATTGCTTTATGAAAGAATAAAGGGTTCAATGTTATTATGCAAAGTTGGCTAGGAAAAAGCATTAAATTTACTCCTGTAATGATAATATATTAACATTCGTTACAGAAAATGTCACCACAACAAAACAAAAAGACAAAAATAAAAAATATCAACAAGATGTATAAGACAAACAAAATAAATAGAACGCGAACAAAGAAACAAAAATGTTAAATTACAGCTGGTTAGGTGACTAGAAATTCCTCGGTGCAATAGCTCAATGAGCAGGTTGATTTAAAGAGCTCGTTGGTAGGCAACGTAAACGTAACAATTGCTAAATCTCAACTCCAAAAACGTAAATTATTCTTCCTATTTATTATTGTATCTTAGATTTTTAATGTGTTTAAAAAACTTGGTATGAGGAAGGGGTACTTTAGGACCTCATTGTTTTTATATTTTGTCATAAATAATGTATTTGAATGCTGTACCATCATATCAGCAAAATATAGTGTAATTATATAATAAAATTATTTAAAATTGAACATTAGAATTGTTAATTTTTTCATTTTGAAAGGAGTAAATTGGTACGTCACACCCCACCTTACTAACCGTGCTAAATTTTTATCATACGGATGTCGAAGTAAAAAGGATGAATTCTATGATTTTTTTATTTTTATCTTTCTTTTTTTGGGATAACATTTGTAGAACAAATTGCGGTTGTTAACACTACCAAGATGAATGTTTAAATAATTGTTTGCATCCGACATAACTTTCAAGAAAAATAATTTCCCAACATTTTTTTAACTTGCATTTCAAAGGATTACACAAAGAAAGCATAATATACACTGTTCTATTTAGAATTAAAAAATTGATATTCGTTTCCGGTTCACAAGAGTGCCATGAAATACAAAATAACTTTCGAATATATGTAGATGTTAATAATAATAAAATAAAAAAAAATATTAATGTTCAATTTTAAACTACGCCGCACAGTAAAAACTTAAAGAATATCAGCTTTTGCGAAAATGTGGAAAATTGGAAGTATGCAAAACGTAACCGTGAAATAAAGCGTAAGTGTATGTGTGGGTACTTAGAAAAACATATTCCTGGAAGAGAATGACAGAAGAGAATTCGATTCTATTTCGATTCAAAACTGACATATAGGTAAAGCAAAGAAAATCGCATCTTCTGCTTCATCTACATACATTGAAAATAGACCGACAGGTAAAATCAATTTAGATTCAAGAGTCTCATGAGATTTTGGCAATAAAGCAAGAAAAATTGGCTACCATTACATACAAAGGTTCTAAAAATATTTGTGTCTTCCTATAATTTTTTATAGTTTCCCAAAGCTTGATATACATACATAGGTGGAATATCACCAAAACGATTATGCTAACTTAAAATGTATTTTTTTTTAGTAGTTTCTTTTATTGCGTGATTGTGTGCAAGAATGTTTCTTATCCTTTTTTAAGTATAACTAAAATTAAATAATTTTACTGATTGATACCTTTTAAGATAATTATTTTTAAAGGAATGATTTTATCGGCCACATTATAGAAAATTCAAAATAGCTTTTACAAATTGAAATATACAAATAGATGGTTACTTACAGAAAGCTCCCAAGGTTTCGTTTCGGAACTGTCACCCAATCTTCTCACTATCTTTACACCACCGGCGATTTTTTGGCATTTGCCTGATATCAATGGTGAACTGTAAATAAGGAATCAGCATCTCTTTTATAAACTAGCCGATAAGGAGGGGAAGAAAGGTCTTCGCTGATATATACCGATTACGTTTGCCGAAGTCGTTCATTTTACAGGTGAAATGTTATACTGCCTACAAACATACAAGTATACGCGTTACATTGTTATATAATAGAATTTCTTGCGTGCTCAGGAAGCCGGTCGATTCTGCTACGATAAACTCTCCCGAAATGGATATGCATTCTACTATACTGTTAGTGTTATGTAAATAAAAATGGAGCGCCCAAAGGATGAATTAATTTAAATACTAAATAGGTCTGATTTATGTATGTTTGGTAAGCTTTGATACTTTCTGTGGATTTACTAATCGCTATTTTAAAGCCTTATTAGTGCAGATAGTAGCTAATTTACTAAATTAGAAAAACTTTGAATCCGGAAAAGGATATCGTCCGCCTACCGTTATGTTATTTTTTATTAGTACGCTTAAAAATACTCATTTTAATAATGTGAAAGTCTGCCTAATACGGAAAAGCTCAAATAACTAAACTATTCAATATAAACATAATTAACTTTAATATACAATAATCACCCAAATAAAATGTTTTTATTAACATACTGTAATACTACGAATTAAATATGGAATAATAAATAGTTACGTGGATTTGGGAGGGTGAATGTGATGAAATGAATTTGGTTGGAGAAAATTTGACGATTTAGAAAATCGATCTTAATAACTCGCTTAATATGGGCACACAACATTCTTTTTTGCGACACCAAATGAGCACAAAAATGTACACGAAATTTTAAAATGCTAAGGTGGCGGAGCTGGCATGTCCCCAGCCCCGCCAAAAAGAAACCGTTATAACTCTGTTAATATTAAAGCACAACATTTTCGTTTTGTAGCACAAAATGGCACAAAAATTTCAAATTCGAGGGGTGGCACCCAGTGAAACCCAGAATTATTTTTTGTGTGAGGTTAAGTGTAGGATAAGTCGGGGTGAATGTGAACAGATGGTTTTCAACTCAGTCGATCATTGGAAAGTGTTGATCGCACAAAAAGAACACAATTATGAAGACATATTATTTAAATAATCGACGGTGACTCTGTGTGAGTTATTCGTCATAAAGTTGGAAACAAAAAAAGTGGGTCTATAAATAAATCCTTTATTCAATTAAAAATTGCTGCGAGCGTTTTCGTAGATCAAGAAAAGAAAACATATCGCCGGCCTGCAGCTTTAAATCAGTAACCATAAATTATAAAACCTCTATCGAGGTTCGTGAATTTGTTGCACGGCTGGTTTTTGGAACCTTTGATAATAGTATACACTCACTCCATAAACACGAATTAATTAACTCATGTGCAACCCACACTTAAATTATTTTTATCTAAAACATTCCCTTAACAGGAAATAGAGAGACATAGGTATGAACTTATATGGGAAGTTCAATAATTACCTGGTCTCGGTAAGAATAGGCGCTACTATTTCCCGTAAAAGTAATATTTGATAAGAATCTTGTACAGATAGGTCAATTAGTTTGTGAATGACGGCAATTTAAAGTGAACAGCTTTTGTGATTTAACAACAATAGCAAAATTCAATATAGGATATTAATTAAATATTTGTTTCTGAAAAAGAAAACCAATAATAAGATAAGTAAAAGTGGAACTCAGTGAAGCTTATGACTATCATTCATAAAATATTAGGCAGCTGGATTTAAACGCGGCCGTCCGAGCATTTTTCACTAAAAACGTCCGGATCGTTCAAATGAGATCATATCAGGAATGATTGAAAAGATTCACCATTTTGATAATGAATGATCTAAGATTGAAATTGGGTGAGTTTGGTGAGGCTGCGAGCATCTCAACTGACTGGGTGTATAACATTTAGCAACTCATTTGAATATAAGAAAGCTTTCCGCAAGACGGTTACTAAACTGTTAAAGTAAACATTTTGCTTAGTTACTTACCTAGTTACACAATACTTTGATACAATTATTTTTAAATGCAAACATAGAGATATGTTACGTATTAAAAATCACGTACCATAATCATTGTAATAAAGCCTATGAACATTATAATAAAGCTTAATAGCTAGGTAAACAACATATAAGTATCGGCAACCTCCGCACCACACAAGTTTAATTAATTATATAATAATTAATCCGGGATGGCGGTTTCGAGGACACGAATGGTTCTCATCAACCGGTGACCGAATGGTAAGATATTTCATTTAGTAAAAGTAAAAATATTATTTCCGACTATATTTACTTAAATGCGGAAAATGTCATCAAAATTCAATTAGCCGCACCAAATGGATCTAGATTTGCCAGGGTATATCTATCTACCTATCGATCCTAGTCGTCGATCAATAATTCAATTGCTGATTGTCGGTATTCTTAGTTAATATTTTGAAAGAATTCAACGGGCCTAGCAATAATTAGATACAGTGCAAATGTATTTTCAGCATGTTTAAAAGATCCTGCGCATTTCGCTCGTCAGATCAAGCAGCATTTGAGAGATAGATTTCCAGGGTTTGGATTGATCGCACTGATCGCATTAGTTAGCCTCCCAGATCTCCAGACCTCACACCACTACACTATTGTTTACGAGGATAGTTCAAGTCGATACTCGGGGTGTTCTAACGTATTAGAAATACCGCAGCCGATGTTAAAGAAAGACATGAAGCAATCAGGAAAGCAACAGGCACCCTTCATAGACGAAGCATAAGTCAATAACTGAATTTTAGAACATTTATTAATAAAACGTTCTGATTAAAAAACGTTATTGTATGAAATTTTGCTTATTTGTAAATTACGATATAGCTTAAAAACAAGTAAAAATTAGATCAGAGGATATGAGCAATTTACATTATTTTCACATGTACAATACACTCCGGGAGTTTGGCTTGTCTTCCCAACTCACCCTAAGTATGTTAGAAATACTTTCCAATTTCAAGAAAGTCTTGTAAAACGCGTACTTTCTTTAGTACAAAATACCCTTTTCAAATAACTTAATAAGGTTGCTTTGAACATGTTGCGGTTACTACTCATCCTGCAGGATTTCATTGTAACGTGTCCCATGTATCAAAATAAATAATGATGTTTTCTGAATAAATGTAAATAATAAAATAAAAATAAATAAACACCATATCCTTGAAAATAATTATTTGCACACAAAATGCGATTCGAAATAACTTTCTTCTATTTTACACATTACATGAATAAACTTATCTAAACTTATTTATATTGCATGCGAAATATGTACTTTTCCGCACGTAAACTGGTGTCGAAATAAACTTCATTACGACACAACATTCTATTATTTTATTTTTGGTATTTCTGATCATGACAACTAGGTTACGCATCTTTTTCAATGAATGTTATGAAACCTGTAATGCGTAAATGTACTTAATACAAATTAGTATGTATATGTAATATTATAAAAACATCACTTGTGCTAATTAGGTACATTTAGCACGTGGGTGGGAAAAGGTATATATGTCCATCAATAGAAGTTTTGTTATTGAAGTTCTTTCCATTTGCGCGTAAAATATCTGGTATTTAGAAAGCGCTTTGATCTACATAAGCGCCATTTATTTAATGATAATGATTGTTGTAATTATTATATATTATTGCAAAAATCTGAGACGAGTTATTCCAATAAATGAATATGAATAGAAACAAAATTTTGTTGAGTCATCAGCAGCAAATTCGTAACAATTACGATTGGTGATAGTGCATTATGACTTGCGAAACGCTCAAATATCTACTTGATGTATTTGGCAGGGATGAAAATATTAGTGCAGCTTTGATTTTTTTTCTTCAACGAAGAGATATCAATGTATTCCTCGGCTACAGCGAGTGACATGGCCCTTTATTGTAAACAACTCGTTACCTGTATTGGCTAAATTAGAAACACGTCGAAAACAATGTCCACTGCCTAACTCAGAATTTTCTTTTTGCAGATATACACTGCCGTACAGTGAAGTTCGCTCATACAATAAAAATCTATTATATCACACTGTATACAATTATTAATACATGAAATTAGAAAAATATTAAGCATACACTTTTTTCTAAGGGATTAAAGCCATAAATTATTATGTAAAGTAGAAATATTGCGACAACCACAATAAAGTCCCAATAAAGAAATATACCGCAGTATCATTCTTGTTTATTTATCACAGGCGTAAAGATATAAATTTGCTTCATTTTACTGTTAAACGTGTGTTGGTGTGCACCTGTCGTTTTTGCGCGAAAGTTTTAAGAAAATTTACTTCAAAATGGCACGTGGCAAGCCTACCAGTGTAGAAAAACGTTCACGCATTATTACGCTGTTTGAAGAAGGATATTCGGGACGACAAATTGCTGAAAAAATAAATATGAGAAGTTCAACAGTAAATGAAAGTAATGACATGGCCCCCACAAAGTCCAGATTTGAACCCCATAGAGTTGTTGTAGGATGAACTGGACAGGAGGATCCGAAAAATATACCCAACTTCACAAGAACATTTACGGAATATTCTGCAACATGAATGGATTAATATTCCACAATCCGTTTTAACAAAACTTATCGAAAGAATGCCTAGAATAGTTCGAGCGGTGATTAACAGCAAAGGAGGTTTTTTTCGATGAAAAAAAAATAAAAAATAATGTTCAGTATGTTATATTAGGCCAGAATAACTTTTTATTTATTTATTTTTGTCTTTTTTACCTGTACATACAATAAAATTGCATTTTGTTTTTACCGATCGAACTTCTCTGAACGGCAGTGTACATAACTATTAAAGAAATGCTGATGAATATTGTCGGTACTGAACTAATCCATACACTGATTGTGATTGCAAACACGTTTGAATTATTATTTTTTGTTTGAAGTATTACAATCTTATGTTCTATGTTGTTTAATGTTATATTAATAGTTCTTCACGCTTACGTGCACAAAAGCAACCTATTATTAAGACAAGCTGAATTGAATATCATTATAACAATTACAACTGTATGCAACTAAACTCCGAATAAACTCAATTGTTTCATTGGGAGGTATATTGAATCGGCTTTCTCAATAGATTAATTAATTTCTTTCATCTCTATTTTATTTTTTGGTTCGTAACCGAGAGATCAACGTTTCAAAAATGTTTGTGGTTTACAGTATTTTAGTATATCTACATTCTTGTAAATATACCCAACATGGAGTACATCCAACATAAAGTAGAAGACATCTTTAATGTACCTTATTCTTGAAAATATGCTAATAGAATGTTTCCAGATACTGTTTTAACATTATTCTGTATGATTATAACACTTCACTATTACCCTCTACCACAAACACTTCACTATTACCCTCTACCACAAACACTTCATTGACACTGAACGTACGTTTCGATATCTAAGCTGAACTGGTGGTGAACTGTTCACCAGTATCAGTATTGCTGCTGAAGATGATAGCTTAGCTATCGAAACGTACGTTCAGTGTCAATGAAGTGTTTGTGGTGGAGAGTAATAGTGAAGTGTTTCAGTGTTCCAGTGCCACAATATTCGAGTACGCGATTTATTATTCTGTATACAGCAAATGTAGAAATCTTAATTTCTTTCATATAATTCACGTGATTTATTGAGTAACAACCATGTTCAGATTGAATACAATTTATATTACTACATGCTAATTTTTAATATATATTTTTAAATATAATTGCGTCTATGAATTTGGCAACAATCTTGCGGGAATGTGCAGAGGTGCGGATTACAAACCGCATTTGTTTTTAATACAATTTTATTTGTTGTTATAGCAAGCATGAAAGTTTAGAAACACATTTACCATAATGATTTGTATAAGTGAAGTAATATGCAATGGTATTAACAACACTTCGCAAGAATGAGAGAGTGCGATGTAATCAAGCAAATTACGTCAACCATAGTGTCGATTAATCATCATGAGCCGAGCGAGTTTTAATCTTGCAGAAAAAAGCTCATAAAACTTTGTGTCGTTTGCAGTTTTCGAAATCATAACGTGCGACTCTGTATCACCTACTATTGTCAGCGTTGGTATTATGAGGAACTTAATCAGTATGGTACGTCTAACCGAAAGAATTTTGTTGTGCCTCATTATAAGCTATGTGTTGAGACTATTGGGAAGTTAAGTACAATCATTTACCTGAAGAAGTTAAAAGTTTAAATACGAAGAGGTTTCATAGGCGTATTAGGAAACTCTTACTGCGTGAGACCATTTACAATGCAAATGAATATTTTTCCTTAAAAGTGTAGTTCCCTATGCATCGAATAAACTTGTTTGTTTTGGTTCATTATACCTGTGGATGTTGCTGTAGATTTCATTTTTAACGTGTTTTTCTACCTTGCGTATAGATGCTTTATTGTTTTTGCTTTTGTGTTATACAACTGATTGTGAACTCATGACGTAACTTTTTTGATGGTCAATAAACATTCACTCATTCAATGAAAGCGTATAAATTACAGAATAGTTCTAAAGAAGCTTAGGTTTTTATCCATTTTGGAATGGTGCAAACAACACAGTGGTGTCCACTAATACTTTATATTATTCGTCGTAACTATTAAAACTGTGCCAATAACTGATAGCGATGCCAAACTTTAAACAATGACGATCACGTACGTGGAATGTGGCCACTCTACTCGATAATTGGCTCAGCTTTCCTTTCTGATTTAAAGGGTTATCTTGCGACGTCAATGTGATACATCTTTATTCAATATCAATGTGATCAACCTTTATATCATTAACTGTTTCCAACAGCTGTCAAAGCTAGGTGCTTTAAGTCAAAACAACAAACTTTGGCTGGTTTTTGAAACTTCGGACGCGCGCGACAAAACGGCATCTCATAAAACTTATTTTCTACTATACAACTATTTACATTATTGAACAATATCTGTACAAAGTTTTACCTATTTCTAGTAAATCCAACGCATAATTTTATATTATATTGATTTTTGTTAACACAAGAGATGATACGCATTCGAAAACTTCCAGAATTTTCTTCTTCTAGTCCGATTATTTTTTAACATAAAACAATATTCCCCGTTGCGCTGACACACCTACTTACATGTTTCCAGACTTTTGATGTTCTTTAGTCTCTTTTGCAATGATGGATCCATGCTTCGTCTGTGCTTAGAAAACAACTCAGAATAATTTAAAATTGGAATAAAATTCATTAATCATCACTAATTATGTATTAAAAAGAAATCCGACCAGATAATTTGAACATTCCAAGCTCCCGTTGACATTCTATTGCAAGTAGCCTCTGTACCAAATGAATTTAAAAATGTTTGTATTATTGAATTCCCCATAAAAGGATGCTTCAAAATGAAATATCAGGAGTAAAAAAGTGAAAGTAATTATAAAAAATCATCTATGCCTACAGTGAGAACCAATAATACTATAAATATTAAATTATAATTTTTATTTTACATCCTAGCCATAACAGGAAACAGTAAATCGGCATAAAGTGCGTTATTGTTTTTCAAATTATTCTCTGCAAAGATTGATACACTTTTTTCATTCTTTCAAACCAACTGTTAAAGCAGTTATACCAGTAATCAGTTGGAACAGTCAAAATTACGCATGGACTGCTTCTTCCGACGATTGGAATCGTTGACCATGCAACCCATTCTTGATTCTTAGGAACGTAAAAAACTCGTTGGGACTTAGGCCGCACCTGTATATATCGTATGCTCTAAAAACTTTAAAATCGTCTCCTGAAGTCTGTGTGAACTTGCATTATCGTGATGATTCATCATGTGAGTTGGTTTACATTTCTGGTAAACAAACGGTTGTACATCAATGGGTATTAACGATTCGATTATCTGAGGTAATTGTAACAATATGTTCCGAAATTTAGATAATTTTCTTCAATACATTTCGGAAACGGATAACTTTTGTTGGGTTCTTCTCATTTTGAAACACGCGCACAGCGGATTAACGTTTGATATCGGGTTCATAGAAATAAATCCATGATTCGTTACCACAAATTTTTTCAGCATCAATTGTTGACACAGCTCAAGGTTGTTTGATACTAATTAACGCGACCCGCCTCTTGTTTTTCAGTTAAAAGATGTGGGATCCAACGGGAAATTAATTTTGCTGAAGACTACCAGCGAAAAATTATCGATTGATATGGTGCTTGTTTACCAAAAACAGAAACCAACACGGCGAGACATCATTGTCGAGGTAATCCTCTGTGAAAGGTTAAAAAATTATTCCCCGAAAATTTTCTCGGCTAAATTCCATTTTTTGAGTGACTTGTCTGTTTTAAAAATTGGCTGCAGCTAAATGATGAAACTTTTGATTTAAGTTCAATAAACACTGAAATTAATTTTGATAAGCGATATTTTATGGGTGGCGTCTTTTACGCGACTATATGGATAACTAAAAAGACAACACCAGCACAATCACTTGATATGTTCAAGCAGTTACATTTTGTTAGATGTATTCATTATTTGTAAAAGAATTGTCCGCAAGGTGGTCGATGTGATCCAGGTTTTCTTTTTTATTTATTAGTAAAGTAGTATCATTTCCCCGATAAACAAATCCTTACTGTCATTGTGTCTTGTATCCATGTTATCGAAAAGTTGAGGAAAAATGTTGATTTTATCCTTTATCGTCGAGATTTCTCAGGCTTTTTGTTTTGAATGAAATGTCAAACTTACTATTTACGTAAATCTTTAGAATCCATTGCTGTCGATAATAATGCTAATAGATGATGCTGCAGAAAAATCATTGAAGGTTTATATGTTAAAGAAATAACTTTCGATCTTCAGTTCTCACCTGTTGTGCAAAACAAATTCGTTTTAGGTGATTTCGTTTTAACTGTTGCGTAATAGTCTAGGAAGTCTAATTCGAAATAAACAATACCGAAACGTAACAAGCTGCGATGTATGTAATGAATGTAGACATACATATACATATGTTCTACTCTTCATATAATTGTACCGAGTGTATAAATAGTAGAACGTGAAAACCCTCAGATGTCTCAGACCACGCATCTCCCATATTAGGGAATTGAATTAGAGAGAAACACACAGCATCGCTGAAAATCTGGAATTTCCTTGGAATTTTCCGACGTAATTAATTATATGAAAAAATTTTGGGATAAGGAATCAAACCTGACATTTTTGTTTGCTAGACGGGCGTGCTGACCACTACACCATGGGAACTTGTCACGAAGGTTCCCTTTTTATACCTATAATTAGTTACGTAGGAAAATACCAAGAAATCCCAGATTTTCATAATAAGACGAATAATATTAATTAATTAGTGTACTTGGCGCGTAAAAATTAAAGTAACTGTTGAAATGTTATCACATATCTAGCATTGCTGTTCTTAACTGTTAATTTAAAATTTTAAACTTAAAACAACTTGCTCCATGAATTGCATAAAAAGCAACACATAATTATGATTTATGCATGAAGTTAGCGATAATGGAGGTATTTCGGAACAATTAGTGTACGACGAAAAATGTTTTTACAAACAATTGCGCAAATGAATCGAGGTGGAAGGATATGCTATTAATTGTATTGCAATAGAATGAAAATAAAAATTATTAAATATATTCATTTCAATTGCGTTACAGGTTATCGTTCTTTTTAGATTTTTTAGTTTTGATTTTAAACTTGCCGATATGTTTTTAAATGTTGAATTTATAAACGTCAACGCCAATTTCTTTTGTTTAATATTGTTACAGTAACAAAACCATACTACACCGGAAACCCTTCTCGGTGCAATATCCAAGTGCTGGACTCGCGTACATCTGTAGACGTTAGAGATATAAATTTTGTATACGGTGGATACAGCAAAGGGCTGACTCCTTGGATTATTTTAGAAATTCATGATTTTTTCAGATACTTCTACCGGAAAAATTACGGCTGTCTTGAATGTTAATAACAGGAATATATGGAAAATTTTGAAGCAACATTTATTTTATCCATATCATATTTAACGCATTCCGACACTTATTCCCGCCGATTTTCCTCCACGTCTCGTATCTTTTCAATGCTTTTTTAAAAATTTGATTGAAATCCTTCAAATACTGTTGCTGATTCTTTTCACCGATGAAGCAAATACCCGAAGAAATAACATTTAGAAATTTCGCACATAAACGCACATGAAGTACATGATGATCATTTCCAATATCAATTTTCATTTGTGGGTGATTAAACCTGTATTTTTGCCTTATATGCATCGACATTTTTGTTTTGAAGATATACCACTGACATTGAGAATTGAAATGTGGTTTATGCACGATGCGATGGCACAGGAGAGCGTTGGCTTGTGAGTTTTCAGTGAGTGAGTGGTAGGTCGAGATAGACCTCACCTATAGCCTGCTGTTTCCTGGACTTAAATCACTTGAGTTTTTCCTATAAGGCTATTTGGACTCACAAGTTTACACGACTCTGATAGAAAATGAAGAAGATTTGAGAAATCAGATAGTTGATTGTTAAAAAGTAATAAGAAACAACCCGGGTATTTTTCGTTCGACAATCAAAAACGAGGAGCGTCTTACGGGGTGGTATATGTAAGAGTTTTAAACTATCCATTGGGCACTTCGTAAAGCAACTGTATTTTAATAGTACGACATACGAATGCGATTTTATGTGTCGCATCTGTATTTAGTAACATTTGAATTTCGGTCCACATGATTTTTTTTCTATTTCTCCAATTTGCTGCTGTACTACAGCTACGGAACGTTCGAGTATCATTGGAAAAACTGGCTGCTCTTTTCACGCCGATTCCATTATTAGTGCTGTGAAAGTAGTCCTACAGAAACGAGTATACTTTCCGTACACTTCACGAAATTAGCACAGACTAAACGAACTCGTGTTTTGTCAACTCTCACGAAAACTAGTAGGCAACACGAACCCATTCTCATGAGACGAATAAACACGAGTCTGTGTAGTCTCTGCCAGTTTCGTGAAGCGCAACTCGTTTCTGCAGGCTTATATGAAAGTAAATTAAATAAGTTAGTAGTGCTTTCAATGCAATTGGAACAATCAATTGCTCATTCTTTTAAATGGAATGTCCTATATATTTTCTAAAAATGTTGTAAGATAACTTAATTTTTAAGTTTTAAAGTTTGAAAAAGTCCTAAAACAAAGAGAAACAAAAATATTGCACATTTGGTTTATGTGAAAAATACACTTTAATTAATATAAATGCTACACTCCATAAGGGCAATCTGAAAAATGTCAAGGCTCAACAGGAAGATGACGTTACTCGCGAAACTTATTCTGGTAAAATTACAAAATTGAGCATGCGTTGAAACATACTTTTGAAATTGTGAGCCATGTTGGATGTTCAGTTGTTGTTAACAGTCGTTTGTGTCAGTCGATATTAGTGCTTCTGTAAAAATGGAAACAAATAAATATCGAGCTGTCATTAACAAAAACAGTAACAAGAACATTCTGCGCATGGTTAATTGACTGTTAATCAAGTTGATGGCAGAAATTATGGGAGACCGCCTGCATTTGAAGAAAACGAAGGCATGGTTCCACCAAGACAACGCACTGCCTTACACTTCAGAGATTTTTATCGAATGAGGAGGCTATCATGCCAACTACTAACTGGCCGCAATTAAAAAGTTTTCCAAAGAACGTTTCTTAGTACCAAAAATACTTATACTACTTTTAAACATATAAATCATAGACAATTCAACTAAAGAAAAGTAAGTAAGCTTCGTCTAGCGCATCTATACTCAGGTATTAAAGATAATGGCAATAAAGGCCGATAGCTACGGAACCCATTCGCTCGTAAACTGTCCGTAATGATGTTCTACGACCGATAGCGTTCCACTACTGCTGCGCTGAAAATGTTACCGACTGAAACCGGTGTTGCCCAACCTAGCGCTTCAAAAGAAAATCTTGTCAGGTGCGCCTTAACCTGTTCTACGTGCTTTGCCTTCATTAGCAATCCACAGATTCCAATACCGTAATACAGTCGAATGATTACGTTTAAGTCTACTCGCAATATCCCAGAAATTAACACTGCCTTCATATAACCCAATAATCCGGCCACATTTGAGGGGGTTTAATTGTCTATAACGTGCACGTTTGCGAGGCGTCACTCACGATTGCTTGAAACATGCTGCACGCGTTTTACTAATTTTTGTATTGCCATTATCGGATTGTAACAGACGTTCCTGTAAAAATATGTGCGAAACATCTGGTTCTTGTAAATGCTGAAAAACGAGCAGGACTAATGCAATAGGATAAACAGTCATTTAAGTTAACCTTTAGAAAAACTCCAACAATTTAGGAATGGTACATTTACATTGCAGCCAGTGCATTTGGACGGATTAAAGAGATGGGAACATCTCAATACAACCTTGCAAGGAGCCTATGTTGAGAAATAAAACTGAATGTAACAAAAAAAATATTTGTTTGTTCTTAGAAATAGTTAGAAAAGAAGGTATTTCTTAAGTAGAATGTAATGTAATTTAAGGGTTCCTATTTGAAAACAGCCAAAATTTCGTTGTTGGACTTCTTAATGTAACAAATAGATTTAGATAAGATTTTTGACATTTTGAAATCCATATGTCGTTAAGATGAATCGCTAATGCCAAATGGAATTTTAGGTGTATCGAATTTGTCTAAAAAGATTAAATTATTCCAAAATTGAAAGTAGAGGGTACCCTAAAGTTGAATGAACATTTAGAAAAAGAACATTATTTATAAGATTGTTCACTAAAATTTATTATTATATAATTATATTATATATTATATATTATATATTATATATTATATATTATATATTATATATTATATATTATATATTATATATTATATATTATGTATTATATATTATAATATTATATTATATTATATTATATTATATTATTAAAATTTCCGATAAAAACAAATTGGAACACCCCACTGAAAGCATACCTTCCACATAAAATAAATTCGCCGCACTTTTTTATTATTCGTTTTAATGTTACAAAATATATGTACAACTCACACTTCTTAAAAATGCGTTATTCAGTAATTTTCTGCACATATTAATCCGCATTATGATAGATAACCTTGCGCATTTAACCAATATTGTAAGGTTAATATTATCAGAGATTACAATAGCGCGCACTTAGTTTGCATTATTCCATATATTTATTGATAAACATGTAGGTAATTTTTTACGCTAAGTGACTTGACATAATTCTAAATCAATTCGGAAAAGGAATTAGGTCATGGTGACTTGTATTTACAAAAATAGCTAATTCACTTGTATAAACTTGTATTAATTCATATTTACACTTTGGTTAGTATGACCGTTTAAATTTGAAGAGTACATTTTAGAACTATAAAAAGAATCAAACCATTCTATCAAAAGAATCAAAATTTTTTTCTCTAATTTCTACTTAGCATAAGTAGTCTGCATTTTACTATTCGTTTTAAATTCGAGAAATTCGAATTACATCTGATAAGTGATGATTGATATGTTAATAAAGTCTTTTTAACATCGGCATGGCACACAGGCGCCTCTACCACCTAAAAGCGGCCTAAGAGACTTTAAATTAATATACGTGGGTGGTTTTAAAGTCCGTACAAAGAGAAATGACAACAGCGATGCGTATCGAGGTAATGTCAATTAGTAGCATCTCATGTAAGAAGTTGGTTTTTACTATGTTTAGCATTCGTTTACATCGTGGAGGTCGAGTGATTTCCAAAAACGATGAATAAAAGAAACTTTAATGTGTCGGTAAAATATCGCTGCATGAAAAACAAATCGTCTCAGAATACTAAACAGGCCCTAGATGGACATTACGGTAAGTCTGTACCTTCGATTAGAACGGTTTATAAATTGCTTCAAAATTTTTGGAGTGGCCATATAAGCACAATTAACACTAAACGTTCTTGACACCCGGTTGAAACCATTATTCTTATATATTATAATCGTTATTAATCGATGTTATAACTGCTGCTGTAAATTACGCTTTCTCCTTTTGTGTGCAAAAAAAAGGGAATTTAAAACGCTAGAAAGCTGTATTCAATGTCAAGAAACCTTTGCTTACACCAAATGATTTTTAAAGCAAAAAAAGAAGGAGAACTGGCGTAATTGTTGCAATAGCCTTAATATGGTTCGCCTTCGCATATTTGGATACTTAAGAAATTTCACAGGCCATATCAGAAACCTCTTGCAAATAAAAATTTTTAAAACATTTTTTCTTCAAATTTAATCCCCAAACAATTTTTAACTTTTGTTTAGAGGTCTTAGGAAAAGAAAACAATCCTTCTTTTTAATCTTGGTTTAAAATGCTGCGTACGTTTCGTCGTCCATTTTGTCGACTTTCTAAGCGGTCTATTACTGGGATGCTGTCAGTTTTTCTTTGCCATCACATCAGCGGCGGTAAGTGATGACGCCCACATATGTTTTTAGTGTGATTCGTCTTTACATTTTAATATTGCTGGATTAATTAATAGTTGAATAAGCTCCGATTCAATACCAACTCATGAGAAACTCAGAGATCTGTTTATAATTAAATTAAAATAACCTGTACTTAAAAGCGCAAAAGCAAAAACCTGGCATGTTCTGACGGTTCTGACCAAATACCTTTCTTCTTAAACAAACAAGTGAAGTCGCCGCATATCTTGGGTATCACCCCATTCACTTGCTCCAGCACGGCTTTAGACCAAGTAAATCCACCATTTTAGCCGTTTATAGGGTAACTTAGAGAAGTGTGGAATTAAGAATATCGTTCACAATTTGTACCAATTAAACTCCAGAAAAGCGGGGGAAGTTGTTCATCTTGCTGTTTACCGGTTACTTTGGGTGTTGCTCAGGATACCGTTTTGGGACCGGTCATATCCTCATTTAACAGTAATAATATATTTACTTTCTAATGGATTTATTCGTTATCACGTACGCCGATGATGCTCCAGCAAAGCAGTCTTGCAGGTGCCGAAACTATAGACAGGGGCAACTTAACCTTTGAAAGTGTATCTGTGATTCTCATCCAACGAATTGCATTTGAATCCTACTAAAATCGCATCGGTTCTCTTCCACACCGGACAGAGTTTAATAAGCAACGCTAACATCTATGTGAATTGTTACGATCTTTGTATAGAACTAAGAACTTTGTAAGAAATTAAGTAAAGTTTTTTGGCATCCACTTAAACGGCACCCTTTCTTAACAAACACCCTGCGATAATTTGTGGCGCAAATTGAGCCAATGAATATTATTTCAAATTCGTGCTCTTCGGAATATTCTTGATATAACTGCTTCAAAAACGTTCTATTTCTCACATATACAATCGAGACTTATGTACGGCATAATCTTTTGGGGAAATTCCCACCATGCATTACATGTCTTTTTAATGCAGAAGCGCACCACCCTACGCATGATGAATCGAAGACCTAGTGAATCTTGCAGGCCATTGTTTTCGCACTTAGAAGTACTTTCTCTCATGAGCTTGCCAAGAGAGTTAACAACATTGTCGTCAAGTATATTTAAGGTTGAATTGAAAAATCTACTGTTACAACAATTTTTATACTTTGCAAGAATACTTTAATTGCCAACCTAGTTGTTATAAAGCAGAAAACACGTAGATTTACAATTATAATTTTGATGTATAACTGGTGTTATTAATAAAGTATTATTGTTATTATTTTCAAGAATAAATCTTCAATCGCCTATGATAAAGTCTTCTTTTGTCCAAAGCCTCTACACACAAGTTAAAAATTATTTCAAGAATAAATAATAATGCTATTCTCACTAAATGTACTAGGAAAAAAATTGTAATCCAAAAGCTACTGCTACAGGAATTAATCACAATAATATAAATCATTATATAATATCGGCACAATATAGCCGTAAGTTATTTGATTAATTACTAAATTAGTTAATAATAATTTCACAAATTTACAAATCACGGTTTCCTTCCGAAATTAAAGTCGTTGAATTTTTTACATGATGCTTGTGTTGGACTTTCTTGAGAATGCGGTCGACAACCATTAAAGAGCAGCCATTATAAATAGCTAAATTTCTTATGGTTTAAAATTTTTTATTGTCTACTTTTATTTTTTTTTTTTTTACTTTTATTGAAGTAGAATTTTACCAATCTACTAATTAACATACTAATCGCGACCACTTTGTGTTGTCCACAATAGTTACAACCTGTCATAATAGTGGTGTGTTAGTTTCCTTTCTATATATGTTTATTTTCATTTTTTTTTTGTTTCTAATTACTAAATTATCTAGGAAGGGGAGTCGATTGTTCAGATCTCTCTCTACCTGGTTTCGAATTTTGAATTAAGTGTCGCGAGGAATTTTAAAATAGTATTCTTCTTAGCATCAGAAAAAAATATACGATATCGTTTTTCATACATATTATTAACCAAAAGTTTAAACAATAGATTAATAAAATTATACTGAACCTTACATTGATAAAAACAATTAATCGATTTACCAACAATGTTTAAAATGATCGAATTTCTGATTTTATTGGACGATTAGTGTTGTAATGTTATTAAAACAACGAGGTTAGCTGTCATCAGCGCCGTAGTCACTTTTTTACTAAGTTCACATTGTACACCTATCAGGTATGAGGGTTCCATTTGTTGGTAGGAAGCCCGATCCCTAGAGAAAGAATCCTGTGTTGAGCCGAATATCTTTGAGGCGTAAAAATAATAAAGTTAATATAGAAAATTAATATAAGTCCAGCCAACGACAAGCGTGGGGAAGACGTATATTAACTACTTATATCTATCGTTCTCTTTTTCGAAAGTTAACATTCGAAATTTCTACAGCAAGTTCTAGAGCATACGTTAGTGGTACAAAAGTTATAATTGTCAATTAAATGTCTTTCGGTTCGTATCATCTAAAGTCTCAGTACAATTTAACGTTGTAGTGTTGCTTGTGTTCAAATATGTCTTCCTAGAACACAGAATCCCGGCAGCAGTTGCGTCCTTGCGTCACACTACAGCAAAATCGTTCGTTTCAGAATCCAATTCAATATTTTCGTATATTTCAAATTGTTAAGAATTACCATAGGTATCTATGAAAACAAAACCGTTGGCAAGGAAACTAACAATAATTAATTATTATTTGTAACTTTATGTCGATAGATCATTCAGACATAGTATATTGAGAAGTTGCTCCAATTTTCCTAGTTTCGATTCACTATTTAAAGTTAAAAAGTTATTCAAAAGTGCATTTGAAGAATATTGTGTTTATTTCATTTCTCGTTCTACGTTTTGAAACTATCCTCAACACAAAACTTACATTTGCCGAAAGAGTGTGGACATTCCCGGATTCACGACCCCCAATTTTAGTAAATTTCTGACATTTGTAAAAATTTCGAAAATTTTTTTAAATTAATCTATCAAATACATTACAGTATATAAGTAATTGTGAAACAATGTCTAAACATTTGGAAATATAGATTTAAACAGTTCATTGCTTAAGTACTCCGTTTTTTTTTTTGTTTTTTTTTAGATAAAATGTATGCTTTCTCTTTGTAATATTCGTATTGAAGGCCGAAATGTTAACAACAATACAAAAAGGTATATTCATTGTAGAAATGTATTATTTCGACATATATTTCCAGTTTGGATACAGCTACTTCAATTAGTAGAACGTTAATGGATTTGGTAAAGGCGTCAGTGACACAAAATGAATTTCCGCTGCAGTTAATTACAGCAGAAGCCCAGAACTACACGGTGAGCTCATATAGCGCCAACCTAATCACTCTAATCAGAATTACAGGTGCCAATTAGTAACAAATATAATAGGTACATTTCATAAATTGTGACATATTTCAATTGCAATGCTATTCCATGGATTACAGTGAAATTGATACGTAGTCTTGACGCTGTAATTGATTATGTCACGCTACATAACAATAGTTTTTTTTTTTGTGTCCTTGTAAATAAGTGTGGTCTCAATGAAAATTAAAAAGAATTTCGCAAAATATCTACTGTACAAACAATAAAAAGTTTAAGCTGATATTAAAACTATATTCTCAAAGAGATATATTGTAAGTATTTAAGTAGGTATAGGTGCTCCTGCTGTCAATAACAAAATGAAATTTCGAGAGATTGTTAGCAATCTTTGGATTATTACATAGTATTATTTTTCCCCTTTTCAATCACAACCTACGGCACATTAAGTTTATTTTTGAAACAAACGAAAAAAAAGAACATTTAAAGAGAGCAAAATATTAAAATTATAATAAAATTGGACATTTTATTTTTGACTAAATACTCAGTTCTACAGCACTGAATTACTTTCGCAAAGCAAGCAGTGATTGACGACCCTAAAATGCCTCAATTATTCTTTGAAGTTGTTGGGTTCGTCAATGAAAAATGTGTCAATATTTAAAACAGTGTTTATTCTTAAAGATCACACGTACTTACAAAAGCTTGCAATGCTTGTTACTTTCTAACTTTCGTTCCACGCGCTCTACTACCAACTATATACATATAAATATTACTGCCTTTAGATACCCACCTAGAATTGCATCTCAACATAAATAGCTCTTGTTTATAGTTTTATTTGCCAAAGTGCTCCAGTAAGAATAATCCAGAGCAACAAATCTGCTGGTCTGGCTGGCCATTGTTTAAGTGTGCCAGTTCCTATTACTCGGTTATCCAAAGATTACTTGAATAATACATGTCTGGCAACATTGTGTTCAGGAGCACTAGGTTGCTGGTACTATATTTGAAGATTTAAGGTCAATAATAGATCGTCGAAAAATTCTTCTAGAAGAGTTTGCAGAATCCTAAAAGATCACAGTCAACACTAAAATCGAAACGAACGCGGCGTGGAATGTCTATGTATTAGCTCAGTGGTGCTCGTTATATCAGTTAAATTGAAAGGTTTTCTCAGTTCATGAAGCGCGATTGACGAGATCATTAATTCGTCTTACTTTGTTGGCAAGCTATTTGCAGGTCTACGTATTTAATTATTTGACCATAAGTCTGAAAAAATTCTTTTTTTATACTAATTGGTAATAACCTAAACTGACCCCATTTTCGAAATTAATTAGACAGTTCAGTGAATTAAATGAACCCGCCTATTATTTCCAGTTATGCATTTGTTTCCATTCCTACTTGTTTTAAAATTAAGGCAACTGATATCCTGGATATTTCTTTAATGAGACATAGAGCGAGATATATTCCTGAAAAGAAATGAGTATTGTCCGTCTAGAAAGTATCCTGAATTTATTATTTTTTTTTTGATTTTAATATATTTCTTTTTTGTTACATCAGAAGACAAAAGTAATGCATCCAAGTAGGTTGTGCCGACTGTAGGCCATGGCAAAAATCATATAGCAAGACCAGGTGTCAAATATTGTTGATTATCAACAGGCTTAATATTTGTGAAATAATGTCGCAAGTAGAAAGAAGAAAGTTGGTGGAATATTTGTATAGAAAAGGTGTTCAAAACGTTAAAAAATTAGTGCAATTGACTGACTCGAAAAAAGTGCAGTATATGAGACAATAAAGAGGATAAAAAATTGGAGATATGAACCATGGACCAGTTTCTGGAAGACCGCGTAAGATTAGCGGAAACAATTTAAACGCTTTAGTGACTAGGACGACAAAACGCACGCCTAGGGTTTCGAAAACTGGCTAACAGATTTGGAAACCAACGTCAAAAAGACTGTGTCCAGAAGCTGCCCACATTTCACTGACTAGACAAGGTTACTTATCAAGGAAACAAAAACAAATCGCTGCAATGACACCTCTACAAAAGCAACGAAGAATAGATTTTTGCCAACGATTTCGAGACGATAATTTTAGTGATGTTTTTATATCTGACACAAGTTGTTTTCAGCTTGGTGCAAATCATTTCAAAATCCTATCAAGAGAAAATTTTACCGTTCAAATTTCCAAATTTCCCACAAAAATAATGGTATAAAAATGGCTCTCTGTATAATATATATAATTGATGGCACCGTTAATTGTGCAAAGTATTGTGAAATTCTTAATGGCTTTCTTCTTGAAACAGCTCGCGCTTTATATCCCGAATGGTGGCGTTTTCAACAGGATAATGTAAGATGCCATACTTCTGCCTACACTAAAGCTTGGATGCTAGAACAAAACTTGGCAACAATTCCATGGCCAGCAGCTTCCCCAGATGTTAGTCCCATCGGAAACATATGGGGACTAATGACATTTGAAGCAGAACGAGCAGCACCACGAAATAAAGAAGATTCGATTCGGTCAGTTTTACAAGCTTGGACCACTGTCACCGAAAAGTATAGCGTTGACCTCGTTTCGGGATTACCTGAACGTTTAGTTAAGTGTTTACAGTTAAATGGAGATTGTATTAGTAAATGAGATGAATTATTTGTTGTGATTTTATTATTCAAGTAATAAAAATATATATCGTAAAATTACAGCTGTGCTTTTTGTTTTCCGGATTCTTTCTAGACGGACTATACTATTCAATAATATAAACATCGAAGATAGAGCTAATTTAAAAGGAAAGGTTGCTATTAATATGTCGGAAACTGCTAATTTTGCTATCAGCTGTAAAGTTTCTAATTTTAATTGAATCAAATTTTTACATTATTCAATTTTCAGTTTTTTTCTGTATAATTTGTGAACTGTTTGTGGTTTTCAACTTTTCCGGCGAATCCTCAGTAAACACTCAAAACTGGACAACATTGTCATATTTAAATAAATCTGTACAGTTGACAATAAGAATGGCAGTCTACAAAATTTAAGATATACAGCATGCCCCAGACAGAAATATATGATCGTAATAGTAATATGGTCGCAGTTAATGTTATCGCCCGCTTTGATAAACTACGTGTGGACAACATACAATATATATGTAAATACTTTCGTTCCTTATCGCAGATTTTAGTTTTACCAGTGGATAGGAAATATGGTATAGTAGTTGAATATATATGTGCTACATCAACAACTCCATAACTTATCACGTTTTCCTAAAATTTACCTTTTATTTTCATGAAAAAAAAAAGCGTATCGCCCGGCCTTATTATATAGCATATTTAACGCGACCTGTTCATTAAAGAATTCAAAAAATTTGTAGTAGGCAAATGAGAGATAAGTGCATTAATTCTACTATAACAAAATGTTTTTAGTTTGGAATAACTTACCGGAAGTTATGGTCAACCTTGTTATTTTGAATGAAAATGTAGAGATGTTGATGTAGAGACTGTACTATATTTACCTACGTCAGATTGAGTAGATTACCATGGGTAGCTTTTCAATGCGAAGTATAGAGGTTTATTTAAATTGGAAAAGCCTTCAATGCCATCAACCAATCCACTACCTTAGCAAAGGGTAGGAAGATACTCAGGAATCACCTTGGTGGAGGCGCTCGTCGGCTAATTAATGTCAGCACAGGACACTTGCAAAGCGTTTAATTTTCAGCTTATTAGTCCTTGCATCACGTGTCTTCAGTTATTTCCATCTTGAGTCGCCAATGTTCAATCAGAATCTCAACAGTAATATAAAGGTCCCTTCCGAACAGGTCTCAGGTATGCTGTCCGCTTGCTCAGTTATGTCAAAGTGACGTTAGCAGTGCAGCAGGAATTAATTTCATCTCTTTAAGAAACAATCATGGTCTATCCGTTTTTTCATTACCACGACTTTCATTGTGGTCCTTCTGCCATATTACGTTGCTATTGTTTGTTTCAGAAACTAAGGATGGAACTCTGTAAACATGCAAGTCTAATTGTTGATTCTACTTTATTGGTCGATTCATACTGATACTACTTGCTTTCCATCAGTAAGCAAATCGATGTTCCAGCGTACAATTTAAGGACCTTTTACGCGAGAGAATATTCCTTTTCTAGTTTCTTTGTTGGTTTTTGATTCGTCTAACCACGAGAACCTAAGCTGTCCTCATCGTTCTCGGTCTGTTAGTGTATTAATGCTTTGTAATAATGCAATGTTATCCGTTCCAGTCTCCAGGCAATCCACATACTCTGACAGGCTGGATTCACAACATACTTGCCAAACGCACCGTCACTATCAACCTTGCACCCGATAGCATCTGTTACATGGTAGTTAAAAGTTGCTTAAGGGAAAGGTACTTCCACCACTACTGTGAAATCTAGATTACTAGGTTACTGGTACACATTAGGCTAGCCATTAAGATGCCCGATTCACCACTTGGACATGGAAGGCTTCCATACAGCTGTTTGCGAAAACGACATGGCAATATTGGTATGTCGTAAATAGAAATCATACTCTGCGAACACATACACAAATGCCACTAAGAAGTATTGAATTCTGGAGTAAGGACCACGAATTATTCATCAACCCAACTATGATAGAGACAGTCTCGGCTCGGAGGCCAAATATCTGGGTATTATCCTCAACAAGAAGTTTTCGTGGATCCCGTAGATTAATAGAATTAGTATTGTTTTAGGCAGTGCCGCTAAATGCTAGGAAAACCCGAGCTCTTTCTCCCAGAGCAATGATGTGGATTTACATTACACTTATCAGAGCAATCTACGGCGCAATCGCTTGATGACCTACAGTAGAAAACACGGACGCAGCCAAAAGACTAATACGGATACAAAGAATCGGTTGTATGTAAGCCAATTTTTGCCTGCCGTTTTTTGACTTGCTTATCGAGGAAGTGGTTATCATGGTCCAACAATATAAGAATGCCGTGAAATTCCTTCCAAACGCTGGGAGAATCATTGCAAGCATTGGTTGTGATATAGCTTTAAAAAGGGGAAAAAGAACACAATTTACCTGTGTACACACTATCATTTAAATAAAAAAAGTTGCTCTATCGGCAGATCAGGTGAGTGACAAAGTTAAAGAGACTAAAAAGAAGAGATGGGTAACAAAATACCTCATCTTGTATCTATCATCTGTTATAATTAGAAAAAAGTTTGACCTTAAAAAATATTTCTCAATGTTGTTTCTTTCAACTTCAACAAATCTTTATATTTGATTATCCCTGCAGTCCTACTCAATATAAGACAGATATGCTGTATAGAGAAGGGGTTACGTTTATATTAATAACTATTCTATAAGAAATTGTATCAGTGCTTAATAATAACTAACCACTGGCAACACAGAAGAACATTAACTGCAACCACATTAAGTCGGGCCCACCGTGGTTAGAAAGAAATACGAAATCAATACATTTCAAAAGGCTGTTGCAGCACCAAAGAGCTTATCAAACTATGTTCATTGTTAGGTTCTATAAATAGAGTAAAGTTAAGAATAATGAATTAAGAGAGTTATTTTTTCAGCTATATCCCTTAAAGCAACATCATTACTATGCTATAATGATCCTTCCAAACATATAAGTTAACAAATACACCAGCCAGAGAAAGAGAACAGTTTTATTTAATTTTTTATGCTCCAAAACCCCTACGAGTACGTGTAACAATTAAAAACATTAAGATGGAAATCTTGGTGGTACCAGTCTATATTCTAACGGCAAAGGTGGGGGTGCGAAAAGGGAACGCCCATATACTTCCAAATTAAATTCCGACTTAGTGGCTAACCAACCGTACTCGCGGTTGACAGATTCTGGTATCGGCTGAATTGTTCTGCGATCGATACTCTCTTCCTTTACAATAAGAACAGAGGTATCAGTAACTGTCGCGATAGTCTTCTTTAAAGCTCTAAAAATTGGTATGTTTTTAACAAACAGTTTCCGATGTATGCATCTATCTGTTAACATACTTATATTCGTTCAACATCCAACCCCATCTCGTGGACCAATTGTTTCTTAGGTCATCTTCTCTTCTCACAAATGTTCTAAGAAGACCGGCCTCGGTTGTTGGTAGTACATACTTTTCCGGCATTGTAAATTTGGAAGAAACGCGCTTTATGTTTTGACGACGAATAAAGAAAGTACCGATGACATATCGAAACTGAAACAATATAATACCATGACATTTCACGGCTATCAGACCGTTACCTATATAATAATAATAATAGTTTATTTGCCCAACAGAAGTCTAGACATTCCAATTATGGGACAAAAGTAAGCCTTAAATGTAATCTTAAAACTAAAGAGGTAAAACTAATACATATTACGAAAAATAGTGCAATTACAAAAAAGTATAATAAGTCATTCAAGCGCCTATCTAATGTAACCTAGAGAAAAGAAAATATTGGATAAACATGAAATTACTCCTGTAGTGGTACAAATTGTGTTATAATTATGACAAATTCTATATATAGGTGACTGAAGTAAAGCATGTGTATGTGCTTTGCTACAGTAGAATGAGATATTTTGTCTACGCTGCTTCTACGGACTAAAAACGGTAACTGGGACTGCAGCGATGAAAAATCTATATAGTAATTAATAAGCTTATACAGAAAAATTATACTATACTGAAATTTGCCTATTTTCAAGTAGTGGCACATTGAACCGAGACAGCAATGCCTGGTGATCTGTACCGAGGTAAACATTATCTTGCCTGTACCACAAGAATTTAATAAAGCGTCTCTTGATGCTTTCTAGCAGAATTTTGTGATAGTTATAAAAAGGCGCCCAAACTAATACAGCAGGTGTTGGAAGTACATAATATTCAAATAAATAAAGTAGGCTTAATTAC
>LR736891.1:505375-1014033 GCA_902654985.2 Oryctes borbonicus
CGTCTTTTATTCCGGTTTTTGCTGCTGCTGCGATATATGAACAATAGCAGGCTCTAATTTAGATTTGTCTAGTGTCAAATAAAGTGACTTCAAAGCAACAGCGTTGGTGAAGGTATTACAATTTGTGATGATGAAGCAAAGCATTCTTCGAGCAGATGACGCAACATTACTAAACTGCTATATAAATAACAATTTTTCATCAAAAATTATTCCTAAGTCTTTAGTAACAGTGCGTCTATCAACAGAATGATTATCCAGACAATAGTTATATATCTGAGATTTAACCCGGCGCATAAAAGTCATTGCTATACATTTTGAGGTATTTAAAGGTAACTTGTTAACATTGCACCATTTATACATAGAGTTTAATTGATCTTGCAGAAATAAATATCATTTGAGGATTCAATTTACGTATAAATTTTTAGATCGTCCGCGTATAATAAGCAAGGCGCGGACCGACGGCTGTCCCTATTGCGTCACGGAGACGCGCGTGCGGAGTCGTACGGAAAACCTGCAGTTGTCGATGAACAGTGCGCTCTTAACAGTTAGATAAGGTAGTTGCGCTTTAGTTTGCAGCTTACATTTATAACTGTATAAGATCCCTTGTTGATACAGCTTTGTTTATTTGGATTAAGAATAACGAGTTTTGGTTTCTTTTATTATTAATTACTATTATCTTGTTGCTACAATTTATATTTATTCTTTTATTTGGATCGTTCTTACTTTATTTTTAGAATAGGCGTTTTTATTAGTTTTAGTTATAGAACTCAGTTTATTTCCTTTGGAGCAATCGTCGTCAATATTTCTTCCTTTTCTTTGTATTAGACGTATTGTTTTAATTTTTTTGTTTTTGTTGAAAGTTACTCTTTGTTGGCATTTCCTTAATTTCCCTCATTATGGCCCCTAACAAACGTCCTCGTCAAGAAATCATGACTTCCTGGATTAAGAATCATGACTGCTTCACAATTGTTAATGATGTAGAAATTTACTGCAATGTATGTTCAGTAACTTTGAAATGTGCAAAAAAATCAAGACTGCTCGAAAATTGAAAATCACCAGAATCCATGCACATCAGCTGATAGTTTTTATAGCGATCTTTGTGAGGCACTTGTAGCTGAAAATATTTCATTTAAAAAGCTTGATAATCCAATCTACAGACAATTTCTTGTAAAGTATACCAGTAAACACATTCTAAACGAATCGACTTTGCGCAAAAATTATCTTCCACAAATATATGCCAAAGTAAAAAATAAAATTCGAGATCATGTGGGAGATAATTATTTTGGATTAGTGCAGATGAGACCATGGATATATTAGGCGGGAGCATGGTATGTTATTATTGGTGTCTTGCATTCTGATCAACCGATTGATTGCTACCAAAATACTTGAACGGGTTAATGCAAATACGATAGCTGACGTCATTAATAATAGCGGAAACGAGAAAAGGCTCTGCTGTTTGTTAGTGATACTGCCGCTTATATGATAAAAGCTGGTAAATTACTAAAAAGTAAATTCGAAAATATGCTACATATTACATACACTGCACATGCTTTACATAGAATTGCAGAATTCGTTAAAGAACAATATTCAAACATAAATCAATTAATTAGTAGCACTAAGAAAATCTTTTTGAAAGCGCTACCATCTACAAAGAAAAATATCCGTTACTTCAATTACCTCCATAGCCTATCATAACCAGATGGGGTACCTGGTTAGAAGCCTGCTCTTATTACTCCGAGAATTTGGAGAAAACTGCAGATGTTGTAAATAGTTTAGATGAAGACGCAGAAAGTGTGGCCCAATGTAAAACTATCTTACAAGATTCGTCTTTGCAAACTAATTTAGAATTTATTAAAGCGCGTTTTGGCGATATACCCAAAAATATAAAATATTTTGGAACGCAATCATTGAAATTGGAAGAAGCAATTACAACATTAAATAATATTTTAAGTAAACTAAAGAATATTTCCGGTACTTTTTGTGCTTCTTTAAGTAAAAAAATTGAGGCGGTTTTTGCTCGGAATCCCGATTTTATAACATTGAAAAATCTGTACAGTGAGAATAATGAATCTGATTTTAAATACAGTATTTACAAATCTCATTTTTAATATGCTCCTCTCACTAGCTGTGATGTGGAAAGAAGCTTCTCCATATTTAAAGATGTATTAACCAGCACTCGTACAAGTCTAACAGCAGAAAATTTGAATTGCATATTAATAATTAATGTAAATAAATCATGTAAATGATAAATGTGACATATGTAACAACTTGCAGATGTAACTTGTTACCTTTTCCTTCATCATAATTCGTTAATTAATGTCGTTACTCAAAATAATTTACTTCGATTTTAATATTTTATCTAATCTCCCATGTGAATTAAGCACTTTATGAACATTTACAATATGTGTGCCTAACGTAACTTTTGTATTAGTTTCATTTTAGTATGGGAAATACAAACCAAGTACGTTCCACGTATGTATGAACCCGTCTACGGCACTGAAAAATCTAGCTCGGGTTTTACGCCGAATGTTGGATAAACGACCGTGCAAGTTGTATTGACTAATGCGAATGTCTCAAGCGTTCACGCATACGCATGCCAAAGCTGAACAATTATAGTTTGCCGATGCCGTGTGATTCATAGTCGATAGAGGCAGCTGTCGGTCCGTGGCTTGATAATAAGTTATCACATTCAATAACGGCAATAATACCGTTTATGAAGAGAGCGAAGAGTAGAGACCCCAAGTTAGAATCCTAGACAACACCTGATGTAACACAGACATATCTAGATTGATACCCATTGTATGTGACATACTAGAATCTGTTGGTTATATATGATTCAAAGAGTGTTAACAAACTATCGCTGAAACCGAAAGCACTTAATTTTGAAGCAGAAGGGGATGATTAATACGGTTAAACGCTTAGGATATGTCAGCGAAGATTACATCTATTTGACCTTGAGAATCTAGAGCATCTGGCAGAATCTAGGCATAAAGCCATGTTGGTTAGGAAAGATGTAATTAGAAAGAGATGGCATAATTAAAGATTTTGAACATGACACTTTCGCGAAGTTTGACAGTATTGAAATAGGACGATAATTTAAAATTAGTCACTGATCCCTAGTCTTATGAACTGGGCAGATTCTAGACGTTTTCCACACTTCTGGAAAGGTAGATGTTCGTATAGCGAGAATAAAAAGAGCGTGTAATGGTTTAACAAATACTACAAATTGTTTAAATGAATTTACCTCGCTCCAATGCTCTCCATTTTGTACCATATTGGATATGATGAAGAAATTGTAACTACGGATGAAGCAACAGTTTCATCAGTAACAGTGGACCAGGCAAACAATAATGAAGAATGAGCTTCACATGAGAAAGGTTTGCCTCGTAAAGAAACCCTGAGCTGTTTTCACCAGTGTAGTGGATCAAATTGACATACCAGATCATTTACAGCGCATCAGAGATCAAGAGGCTATCGCCCATATAAAGTTTTGGTTTTAATGAATATGTTTGGGTTTTTATAATGTTTTTAATCCATACACGTACTCGCTAATCCGAACATTTTCTTTCCTCATCAACGCTAATAAAACGGATACTAAAAGAATATGTAGAGATAGGCAATGCGGTTTTTGGAAATGTCAGATTAAACTGAACTTGTGCTACGAATATGAAATTCCCGTGTACATGCTTATAGATTTTAAGGCTGCATACAACACGGTTGATAGAAGAAAAATGCTTACTACTCTGAAGTGATATAACATATCATAGTGAAACTAGTCTGCGTAGCTAGATGGAAATGAATTGGAAGAGTTAGAAGCTACTAGAAGACTAAGACAAGGAAACCCATTACCAACCTTGCTGTTGGTTGACAAGAGTCTGTAAGTAATAAAAGCCATCGGTGTCTGGCTTACGCAGACAGTGCCGTGCTAGCCAGGACAGAGGAGAACATTATGGTGGCAGTAAAAAATATGAGTTTAGATATAAACGAAGTGTCAGTGTATGAAAATCCAGATTGGTATTCACTGGTGAGTTCAAAATGAAAGAAAAACATTTCGTTAATTAAATCCGATCATTCAAGAAAAATACCATTTTACAATTTTGTAAATATCTCGGGAACTATGACAGATATATGTTTTTTTAAGAAATATAAAGAATATAATACAGTCTTGAGAATGAAGCAAATTACAGCTGCTAATATTAACCATTAATATAACTGCTGTATTGAAAATGTTACGGCGTTTTAATTTGTCAACATCGCAATGTTATAATTGAGTTAAGAAGATGCGGTTGTAGGTGCGAAACAAGAAAGTATATTTCCTGTTTGATATGCAGTGGGATTGGAACAATTAGAAGAACCATACGAGGCCCAATTTATTTGCAGGCCACATATAGTATTAACATTGCATATGGTGCTGAAGATGGAGGCAATATTATTGGCCTAGAGAGCAAAATTAAAGCTGTATTGAAAAAGAGGTGCCAGCTATGCGGATAAACTACGATTCATTACAAAATATGTAGCCTTTACACCGATGGGAGAAAACGAAGGAGATAAGTAGTAAGTACAAAACACGTTCTTAGAAAATGTCAAAATAACTTTAACGATGAGAAAACAATTGGTGGGCTTCAGAAGCTAGACAAGAAATTGTTCATGAAACGTTCGAAGCAGGACACTGGTGGATTTGGCATTTCAAGGAAGTACATAATATTGCAACGTAAAAAATAAGAAAATGTATTACTCATGCTGGTGTGTAAAACCTACGATTGATCAAGAAAGTCAAAGCCCATATCACTAATATCGGCGGAAACAAGGTATACAACGCCAATGCGAATGGATTTAATCTAGAACAGCACTCCAGCCGTACTTTAGCATACAGGAGTCAGAAAACCGTTGTAAGTGAACTGCAACATATACTTACATAATTTTACCATCTAATTCTGCACGCCAAGCCTACGCTTTTATTCGCCATTATTTTTAATATTGAGAGAATCCACGAATACAGTTTGTTTAAACTAGCAAATGTGTATCGCTTCTTCTACGTCTGGAGAGCTTACTGCAAACCATCTCAAAATGTGACTAACAGATGTTTTCCCCCTATATATTGAGGCAAGCAAACTTTTGATTAATTCTTGGAGTAGGCAATGTGTTGCTGAACTTTAAAAACTAGTGCCACCTTTGGCACTAGTAAAACTGTAAACATTTTAAATGTACCCAAAGAAACAACGGCAATGGTACAACATCTAGATGTGTTTGGTTTCAGACTCTAGAAAAATATGTTAGAACTCTTCCAACGTCCTTAAGACTGTGCAATTCACTTGAAAAAAAAAGAACACTGATACAGTTTCCGACAGAAGTCTGAAAATCTTTGGATGAATCTGTAAACTGAAGTCGGGCAAGATACTCAGTGTCTGGAGTTTCGACGAAATATGAATTTTCGGGTTGCCTGTACTTCCTTGTAGATATATTGAAAGCACTGATATTTAATCGTAGAGTATACGTATAATTATTATGCGTTAACATTACAATAAATAGTTATATTACACCTTAAAATTACATAAAAAAATAATATTAAGTATTATAAGTCATATCTCGGAGTTGTTGTTCCTTCTTCATCTTCTTTATTGCACCGATCTTGGTAACAGTACAAAAGCTCCTTATCAAGAAAGCTAATTTCTTGAACGGTTTGATTCCCATTCTCATCTACACAACGACATAGACCACGTCTGCATTGCAGCGGGTTATAATTCCCATTAGCACAGCATTCAGGTTTGTCTGCGACTGTTATATTCCTCGATCTGGCGCAATCTAAAGTTTTGGTAATTTTAACTTATCAAAAAAAAAAAGAAAAACATGATTTATACGTACTGCAATCCATAGTGTTAGCCAAGGGGTCGGTTACACTAACAATGAATTCTTCTAAAACATTACCATGCCGATCCGAACAAAATTTACTAAAATATTCATACCAGATTTATTTTTGTAATACAAATACGCAGATACGGTACTTACTGAGTTGAATTTTTTTGTATAATAGCATAGTAACCATCCAATTGACAGTCCGGAAAATGATAACCGATTATTTCCATGTCCATAGCTTCGAATTCCTCTATTTCTATTAAAATTTCAGCCACTCTTGCTTCGCAATCTCTATAATACTCTCCTTCAATATGAGTATCGTTATCGACTGAAAATAAAACACTTTCTCAAATCGCCCACGCACAATGCTGATCATGAAAAAAGGATTACTATAGATGTAAATAGGAAAAATTCTTCTCGGATTAGACAATACTACTTTCTATCAAAAAAGCACTATTAAATAGACTACATCAATACTGTAGAAAAGTAGCTTTTTAAGAACTGTTATAAACTCTGTAAGGTAGTGTAAAATAATGGAAGCAGCATCGTATACCATACCTTTTCAAATTAAATTTCAGAAATGAAAGATTAATTTCGAAGAATGAAAGATTAAAATTAAAAAATGCTCTTAAACATTACAACATATTATCCTTAGATGTCAAGCATCTATCAAATTTAAGTTTATTGTTAAGAATCCAAATCCAAACAAATCCAAACCCAAGTTAAAATAATCGAAATAAATCGAAAATAATCGAATAATGAATAAAACGGAGAACGGTGAAGATTGGAAAACACTAACCGCGACAATTGATGTTCCAATTAACCTGAACCAAGAACGGAAAAAACGTGGTGATAACGAAACGAAGAAGTGTTATTTCTGAAAACATCACGAAGACACAGTAAGTTGGATCGAAGTAAATTCACAAATTGCTTTGAAAAAAATTGCAGAACGTTTGGGCCAAGAACACAATATCAACATAACTCCTCAAGCCATATTTAAAAAAAAAATTCATAATTTACCGGTAGGTGTAAATTCCGTTCAAATAAAGAATTAAGAGGGCATCATTTTCATCACAAAGCAAATTTTAATTTATTCTGTCGACCCAACAGTCGTACAAGAAGAGGACAAGGGGCAATAGTTCATTTACCAAATAGTAATCGATCAAATTAGCATACACATTGGGTCCATGTCTTCAACAGAGAAATTTCTGTTGAGTATTGGGAATGTCCAAAAGGAACATAATAACAAGAGTAGAATAATTACTTCAATGATTTGTTTACAGGCATGTACTCGATGTGATCATGAAAGCAACAGTAACCTGTAGATTGGCTTCTTATAGTCCTTCGTTAAATTCTGTAGAACATATTTGTTTAATTCCAAAGTGAAGAATTATCTTCAAGCTCAGTACGCCGTTTTAACATAGACAGGGTTTTATTGAAAATACTACCGATGCTGAGGAATTCATGGTAATAATGCCTATAATCACGTACAAAAATATTACTCAGTTGCTGTGCGACAAGAAAATGTACAATTTTCTTTTAGTCAGATCTATTGAAGAAAACGTACTTCTCGTCTATTTTTTGAACGTTCTCAAAAACTTAAATATCCTTTAAGTTTGTGGAGTGAGTATTCAATGTTGCGAACTACAATTTCAATAAATAATAATGAAGACATTTCGAAATATTTGAGACTACACGCATTCTTGAAGCGGAAAAACGACGGTTATCAGCCAAAAAAATCAAGTGTGTTTACACGAGAAGAGATTAACCGCTTGTTAACTGTTGCTCCAGACGAAATTTATTTATTAACTAAGGTAAGTCAATAGCTATCAAACCAATGAAAATTGTTAATTAATGTTCTTACGTTTTTAGGTGTTGAGGGAGCATGTCGAGCAGACGAATTTGTTAATCTCTTGAACGAGGATATAAAAGAGGAGCACAATTTTGTCTTGATTCATTCAACCGAAAAACAAAGTTTCTAGATGGTTTATTATCAACAGCACTGAGAACGTTGATTTTTTTAGGAACATTTAAAAAATATGTTGCAGCTAAAAAGAAAAATGCAAATATTGCAAAACAGTCAAGGTTTTTTATGAGATGTTAAAAAATAAAGGTTCAAAATCAACCGGTAGGTGAGAATACATTCTATAAAATACCATCTATTGTTGCTAAGTTTTTGAACCTTCCTAATCCGGGTTCGTACACTGGCTATGATTTTCGACGCATATCTGCAACGTCATTGGCAAATGCCGGAGTAGATATTCTGAATCTAAACAAACGTGAGGGCTGGAATCATCAGCAATAGCTGAAAGTTACGTAGGAGACTCTGTATACCAGAAACTTAACATTGCTAACAGAATTTTAAAGAATGATTGCCACGATGTCCAATCGAATTCAGCTGCTACCGCTATTTCACGCGACGAAAGGCAAGTAGATCTGTCATCAATCAGCAGAAATGTTACAAGAATGTCGGGAGTGATTGGCAGATCAAGGACTGCAGAAACCACTAGCGACATTGATAGTAATAAACTTATAAGTATCAATAATTGCACAAGCTGTACTTTTCATATTAATGTTAACAAATTAAATAAATAAATAAAATTTTTGAGATAAGATCTAATTTTTAACAATAGTTTTGTTTTTATTTTGTCATAAAACTCAGAATATTATGTAATATCAACAGAGCTATTTACTTTCCGCGAGAAATAATATTATTTCCCTATTGTTGTGGTTATCTGACAACATTGTGTAAATTTGACCTACTTGCCTGAAATGACGTATAGTAAATGTTGTTTACTTGATCGATAGTGAAAAAAAAAACAATGTTCTGTAATTTTATGGGAAACATCATACAAGTATCGGCAACCTCCGCACCATACAGGTTTAATTAATTAATCAGGGACGGCCGTTTCGAGGGCACGAATGGTCCTGATCATCAACCGGTAACCGATCGGTTAAGCCCGTGTGGTCCCGAGGTTGCCGATGTTCTGAAATTTAACTTTGGTTTTTTGAAGTTTATTAATTTTCGTTTTCTAAAACTGAAATTTCATTTTATGAAATTAAACTTTCGGCTTCTAGAATTAAGCTTTTCTGAAATTGAAATAGAAGCTCTGTTGACGGGAGGCACAGGTAAAGTGGATTTTCTAAGTAAAGATGGAGATAAATAGTACAGTAAGCAACCCATAAGCATCGGTAACCTTCGCACCACACAAGTTTAATCAACTACGTAATAATATAATAATTAATCCGGGACGGCCGTTTCGAGGATACGAATAGTCCTCATCATCAACCGGTAACAGAAACTTGTGCGGTGCGGAAGTTGCCGATACTTATGTGTTGTTTACCATACTACGCCACAGTCCTTGCTATCTCTACAAATGGTACAGCATGCATTTGACTACTTTCATATCCAAATGCGTTCATTTTGCTTTAGATTACCAATTACAACCGATTATTGAATTCAAACATTATTTAATAAAATAATAAATTCAGAATACAACATATGCGCAATGATCGGCAGTTTCGTTCTGTCTGCATTACTTGTCAACTGACGTAAATTACATTATTTCAAATTTGGCAGTATAAGGAATAAATATCATATAGCTTTCCAGTGTTTCAACAAACTTAGCTTTTTACTAATTACTAAATAACTCTGAAAGGTGCCGCGCAGGAGTATGAATTTTTAAATTATTAAATATTACCGATCATTGGATTTAAATGTTACTATTGTCACACTATAAAAAAGAATTTAGACATTTACTTTCTGTGTGGTTTCAATTACAATTTTAATAAATAAAAAAAAAGACACCAAATAACGGGGTCGATCACACGGTTCTCTGATTTTTTTCCGGTTTTGAAAGTGGTTTAAAACAATTAATGTTATATGATATTCTTAAGTAAATTATGGTGTACTCCTATTTTCCCAAACAACACCTTAAATAAACGTCAAACCTGCAAGATATTTTAATTTTAAAGCGTTTTATAAGCAAATGAGTTAAGGTTCACATAACAATTTTGTTGATATGTAAAATCTTAATTTTTTGAGTTATGCCGGTTGTGTTGTTTAAGTAAAACTCTTATCTCATTGTTTCAGAATTTGTTTATTCCTTTTTTCAAGAACGCTTCTTTTCCCATTTATATCACAGATCTTTTTTAGGTGCATAACTTCATGGAAAACATCTTTACATGAAAAAACAGACACAAACTGAATATGCACCATTGTCTCTTACATTTATATGTATACCGCAACAAGTCGATTGCCTAGCAGTAATATTCGCGTACTTAAAGTGGTCTTTGAATTTGTATAACGGATCTTCCCCAACACTATTGTTAAAAAGATGGCCTAATCTAGAAAAATCGACATTTTTACGTAATATAGTATTAAATGTTTCTCTGACTGAAACACTTTTTTGTCACCTAAAATATATAGCACTGTTTGTACGTGGTCAACAATTTCACACGAATCCCGTAAGGACAACCAAGTGTTTTGCAATTTTTTTTTATTGCGTCAGCTACTGGAACGTAATTGTCGTTAATAGTTTTTAAATCTGCTACAACTTGGGGATTTGGGACTTGCATTTGACTTAGCTTTATTGCAGCAGTTTCTTTAGCGTCCAGTTGTAAAATCACTCATTTGATCTCCTCGGAATGTTTAAAACAATAGAATGCTGCTTGTAACCATCATGTAAGAATTGGCTGCGGCGGTTCCGGTATGTCAAAACACTGCGAACGAAATAGTCGAATACGTTTCGGTGATTTAAGAAAAACCGCTTTCGTCTGTGCTGTTAGTTGATCCACATCGGGATAGCATTTTCGTACAGTGTCCGCTACAAGGCGTAAAGCACGAAGCACGAAGAGATGTTATGTGCAGCAAATTCGATTGAACAGCTTTGAATAATTGGCCTGTGCGAAGCATAACCGTGGCAACATCGGTAATCATCATTTATTAGCACTTGCTTTCGTGAAATTTCAAAGTTGTCTAGTATTCTAACTGATACATTATGAATAGCTTCAGCAGTATATCTTTGCTATCTTTTACCAGCTAGCAAATAAGGGTGTGTCGGTTCTTTCAAGCTTATTGTCCGTGCTGTAATCGATACTACGGAAATTTTTTTAATGTCTGTAGTTTCACCTATAGTTAGCCACAACTGTTCATTCTTTACCGCGGTTTTTCACATAATTCTCAGTCTTCTCGCGCACTGACGGCAAATACCTACGTTGCGTTTGCGGACTTGGTAGTTGCCACGTTGGATTGTATTTCTTCCAAAACTGGCGAAACTTTGTTTGTCCGATTTTTGCAAACGGTATATTGCACGCACTTAACATCATCGTTAAATCACATAGAAATTCTTTATACGGTCTCCTTCCGGTTTTTTTTTTTTTTAATTTGTGTGTTGCGCTATTTACATGGTTCCAACACATATATGGTTTCCAACATAATGAGCTTTTATCGCAAACTAAACACCTGATTTCTTTACCGTTATATATTAAGTCTGGAAATTGCCATAAATACATGTTTACCATTCTTAGAAAACAGATAAGTTGATGCATTACTACGCTTTTTCAACATTTTTAATGCTTTCCGTTTAATTCCGATACGCACTGCGGTATACTACAGAGCATAGAAGGTCGGGAAGTGCCGATATATAACGAAGCAGGTCTGTATCCCCTCAACCTATACCACTGGAAAGCAAGCGAGAATGTTGCGCTCTAATAATATATAGTGTAACTTTTAAAATTTAAACTGGCACTGATTAGGTTTACAATATGTTTTTCCATGTAGTTAATAATTTGAAAAAAAAGCGGTCTGTGATATAAATGGGAAAACGAAACATTTTTGAAAAAGGAATAAACAAATTCCAAAACGTAACGAAATAAGAGTTTTACTTTGCAACGGAGGTGATTGTAAACTAAATAAAATTTTAATGAAAATAACTAGTTACTCTTAAAATGCTTATTTTAACATTAATCGAGATTCTTTTTATAATTTCGTAGCTCGCAACTTTCTTGGATCGTGTGGTGCACGAGTAATCAGTAGTAATGTACCAAAAAATAATAGAATTGATTTCAAAAACAAGTTTCATTACAAAAATATAATTTACTACTGGAAATGGGCCCTCCGAAAATGGGGTAAACTAAATATTATTTTATTCTACTAATAAAATTTGCAACAAAAAAATATATAATTTAGCTTACTGAGACCAAAAGGTTTGAAATAAATGTAAATATAAACATAAACAAAAGAAATAGTTGCAATTCATCATGATGGTGGGTGCGATCCGTCAGCGGGAAAAGAACAGCGTCTTCTCACTCTCCTGGTGGTAACGCTGGCTCTAGCTCGTGGCTCTTCTGATGGTAGTGACCAGCTTCACTTTCTGCACTTAAATAACTCACTTGAACCGCTACTGTAGGCTCTGGCCCTTACTTCGTGGGGCGCTTAGCGTACAGTAGCCGGTTTTGACTTCTCCTTGCAACGATTAATTATCGATACTATCTTCCGCGTGGCAGTCAAGTACTTAAGTTTAGCAAATAAAAGCACAGAACCGTGTTTATTGGGAATAGCCATCATAAACTAAAATGGTAGTAATAAAATCTAGCTGCGAATCTTACAGTAATCCAAGCGCACGTGGAAAGTATAGATTCATCGTCTCAGGGAGAGACAAAACATAAAAACATCACTGTACCTTTGTACGAAAGAACTATGGTGCAATACAACGTAATTGTGTATTTTCTTCGACGAAACGTCAATAATATCTCTCTTTGCGAGATAAAGGGGATTTCTTCACTTCTTGGCAGTTGGGGTTCGATACGGTCAACGCTAATACTTAGACGCTGGTCACACGTCTTATCGACTTCCTCGCTGGGAGAACACTTTTTTGTAATGCTCGGATTGGTGACATCACCACGCGCACAAAATAACATCACGCATTTTTTTACATTTTAAAAATATGCGCTCAACATACAGGGGTGAAATAAAAAGTAATATACACATCCAGGAAATTAAATAAATGAAACCAATTCTATTATATAAAAATAAATAAATATTAATTAAAATAATATTTGAAGCCGGGCGTCCCATTAAACTCAAACAATACAACCGGCATAATCCAAAGGATGAAGATTATAGATATTTACGTAAAAACCGGTTACAAAGAAACAAAGAGAAAAACATTATACATAAAGAATAAAACTATCGAGTAGCATATCAAGCATCAACGAAGTTATATTTTTAATTGCATCAAAATATAATGATTTGTTTTTCAGTTATCTATAAAAAAATCGTAATTTTTTGATCGACCACGCTCCGGTTGACGGTTCTCTGATCTGTTAGAGACGTACACTACCGGCCATAAGTGTTTACCTACCTTTATAATTGGCGATTCTTCAAATACTGTATGTTATCCCTATAAAAGTATTTGTATTATTAAACTGTAAGTACGAGATATATTATAGTCGCGATGTAATGTTCTGTGTTACGTAATGAGCTGACTGGCATTAAGATATAGGAAATGACCCTTTTTTGGGGTTTAGGTCCATTCAGGTAGCCGGACTAGATAAAGAGCAGTTTCTGGGAAATGTTTATTGCGACTGTCATAAAATATGATAACGGACGACACAGGCACTTCAATATAATGAAAAATTTAGTTTACATTCAGCTTTTCCATTGCAAGCAGCGAATAATGAAGAGTTTGTGCAAAGTCTTTTAAAACAGCTAGTAAAATTAAAGTAATGTCGGCAAGAAAAGAAATATCAACAGAAACGCGCGTTCAAATAGTGGCATATCACAACATCGGTAAAAGTAACCGACAAATTGCTACATTATTGAAATTAAACCATAGAACCGTGGATTATAATGTGAAAAAGTATCAAGCAAGTGGCAGTATATCCAATAAACGGCGATCCGGACGGCCAAAAATAACAACACCAGCAGAAGATCGTGCTATGGTAATGGCAAGCAAGCGAAATAGACGAAAAACAGCGCCAGAAATTGCTGCCGAAGTGAATATTTCGCGTCCAAAACCAGTTAGTGTCACCACAGTGAAAAGGCGTTTGCGCGAAGCTGGTTTGTATGGAAGGATTGCCATGCGGAAATCGTTATTACGCAAAGCAAACAAAGCTAAATGGTTAACATGGTCAAGAGAACACAAAGGTTGGACGTTGGAAGATCGGAAGAAAGTACTCTGGACCGACGAATCTAAATTTCTCACTTTTGGTTCAAACAGAAGGACATTTGTTCGTAGATCGAAAGGGGTACGAGCACTTGAATCCCGTGTTATACCAACAATAAAACATGGAGGAGGATCAGTTATGATTTGGGGTTGTTTTGGCGGTGCCTCTGTGGGAGATTTGGTCAAAATAGATGGTATCCTGAGAAAAGAAGGCTATAGGGAGATTTTGGAGAGGAATGCTATCCCATCTGGAACACGATTAATCGGTGAGAACTTCGTGTTAGAGCACGATAATGATCCGAAACACACTGCCAAGATATGCCGTGAGTATTTAGAACAGCTGGAGCACAGAAACCAAATTATTGTTGTGAAATGGCCGCCCCAAAGTCCAGATCTCAATCCGATCGAGCTTTTGTGGGTGGAACTCGATCGACAGGTTCGAAAATCTGCTCCAACATAGTATACGTGGAGGAAAATAGAGCCACTAACACTAGCGAAGCTGTTAGAAAGAATGCCGAAATTGTGTGCGGCAGTAATAAAAGCGAAAGGTGGACATATTAACAAATCCCAAATTTAAGTAAATTTATGATTATCATTGTTAAAAAATTCACAAGAACATTGTTTTTATAACTGTTAAAGTACTTTGTATAAGCATAGAATAAAGATTTATTTTATAATTAGTATTTGACTTGTTTTTGTAATATTTTAAGGGTAGGTAAACACTTATGGCCGGTAGTGTATATAAAAGTTAAAGTAACATGAATCAACATTTGCAAAGTTTTACAACTAACATTTCACGATTTAGTATGATGTATCATTCCTTTATTAAATAAAAATATTAAACGTGTTAACCAATATTGGAAATCATTAACGATTGCATAGGAAGAGTGCTTTGGAAGAGATGCAAGGATTGCACTTATGATAGCATGAACATTATTATAATACTATTACATATAATGTAAACAAACACAAGAAATGATATAACTGACTTACAACAAGACAAAGTCTCGTTCGATATGCTCGTGATATTCACAACATCTGCTGGATTAACAGCTAAAGTACCATCTTCTACGTGAACGCAAAAACAGCTATCATCCATACATTGTAAAGGATCATAGTCCCCATTCGTTTTGCAACGCAAGAATTGCGTATTATACAGTGCCGTCCCTAAATATTTAACTGCTTTTTCGTAATTTCTAGAACATGCTAAAATGGGACGACAATTTATTGTATATACGTTTCCTAACGAATTGAAAAGTTTACTTACCGCAATTCATAATCGACGACGCTATGGTAGTGAAGGGCATGTCGCCGAATATTCGTTCTCCTTCATCGTCTACGCAGTAACAACTGTAAATCAAACGTGATAAGCGAATACGTTAAAACTAATTGAAATTTAAATCTGAAAGTCCACGCACATTTCACCTGGAATACATTTAAACGGTTTATATAATCCTCGTCTTTGGCAGTTTGGTTTCAACTGCAGATGTCCCAGTGTTCCATTATTTCTTTGTTGATTGTAATAATCTTGATCAGCAGTGCAGTCCGTTTCAACTAAAAGATTAAAAAACGTTCGAGAAATAAATACATTCACAAGGTAATATGCACAATACGGAATACACTCTCACAAAACCAAGAGCATTTTACTTGCTCACTTCTGTAGAGGTCGATGTAGCAATAAAAATTCGATATATTCAGTGATTAGAGCATCTTTAATTAGATACTCTCATTCATATCTATTTGTTCTTTAATTGAACCTAAATGTTCATTCCTAAATAGACGAGCAAAAACTACAGGCATCTTTATATTGATTTCTTGACACCTAATTCGGTATCTATATAACAGGCCAACAAAAAAAGTATTGAAGCAAGGAATTTAGTACATTTCTACTAATTGGCTCTAGTTTCTGAAATAATGTATAACAACTAAGTTTTCTTTTTCCCGACAATTGTAATTTTTATATCACGATAAACGAGAGTTTACCGCCTTTTTCCGACATGTCATTTTTCGGCGCAGTACCTTATAGTCCGTTTGCGTTGATTTAAAGATGGTGAATTTTTTGCTTGGGCAGCAAAGTGGATACACCAAGTACCTTTGTTTTATCTGTAAGTGGGATATTAGAGAAAAGCAAGATTACTGGACGAAAGAAAAATGGCCACTTAGAGAAGAATTAACTGTAGATGAAGCAAACATCATAAACCGGTCTTTGCTTGACAGGGATAAAATCATTTTGCCTCCACTTCACATAAAGCTGAGGCTCATGAAACAATTTATTAAAACCTTACATAAAGAAGATAAATGCTTTAAATATATTTGTAGATCGTTCTCCAAAATAAGTTTAGAAAATTTAAAGGCTGGAAAATTTGATGGTCCTCAAATACGCAACCTCATTAATGACTTAAATTTCCAAAAAGCCATGACTGATGTTGAAGCTTCTGCTTGGTGCTCTTTCGTTACTGTGCTTAGAAAGTTCTTGGACAAAACGAAAGAAGTGAAGTTTTTTCAAATTTGACTACTTTTTGTCTGACTAAACATTAAATGTTACATGCTGGAGCTGTTTTTGGATCCGGATATTCAGATTTTTTGGATTCGTTTTCCAATAACTCGGATATATATCTCGATCCGCTATTAAAATTTTCGAATTCGAATTCTTTAACCGATATCTCGGATCAGAATCCATTATCCGATAGCATGGATCCAACCCCGTCCTCTCAAGCGAATACAGTTGCCAAGAGGGAAGTATCATTACTTATTATTTTCAATAATTCTTTTAATAATCTGTTCATTATCTAAAATAAAATCTGAATACATATTTTCAAATCAAAATTCCAGTTTTTACGAAGCTGCCTCCCATCTCAGCACATTTTTCCGCTCTCCTAATAAATTCACACTACACACTTTACGACTCATTCACTTCATTTACTGCTTCATATATATGCGCTTTTAATGCTTGTGTATTATGTGATAGATCAATCGAACAAACGCTTTATTTTAAGGCACCCCAAAGAAAAAAGTCGATTGGTGTAATGTCAGCTGACCTAGTAGTCTAATAAATCGAACCTACCTAACCACATTTCGAGAAAATAATAATCTAACTTTTGTCTGAACAAAACTGTAGAATGAGCAGAGCAACCCGTCTTGTTACCAAAATAGGCGATTAGGTAGTTCTGGTTCTAATGTATTTAAAAATTGTAAATATTCCAAAAATATGCAAATACACGTGCTCATTAAAATTTTCCTCTGTAATATATGAATCAATAATCCGATCAAAGAAAATTCCTCATCATACATTAACTTTTTTGTAAGGTTGACTCCTTTTGTTAATACAAACCATTGTGACTTTGTGTGAGTAGGAGGAGTAGTAATCAAGAAAGGTCCTTTGTCACTGGATACTATTTCTTAAAATAGTTTAGGCGACCGGTTTCGTGTTATATGATGCACATCTTCAGGCCAACTAAGAGGCATACACATGCGACAGCACAAAGTTGTTGTGTAATTGTAAAATTAAAACCCGTTAAATCTTAAGAATTGTAGGTGTATATTAAGAAATTATTTTCTCTTTCTCCTTCATTTCCTTTTTTCAAGTCAAAATATTAATATAAGAAAATTAATTTTTCTTGTCTTTCTTTTCTAATTTTTAATACAACTCAAAGTATTATTAACATATACGTAAGAAAATAATGTTTTAATTTTAGTATTAAAGAGGACATGTTGAACACGAGGTGAAGAATTAAGAAAATTTAGAAATTTTTGGTTTTCGAAAATTATTTGAATAAAATTTAGGGTCGTGAAATTCGAAAGTGTTTCTGAAATACTCTTTCGTCAATTTAGATTTTTATTTGAAGAGATAAATTAATTTTTAGAGAAGTTTTAGAAATTTAAATGAGAACTAAGAAGTTCCACTTCATTCAAACGCTCTGTCTATGTGGGTTCCTTTTGACAATCTGCTACTTCTGATTAATTTACTACGACTCGCACTCGAATTCCAATTCGAATTCTTCAACTTGAATTCCAATTTGAATTCCTCTTACTATCCATCCTCCAAAGATAATAGAAAAAAGAATTTGCTTTTAGAAATCTAGTGCTCTACCGCAAGATATAGCTTAAAAAACATTAAGATAAAAAATAAATCATGAGAAAAATTGTAAGTATTAAGGATCTTTTTTGATTTATATGTACTCCTATTCTTTTGTTAATTATATATTTGGGATTATCCCACACCCAATACCGTTTTTTTTTGTATAGATACGTGCCCGTTGATACAAAATGTTGATTCATCAGTGAAAAATAAAATCTGTGAAATTTTCTGATTTGCCGCGATCCAGGAGCAAAATTCTAAACGTCTCTCTTTAACTCCAAGTGGTTGAAACTGTCAGGATGGCGAGCAAACAAAAAAAAAATTTTAATTCTTTTAAATTTTGCCCATATTTGGCTTTTAGCTAAAGCAAATAGCCAATTTCCGCGATGTATGTACCTACCTGTGCATCGTTGAATCTTTAAATTCACAGGCCTGACCATCTATTATAAGTCATTTGATGACCCTGATGATGTTTTAAAAAAATTAAGGCGAAATATTGGTGAAATTTAAGTAACATTTTTTAATACTTTGGTAGTCATCCCGACAGTTTTAACCATCTATTAGTTCTTAACGATCACCATAGTTTTTGGTATTCTATCTCCCAGGTTCAAGTGCATGCAGCAGCCTTGGCTTGAAAAGGTGAAATTTGATATTCTTAAAACAAATTTGTAATAAGATTTTGCTTACATACAGTCTTTGTACACGCTTCCTTAGAGTTATTGATCCGACTGCTAATAATCTAATCTAATGGAGTAGATGCGTCATTTTCATCGTATGTTTTCTTCGTTTTTTCGTTCACATCCATTGCTGAACCAATTTCAGTGAATTTACTAATTAATTTTCGCGGAAAAGATCAATTACATGTTAATAAGATACCTTTACAATTCCGTAGCATTATATTAAATAAACGCGCTCTTCTTTCGATAACATTTTCAAAAATGCCGCGAAGAAGTAAAAATTGTGTCAGGACCATTACGTGGCTACCTTGGTTTCTTGTTTAATACTGTTAATAATCGTAAAAAAACAGTGTATAGAGGAAGCGATAAATTAACTGAGTGAGCCTCAAATCATTTGTAAAATGTCTAGTGGATTTCTTATATGAGCAGAACTTTAGATAAAGAATGAATTTTCGTCGTAAAGTTAATAAAGGGTATTTTTCCCGTTATTAACTTCATAATGATTATCAAAATAGGTTGATCATTTTAAAAATTTGCTCAACGACACAACTTTTCATTTTGAACAACTTCTCTTACAATTAGTAACACTTTGGCATACTGTAAATGAAGAAGAATAGCTTAATACATTTATTTACAAAAATGCTTGCTAACAATTTTGGACTTCTTGAATGCAGTATGCAGGGCGTAATATTGACATATTGCATTTGGATTAGATAGTATTTGGAAGAGTAGTTAAGGTGATACATCTTTATCACGCTTCAGCTACAAGACTGTTAGTGAGGTATAAGATAAGCAATTGACATTAAAGCTAGACAAATAGGTATAAAGGGATAAGTTTCATAGCAAAGCTGAAACTCTTCGTGTGTGTGTGTGTGTGTGTCAGGTTTTTTTGATTTAACAATTCAAATTTTCCTTCGAATTGAGTTAGTGTAGATTTTAGGACTACTTCCTACAATTGTAATATAAAATAAATTAATCCGATGTATAATAACACCATATTTGCACGGAAAGTTCTTCGGGATGAGGCTCATTAACATTGTATGCAATCTCCAAATTTCATTGATTTACGCATAAGTACAAATTTTGCATGTAATTTATTTACTAAATATTTTCTCTTTTTTCTGGATGCTAACGTATTTCTCTAGTAATTTGATGCTTGAAATTGCTGTAATAACTTCGATTTGTTCATTTCAGTTAACAAGAATTTTTACCGACGATTAACAAAATGTTACCATCTTCAAATATTTTCCTACTTGGACCTTGTTTCCTTATGTCGCTGCGCCCAAACATCCAAAGTGTTGAATGTTCTTGGATGTTGTTGGATGGTTCCAATTAGCAAAGGATAGATCTATTCGATTTTCAAATTTGGCAATTCTTAGTTCAATTCGTTTAAAGCATCTTTTTCATTCGTTTTACGTGCGGTATGCGGTCTTTATTTTCTATTGGACGTTTATGCAACATTTCCAGCCGTTTTTGCAAAGAGTCTGTTGCAATAGACCGGATAAAAGACCAAAATAGTATTCTGCATTGATGGTAGTACCTCTAGATAGAAAATTTCTAAGGCACACTGTATACAACGCATGCTTTTTCAAAGTAAAATGTTGAATTTAGTTTTTCTTTGTTCTCAAATATACAAGATAATACGTACTTGTCTGGCAGGTGTTATCGTCCGTACCCGCTTTACAAGAAAGGAGGTCTCCACAAATAACTCTGGGCAGAGGACTTGCTGCAGTACCAATTGAACAACTATCTCCTTCAACTAAAATATTGGAATAGAATATAATGAAGATGCCAAATAATAGTGATGTTATCTCTAATTGCTAGTTAACTAAATCATAAGTACCTACATAGATTGATTATACAGTAGTCGCAGCAATGGCAGGGTCCAGCAAACGGTAAAAAGATACCATTGTGTGTGTCATTTTGTATCATACAATTATCTGGTACATCTGTACACGTATTGTACAATAACCAGTTCTGATAACAGAAAAATTAAAAAAACTATATGCATAACTTATTAGCCACTATAATCATACGTCACAGAATGATGGAGTGCACAAGATGTCATCCGCGCTGGATACTACTACCACCAAAGAGAACAAAACCAACGGAACGCACAGATTCATCTTTCCGATTAATTCGATTTATTTATCATAAATGAACTCTTTCTTATAATTACAGCTACTATCTGCGATAAGAGATAAGGTTATAAACAATTTACTTCTACGGTATGTATATCAGTAAATCAGAATTAGATTTGATAAGTGAAGAGATAAAATACGTATAACAAAATCGCAGGAAGTTGACATTAATCGTGGAATTTAATGTTTTCGAACGTAGAAAAATATATAATTTCAATACTTGCAATGCGTCGTACCACCTTTTAGTTGAGGACGTTAAAAAGAACGCTTCCGATTCATGTCGCATTAAATAACGTTAATAGACTTACATCATCCTTCCATCATGTGTTTGCCTTGCCTCTAAATCATGGGCTTATCTAATGTCTTAGATCACAAGATCATCAAGATATATATCCACCTTTATATAAATGAGCACATGTATCAGTTAAGAAATAGAGACGTTCGTAACTCCAGTCTTAAATTGTCTGTAGATTTAGTGTGCATACCTGTAGAACAGTAAGTTTTTGCTCATTTGATTAATGTCTAATTGCCTGGCCTTAGTTTTTCTTTATTAATCGATTTAATAAACTACTTAATTTCAAATGCTTGGATTAAATTATATTATTTAATTTAGAAATAATATAGTTTACGTGATCATTACTTCAAAACATTCACGCGTTGCATCTCATGGCAAATTATTGTTGGTGAAGTATATTTTAAATGATGTGTAAATAATATGCTTCGCTTGATTTGCGTAATCTTCTCTTGTCACGTGCTTTGCTGTATAGAATATGCGTACCGTAATCATAAAATCAAAAGGTTTGATTCTAGAATCTCATCATTTCGTCTGTAGGATTTTTTGTAAATTTGTGTATGGTATAAAATTATGTCTCCATTATAAACAATTTGTCCGAATTTTATTCACTGTATAGCATCACGAGGTGTCTAAGTTGTGGAGTGATTCATATCTACTATCTAGAAAATTCCTATTAATATTGGGTATCAGCTGTAAATCAAGAGGAAATATGAACTAATCCAATCATTCTCAAGCGATTAACTAAATAAAGTAAATAACTGAAATTTCAATTCCATAATTTGCTTTAGTTATGCCTGAACTTAGTTAAAGTCTAATAATGTTTCAGATCAGATTGGAAATAATTAAAGTTTACCTGTAAATTTTTTAATAATATAAAATTAATCTTTTCTCCACCTTATTGTTTAAAGAAGTATAAAGTACAACACATTTGATTACATAAGTTAAAAGAAAGTATCCTGATGGCAATGTCAAAATATGCAGGCTGATTTATTTTCGACTTCTACCATGGGGACCTATGATTGGACAAAGAAGGCATAAATTGCAAAATTTTGTTTGCCATGAACATACTGCGGATCGACGAGCGCCTCTATCATTTAGCTTAGGCGCTCATACTGGTTTATACACGACCTTTATTCAAGCCACACCCTCTCCGTCCTCCACGCGCATCAGTCGTTAATGTGTAATTAGAAAGCACGGTTGCGCATGCTTCATCTTCAGCTTTATTCTCTATATTTCTAATTCATTTTGTGACGCTCATTGTTTTTTATTACCTATTCTATAGAGTCTAGCTGTTTAGTTTCTTCCACATTTATTTTTTTTGTTTTCGATTATTGGTATCATATTTATAAATGTGAGTATAAAGTATAAAGCTTTAGTTTATAGTTTTAGTTTAGTCTACCATATACACTATATACCTTTTAATTGAGCATTTCCTTTCAGTTTTAATTAAATTTGATTTCCTCTTATCGCCTATTATTGAAATTATTTTCTTTTAATTTGTGCCAATATATTAATCTGTTTTCTTTTATATTTATTCTGTGTCCTAACAAACGTCCGCATCATGAATACCTGGATTAAGAATCATGATTATTTTGAAGTTGTCAGCGGCACAGAGAGTTATTGCACAATTTGTTCGGTTACTGTAAAATACTCTTTCGAAAACTAGATAGACCATTTTCTGGCAAAATAAAATATAAAAGTATTCTACTGCACTACGCTCCTGCCACAAGTTGTGATGTCGAAAGAAGCTTTTCTATATTTAAAGATGTTCTAACAAGTAAGCGAACACACTTCATAGCAGAAAATTTAGTAATTAATGTTAATAAATCACTTCTAACATGATATTGGGAATTACCTATCCTTTCCATTACGCCTCTGATTTTACAATTAAGTTCAGCGTACAATTGTTCCATTTAAAATAAAATTGGTATTTTTTCTCACACTGCATAGTTACAGAAACGGTTTTCCGAAGCGAAATATTTAATTGGTTTTGAAATATTTGCAACATTCCAGAGTTTGCTAACGTAGTATTAGTTTATTATAAACAATGCTGGATTTTTTCAGATGCTTTGAGAATTTCGCAGCATAAGCAATGTGTTATTATACGGATTATAGATTTTATACGGAATCTATTTTTTTAACCAGTATTTTAATTGAAATTTCGATATATTCCTGATATTTTTCAATACAACGAAATATGTTTGTAGCGAAAAATAAATGCATTAAACGGAGCTACTAGCTATATAAAAGAAAATAACTATTGACTTCAAATAATTTATTTGACTAAATAACCATGTACATAAGTACGTGGAACACATAATATTGCTAGATATCATTTTATATACATAGAAATTGCATTTCGATTCCAAAACATGGGTAGTTTTTCCCAAAATGACGTGACAATATACGTAATCATAGATTGAGAAAAATATACTATGCTTTGGTGTCCGTTTACTTAATTTGTTAACGTCATCAACGTGGAATATACAAAGAACGTCGTAATTTCCCCACAAAATCATTGTTATATATCTTTGGTGTTTCGTAATAAATTCATTTTTGAAAAACACTTCCCTAAATCGTCTGGTGTTGTTCGTTTAAGTGGTCTGGAGGATTTTGTGAGGGATATTAGACGGCGTTGGTAGTAATTGCAGGTATAGATTAAAAATAGAAAGAGGGTACATTTATCGTACGTACAGTTACACAATTTCTTACAGCCTATGTTAGAAATGATTGCTATCATTTTTCTTTGTAATGATTTGTATTTTGTAAAGTGACAAAGTTAACAGAACGTTTTAAATGGTACAGTTTAATATATTTCTTCACTGTCATCTCAAGCATTTTTTTTATTTTATTCGAAAAATATATCGTTAACTATTATCTTTTGTGTGAATACACTACTTATGTACGAAAGAAATGCAAACATAGATTTCAAAGGAATGTACGGATTCTGATGAAAATTCCAACATTTCTTTCTGAATTAAACTTTTTACTATTCAAATAAAGAGATTTGAAATAAATTCTTTTGGCTTCTGAGTTTATAAAGCAACTGCTATAAACAGCAAACATCTAAAATTATATTCGTATAAACACCAAACATGTCGCTAACCAATTCTTTGTTACAAATAATTCTCGGCATTTATTGAACGAAACTAATAAGACATAATGACCAAGGAGGAACCATTTCTTATTGCGGCTCATACAAAAGTACCCTGACCAAATTCTGGCTACACCCATGCATTTACGTAAATGAGTTCGTACTGACAGTACTTGTTTCCGGGCTTGTTCGACGTGGTCTAGAGTGGGTATATGTCGACGTTTCGCCAAGAACTGCTGTTAGCATCTTCAGGACGGTTCGTTGGTCCTTTGCCTAATGTCAGACTGACTCCGGTCGTAAATCGTAAATCGTTGCCGAAATAATTTTGAAGTACAATTCGCAGTACAAGTATCTATTGTCATATCATTATTATTTCTAGCGCAAAATTGGTACTAAAGTAGTGGCTATTTCAATTTTAATTTATTTGGGCGTCACGAACTTCGATTATGGATTTTATCAGTTCACAGTGGTAGGCGTTTATTTAATTGAAATAACTATCGTTCTTTGCATTTACCTTCACAAATTTCCGATTTTAAAATCGTTTCAGTACATATTATTAATATATTTTCATATCTTTTTATGCGTTTAGCGATTAGAAAAAGATTATCATCTCTCTTTTTGACAAACCTATGTATTACGGACAGTTACTACCGCACTGCATTTTTTAATTATCCGCGATATTTGAAAAATGTGTGGGTGTTATCGCCAGATTTTAGTGATAATGTGGTGTCTTTTCCAAAACTATTTTGCTTGCGACATTTGGTTGATTTTCTGGTAACAATATCCATTTATTGTTACCAGAAAATCAACCAAATGTCGATCCAAATCACAATTAGAATTTCTTTCGTAGGAAGTATCCAAATGGTTTCAAGCGCCTTAAATTTAACTACCAAATGTTCAAATACGTTAACAAAGTTGCATAACTAAGCTATAAAAATCATTAACAATAAAAATGGTTTGTTTTTGATGTTATAAATTTATAATATATAAAATATTTAAGACAACATTGTTTTAATTCTACGTCCTACATAAACATTTATTGATGAATTCTCTATGAATGTTGGGCTGTATGGTTGAAGTGCTTCTATTAAGTTTAAATAAATACATTTAGAGTTGATGGAGAGTGAATTTGATAATCACAAATTAGCGCATTAGTCTCTAATTATTAATTAATTTGATGATGTCACAATTAGACACTAATCATCAATTAAGTTAATTCCTGAATAAAAGCAAACGTCAGCTTGATGTCCATCAACATTAACGTGGTAGAAAGTAAAATAGCAAGGAAATAGCTGTATTTGCATAAATAAGAATTTCTTTAAGATAAAACAAATAATCGTCTAAATATAGCCGTTAACAATCGCTAAAATATTGTTATGGTGAATTAAACCAGCTCAAAATGCAATAAGTTGTAATTTAATTATAAATTAAATTTTAATTTAATCCGAGATTAATTTAATTCAGAATTAAAACGTGTTCTCTAAACTTTGGGTAAATGCAACAAAAGCGTATCTTCGCTTTAGTCAGCTTTGTCAGTGATAATCTAGCTAATAGACAAACGATACATTTCATTTTTCCAGAGAATAATTCATTACTACTTACTATGTTTTCAAATAAAATACATGAGGAAAGATAGAACTATTACCTCAACGTCTTTTTAAAACCAATTCAGCAATAACTGGGCTTACAAATTTAAAGAATCAATGTCAAAGTTTCAAAGACAAAATAAATTATTCTTACAGCGTAGAATTCTTTCTAGAAGAAGCACGCATTAGACATACCAAACAAGCATTTCAAACTATTACTTCTGCAACAGCTAGAATTATTCTGTGCTACTACGCGATAACGTTTCTAATCATACAAATGAAAACATGCATAACATATAATATATTAAAGAGGCCTCTTATGAATATTATCTCCATTTTAGGAATTTCGTTTTGATCGGATATTATGTGAATATAAAGACAAAAATGAAGTAACTATTTTTTGAATATATTTCAAAACTACTACGAAAAATATTACTTTTTACGTCTCACTACGTGTACATTCTTTTATTCACAACTTTTTTGGTATTAATTCATTTTGAGCGCAACACAAGTAGAGAAACATTAATTGTTTACACCAAATTTCATAATAATTAATAATCGTTTTTAATTAGAAGAACATGTCAAAAGGTATTCCAATAGGGACTGAACTAAAGGAAGAAGTAACTAGTGACTATTTAAGAAAAGAACTGCGCGAATATTTGGAATAAGACGATAATGTATCAAAAATAATCATACTACAATAGTAGAGAACACATTTCGAAGTACTGGAAACTACATTGAAACCCGGACAATCCCCAGTATGCCCCTCAGCTACTAATAGCGGGTTCCAAATCTGCATTGCAAATAAAAGCTGATATCCATAACTTAATATTAGCAGCAGAAGTGTGCCTCTTCCAGAAAAAAAAAAAAACTAGCAAAGAAACCGCTTATTGGTAAAAAAAAAAAAAATAGAAAGGAGGGAGTAAAGAATATATTTTGTCGTATCCAAGTACAGCAAATTTACCTACTTAAATGAATGGAAGGAAGATACAACCCAAAATACACAACAGCTACTGTGAAGCATGGTGGTCGTGCTGTTCTTCTTTGAGGATGGTTTTTTCGCGTACGGTATGAAGTCTGCACTTCATCGTGGATTATTATTATTGTTATTGGAATATACTACAGCCTTTGTTGTTAAATTGCTTTATGCAGAATAGGCTGCCTCCGCAGTTCATATTCCATCACGAGAACGATCGAAAACACTCTTTAATATTTCAAATTTTAATATTTTCATCTAACTCCTGTAAATGTACCTACATGTATACGAGGCACAGAAATGTAACGTATTTATTTACTTGTTTAAATAGATAGAAAAATCCAATCGCAGTCTATCTTGGTTTTTCAATAATAATCCGATAAACATATATGTTGAATCATTTTTATATGATAATGAATATCTAATTTAATAAATTATTCAGTTGTTATCTGAATAATAAATTTGTGAAATTTTACTAATAGAAATATTTTTTCTTTTTTATGATTTTAGTCGGTCAAAAACTTAAAAAAATTGAATAGTCTAACATATGGCTTTAATGTCGATATTTATAACGAAAAAATCGAATTAATTTCAAATCTCTTTTCGATAGCGTTTTGAAACGATAATATATTTCATTATTTAATACGCAGATAAAAATAATCACTATGTCTTAACTGTTTACTTCAACATACAAATACATAGGAAGGTATTGTCATACAAAGACCAATGCATATTTCTGGTCTTCCAAATCGTAATAACGAAATATACCATCCTTTCCACTGACACGAATACCAAATCGGTAAATAAATTATAAATAAGCAATAATAAAAGATAATTTCGATGCAATCACAGTTATACAATTTGTTTACAAATATAATATTTATATTATACAAGAATATGACTTGTCAAGTAATACGCTGCATACATTGCACATAGTTATAGTAGTACTTGCAAGCTGTAATAGATTATAGAAATATGTGTTCCATAAAGGTTATTAATATAATAAGGTAGTAATAACACATAGGATGATATAATACACATAAAAGGTTCAATCGTAAAATAACGCATCACAAATAAATCTGTATACGAGCCATTCTTTATTGTTGTAATCCAAACGTTGTACTTTATTATTTATTCGCAGGAGATGAAAGTATTTTCTTTTGATTTATTGATATTTCATAACGTACGATGCTTATGTGATTTCTAGAATTTACGCATGAGAATGCAAGTGGATCCAAATCGTTAAATCAAGTTCTTTTTTTGTAATTGGTCTCTAAAAATATTTAGAAAAGTTCTTAAATTATTCATTCTATTAACGCTAAATTATTAGCTTCGGATAGTAAAACTGGCATAATAATCATGTATATCACAAGGGATGTAAGCTCATTACGTTCTTCCATACTAGTAGGAAAAATACATTTCCGTACTACCCGTTACGAAAGTCAATCATTACTGCCCTGAACGGATGGACGTATGTTGCTATTGAAATTTGACGTCCCTAGGTAAATAAAGCAATAATACTAATAATAAAGTTAAATGTTAGTACACAACAAAAATTATCATTCTTGTTATTTTGCAGCGAAAAATGCTGATTTTTCGGAATTTTGAGTCGATAGTAGGAAAAATATAATATGACACCCCTAGCCATACGTGTTTTTGAATGTATTGTAGATCTCGATTTATAAACGATATCGTCGCCTTTAAAACTGCACTTACGTCTCTAACAACATAAATATGTCTTTTACCCAAAATTTACTTTATTAAAAAAAAATAAACCCTTGTTTTTAATCAAGTTTTATTATTATTTTATTTAATTTGTAATTAAATCCATTCTAGAGGACGACATTAGAAAGACTAATCAATTATATTTTAAAAATATGGTGATGGTATAATTTAAACTGTTACCATTAATGAAAAAAGTAATCCTTAACAAAGGTACTGAGATACAAAGTATTTAGTTTTATACTTGATAGAGAGATTGTGGTATACATTACGGTATGTAGGTTCAAGTTTAGAGTTCAAATAAATGAAATGTGTAATTGCCAATGGTGCATTGCATCATCTTAATATAGGAAAATAGTTGTAAAATATATAGACAACAATTTTCTTTATTCATCATCTTGTCAAAATTACGTGGACGCAAATTTGTTTTTTTTTTATTCTTAATGCAAAACTTGGTAATCCCAGAGTCTCTCGATAAGTATAAATTCAAATGTTTCAGTAATTTTGTTAATAAATTGCTATTTTCTCTCAAGAATGTGTTCGGTAAGTATTTGGAGGAGGCTGTATCACTATTATTCACTCTGTATAGCATATAGAGGGAAAGATTGGATGCTACTGATTGACTAATATGCATTTGCGTACTATTCTTTTGAAGTTATGTTTTTTAGAACTCGGAATGTTGTTACTTATTTGGCGTGATATATTTTTATGGCTACTTCATTTTGTCGGAACCTTGCAAAATCTTCATAAGAGCAATACTTTGACTTCAAGGTGACACAAGCTACATGTTTGGTTTGTTAGTCGGATTTTCAACTAAGTTATAGAAAGTTCCACCATCCTATCCCAAACTTTCCTTTGTTTAAAGTAATTGTAGCAAATGATTATAATTATTGCAAGATAGTAACTAAAACGCGAGATGATATATTTCCATTCTCTATGTATCAATATCCAGTACCGTGTATTATCATGTCACTTGCAGTGACTTGAATCTCGCAGATATATAAAAGTAATCATCAGCAACTTAACAACCAAATATGGGTATAAAGTGAAATATTAATCTAAGCCTACTTAATACTCCGCTCAAAGCCAGACCTTCCGATGATGAAGTTTTAGAGTAGATTTCTAACTTGGTACAGTACATGCTTTTGCTTAACTGTGGTATATCTTCAAAAAACACATCGTAGATTGTTTTGTACCGTTAAAGTGTAAAGTTAAATATTCTATGAAACAACTAGTTATTTTATAAAATATCAATTTTCGATAATTAGATTATAGAATTTGACATATTAACTAGTTATTATACAGAAAATTATCGACAGCACTTTATCAAAAGTGTGTAATAAACGTCATACCGCAGTCATAATTTAAGAAAATCACATTATAAATATATATGTATGTAAATATATAAATATGGAAGAACCCAATAAAGAAAATCTCAAACATGAAGAAAATAGAAACAATTTCCATAGAAAACTGCTCAGATAGTTATTCACTTTACACCGAGTGCTTAATGCGGGCTTTATATTTGCAAATTTTCGTATACGACTTCGTATTTAGTAAGGCATAGCATAAGTGTAAACACAAACTTGTAACTCGTATGCGAATCTCAAATCAAGTGGAGTGGATTGAGCAAATCAAAAAAAAAATACAATACAGGAATGATTACTCTAAGAACTAAGACTTCGACACAAAGTCATGATAGCGGAGTCCTTATTAGATTTGTTAACAGGATCAAATTTGAAATACTTAAAATTTAACCTGGTATTTTTCGCTATTTGAAAATTTTCCAGATTGTGTTGACACTAATTCTGATCCGAGATTTGTACAATACATGGGAACCGTAACAATATACTATCCAAGCGATTGGTTACGATTTAGCGTGCGAGTAAAATGGCAGAAATTAAACCAATTGAAGTTAATCGACTGAAATAAAACGAATTTTTGAGATTCATGACAATACGGAATGATTATTAAACACCAGAATCAAAGAATATCGTGATATTAACGGTAGAAATAAGGCATATCAAACCACTGCCGATATTATGAGTAACAACAGCGGATGTAGATACAGAAAAAAATCAATAGAAGAAAAGGATTGCAGTTGCAATAAATTTTCCTCTGTTCCAAAAATGTGTCTTCTTTATAATCTTCCTTTTACATTAACTAGAGCTACATCCTGCATGTCGTTGCCCAGTTGGAGCCATTTTTAAACGTTAAAATTCATATACGACATTTAAATAAATGTAAATGGAATATCCTACTCCTATACGAATTTTCACATACGAGCCCTCGTAAATGTAAAGTCGAATTTAACCGATTAAATTTTAGATCTACAATAGAAATATTTAATGAAGAAGCTGATGGAAAAAATCAAAATCCGCCATATATATTGTAAGACAGAAACACCTACTTCTTTTATACTACGATATCTTAACAGAATAACTTGATATTCTATATAATAACTACACTATATTCTACCAAAAAATAGACCGGCATAATCAAACGTTTGTTTGGGAAATTCTCACCCGACCACAAAGGATGTATTTTATAATACAATAATGTAATAGTACTGGTTACATTAATTTTTGCCAGCTTTTTACACATGCCCATCTTTGTAGACAGAGAAGTGATGAATTCACAGTAATATTAATGATAGATCTAAAAATAATAAAATATGCCAAGATAGACGATCTCCAAACTAACTTAATCACAAAAATTAATTATTCTCTTTTCAATGTCAAATTTTTGATTACATCGATTTACTTATTGCCGATTGTTTGCTTTGCCCGTGTCAATGAATTTCTTCGTTTTATTGCGTTTTATATGGTCATCCACTTCTTAACTATTACATATAATAGTATGTTTTAAATTTCGTTGGTTTCTAACAATTTTATAGGTAAGAACTCACTACTGCGCGTGAAATAGGAGAAAAAAACAAAATATACAATACATAGATTTAACTCTGCTCACGCGCAGTAACGAATTGGTAATAAAGTTCAAAGGTACGTCTATGCGACAGTATTTCTATTGCTTGCAAATGTCTAAGGCCTACTAAGTCGTATGTAAATTAAACTTTTTTTATTTGACGGCAACATATTTCAGGTAGTTGCTCCATTGCTTGGTGGTATGCCAAATGATAAATCGCAATTCAGTCAGGAAAAAACTAGTTATTTCACCGAATAATTGAATTATACGCTTTAACGGTAGCATTAACAAATATATATATATATAGAAATCACATAAAAATCACACGTCTTCGCTAATCTTACATGTTATCTTCCCAATTTCGTATAGAAACAGATATATACTACAAAATTAGTGATATGTGTATAAAAAATAATTTAATGAGCCCCCTTCAATTAACAAGTACAATCACAATTCTACTTACGTTTAGCGACTATTGGCTAAATCTAAACAAATACATTTTTAATAAATGTACAGGCTAAGATATTAAGCGACAATCAAAGGAAAGAAATGAAGTTAAAAGACAACAGATAAAAAGAAAACAAGCATATCAGAATTAACCTACTACAGATTTCCTAGTGACTGTTGCATATATTTTTTAGAAAATAAATAACATTCATATATACAACTAGTATAAATACAGCTTTGTCTATATAAATTACAATAAAATAACTAACTTAATATGTTTCTGTGTGAACAGTGCATCTAGGTAGGATAAAATATAAAACTAAATACAAATTTACATCAAGGTTCTTTTAAAACTTATATGTTACACAGTGTAGATGCCATACTGTGAATTTGTCTGCCCTAGAATTCAACAATACTAATACAATAACTATATGTTTTTACGGAAGTATATTTGACTAACAGAGGAAGTAATTAATAAATCTAAAAAATTTAAATTGTGTATTGCGCTGAGATTTACAAGTAATATTTTTTACTTCAATTTTACCATGGATTAATAAAAACTGTAATAAAGCTTTTAGCATTTGTTGTAAATACATAGTTCATAAAATTAATATTGTACTAATCTACATTAAACTAATATCAAGTCATGCATGTACGTAACATTTTACAGGATATTCCATTCATATTTTTGAAAATAAAAAATACCCTTGTAAAGCATCGCTTTACTCGCTATGTAATCTTCGAAAGATATATGATTTTAAAAAATAATCAGTAATAATACTAATCGAAAGCATAAATAGACTAAGAATTAAAAATAGCGTTAATATGTAATATTTCAAATATTCGAATAATGGTAAAATATCATGATCAAATAAACCTATACTAGAATCAAATTTATCATAATTTTACTTCATTTTACATGCAAAAAGGTTCACTAAATGGCAATATCTATTCATTTTTCCAAAGATTATTAAACGTCTGTTTATACATGTACAAAATCATATACCGCATATAATAGTAATTGTTTAAACTATCGTAATATAATATACCTTTGATATAAGCCGTACATATACAAATAGTAATTACTTTTCTGCATAATATATACAAACTAACAATCCAAAAATAAGTGAGTGTTGGCAATCGAAAAATCGAGGACCCGTAAGCAAGTGACAGTTTTTTTCAAAGAAAAAAAAAAGAACATTACAATATATATACTATATCTCAGATAATCCTTTATTCTTCATATATATACTTTCTTTAGTACGTTTTCTCTATTTTATACAGATATATTGAAGCCGAGGCACATATATAGATATTATATCTTCATCAATTTATATGGCTGAGAACAGCGAGAACTGAAAAACTGATAATCGTTGCTACTAAATTTCTCTTCTACAACTGTTATTGTCTCACTCCTCCCATATGCAAACTAACTTAACAAAGACGAAAAGACGAAAAATTCCTGAGAAAATCAAATTTCAATTATGTCATCGCGAACAAAGGCATTTCGAAGAACCGACAGAGAAATCAAAAAAAAAATACAATTTAATATTATCGAATAATGTACGGGGGAAGAAATAATAATTTAAAAGTGCGATAATAACATCACAACAATAATATTAAATATATTACAACTAGATGTTGCCAAAAGGTTCTTAATCGCTATTTTGAATAATACAAGAAGTGTAAATGTAAGGTAACAAACAACAAGGAAGGGAAAGGCCACTACAGGACGCGCGTGGCCATGTTGTTATACGTTGAAGCGGGTTTCGGATCCGTCCGCCAACATCAACGTCACCGTCCGATTGTTTATCCAAACTAATTTCGCTAGTCTCATCGGGTTTAATCGTGACACGTCGGCTATCGGCGCTGTACTGTACGACTTTATACAGCGCGTTTGAGCCGTGCCCAAACCAAACATACCTACAACAAAATAATAAACAATGACAAAAAAGAAAGATACGAGTTTGAATTAATCAACTTACAAAATTGTAATTATATCACTTTCGCCAGATTTATTCTGTTACAAAAAAAGAATCTATGCTTCGACATGCAAGGTAACACACCAGACAATGGGGAATGGGAAAGGTTTTATAAATTTGAATGTATCGTTATATTATTGGGTATAAAAAAGTATGTTAATCGAAATTTTTTTATTGGTCAAAACTAAGCGTAATTAACGAAATAAATGTTAATATGCAATTAAGAAATAACGTGGTACATGTGATGCGTCACATAGCTACACAGCAGGGTACTATAAAACTACAGTTTACAAACGGAGAATAATTGTCTTATATTTTACCAATAACATGTAATATCTTTGTAAATACAATTAAACAACTGTAATTTAATTATAAATGCGACATATAAGACTAAATTATGCTTCAGAAATAACAATGTATACAGTGCTACTATTTTACTAGGCGACATGTATGTTGCATTTTAAAATACCGGACTCAAAGCATTGTGGGTATGACTGTTGAACTAAAATACACTTCCGGGTGTACCGGAAATAGCTGTCAACTTTGTTGTTGTAAATGGAACAGTACGCTCAAATGTTCTGCAAAATTTCAATTTTTCAAAAATTTCCAAAATTTTCAAAAAATGCAAAATATTTAAAGTATGCTTCGAAACAGCAACATTGTTATTTTATCAAACATACCCTGGAACTGAACTAGAAGTTTAAAAACGTAATACTGCATAAGGTTCTATTTAAAATAACAACGCAGACACTCATTTTCTGTACAACCGAAAGCATCAGATTGAAACTGATTTAGTTCAACGGTAGTAAGTTTCCAGAATTTTCCAATGTATACCGGGTTCGTGCTAGAATAATGATTCAAATTTTATTCGAGTGAACATTTCTTGCAGTTTCCGTCAGCACAATGAAAAAAAAAATCAAATCGTTGGCAAGCTTGATTCATGCTATTTCAAATTTTTTCAGAATCAGAATAATTGGCACTTGGGAGAGAAAAGGTGTAGAAGTCGAAAAGTCTTCGCGCGCACTTATAAAATCATGCTGCACCTTTGGGAAAATGAATATACATCAAAACAGCTTGAAAATGCTAAATATTTCGCGGCGTAAAAGAGAAAAATTTCAATAACAAGCGAGTGTTGTTTTTAAAGGCTACTTTTCAAAACTATTTTTGGACTTATATCCTTTTTCCCACCCATGTGGCAATTATTCTAGAACAATTTTATAAACATTTAAAACTGGCCGAATTTGTTCACACAATGCGTAAACTGGATATTATACAAAATATGACTCCCGAAATGAGTAAATGTTTAACGAAATACAAGGAATCCCATTAAAGTTTTTCAAAACAGTGCTCACTTCGAGTAGAAATCAATTTTGTATGTATAAAATAGATTTTACCAACCATTTTTAATAATTATCATAAGTTCGTAATATTCCATGAAATCATCGATAGTGACAAACTGTACGCGCCACGAGGATGGCGGGCGATAGGGATGCGCTGTAATGGAAACATACACGCCCTTTTACTTACAGTAGTACTTAAGTAGTAGTTGCAGTGCACTTATCAGTGGCAGCCCAAAATGTCTTTGCTAAGGAATTAGAAAATGATACGCGCTCAAATGCGGGAAGTCGTTAATAATGTACAGAATTATTTGTGTAAACATAGAAAGCAGTGACAGTAAATGGAATAAAATAGTTTGTGAAGCAATTGGTGTATTGATGTGGACAATCGAAAGAAGGAAATGTAGCAAGAAACTGTGTTAAAAAGATATTTAAAAGCCCTGGTAAGAAGAGACCAAGACGAAATAGTGTCACATGTTTATCAAAGCTTACATCAAGTAAGGATGGTGCGAGACATGATTTATAATTTGTATAGAACAGATGAGGGAAGTGTTACGGCACCGGTTCTATGGCAAAAGATGCAAGACGAATTAGAATAGAACGGATTGAACACATCATTAAGGACAATTTTAACAGATATAAGATTTATATTCCGATGTACACAGAGTAATAGGAATCCATTGAAAGAACGAGCATTTATTGCAAAAGAGTAAACATTGTATATATAGACAAGACTTCCTCCACAGTAGTCATACATTTTCCAATAAGTGAAGTGATGAAAGTACAATAGATCTTTTTAAGAATATTTCTAAAGGACCCAGGCAAGATGGGTTTTATTCCCAAAACTCCAGTGATCTTTAAATCCGGTGTAAAAACTGATGATTATTATTCCGATATGAATTCACAAAATTATGGCAGATGGTTAACTATACCAAACTTACTAACACATTCCGTTCTCGTGGTTGATAATACGCCCGGTCGTAATACACAAAAGAAGCATGCTCCAACAAGTAATAGTAAAAAGGACTACTTAACGCTATTTTTTGTGGCGTGTACTGCATTATTGTTTCTTTCTTGTCTATTATGTAGTGTATTTGATGTACATTCATAAGCGCTGGATTTGTATTACATCAGACGACCATTTCGCCATTCATTCAAAAGATAAAGTTAATAAAGACAAATAAAGTGGTTACGTACCCGTACTACTTTGCCAAAAGCACAGTTTGTTCTCCCCACACGCATAACTGACTAAATACTTCCCGTCAGGACTGAATGCCGCCGCTGTAATTGCTGCTGAATGGGCTGAAATTGTCGTACACTTCGTTTGACGTAGCTCGTAAAGGGTTAAAGAACCATTACTTGCACCCACTGAAAAATAGACGATATGCAAGTGCCAAAAAGCCATAAATTATTTCTTTGGGGCGATTATTACCTGCTATTCGTCTAGTTGCTGAACAATGCGAAACCTGGTTAAATTTACAAACTACAGGGAACACTTCTTGTAATCCTTTGGTTTTCAATTGGCCGGGATCAAGACAATGTAAGATTATATCCATTAACTATAAACAACAATAAACTTTTAAGAAAATTGAAATGTCGCGAGTTTAACTGACATGAATTTTGCGGTACAAAAAACTTATTTTTGTATCGCAACAAATGAGATATGTTTATGCAAATACAGGGTAAATCGGTGCTTATACAAGAATCATCATCCTTATATTTCTAAACTTAAAATTATTTTCAAATATACAAGTTAAACCCAAACAAAGAGTACTACATCAAAAATGTTTTCTTAACCGATAGCTGTATATTTGGCTTCCACTTTAATATCTAATTGTAAGCTATATTTACAACTTGCCAGTAAGAACACCTAAAACTACAAAAAAGTACCTTAATTACATTAATAATGCGTCAAAGGCTTATTTTTTCAAGTAATGTTTTTATCGTTATCCTGTAGGTATTTTAATTTTTTTAACAGTGTTTTCTACAAATTTTCTAAAATATTCCATATATTTTAGTAGGGCCATGACACAGATGCCTTTGATCACTGCGATCTTGATAGATCTATCGTAACAAAATTCTCTTGTGTCTTGAAATAGAAGGAGGCTTTTAATAAACATTACTAATACTTTAGAATCTCCTTCCTTCAATTAAGTAGATACAACAAATGGCCTACTGAAATGTTGGTCTCGTGTACGACTGATGGCAACACATTTGCATAGAATGTTTTCTGCTGTCTCCAGATCTTCTTGGCATCGACGACGGATTTGATCTTCAGCTTTTCCTAGCTTAAAGAAGTGATACTTTGGAGCTACATAGCCTGTCAAAAATCTTGCCAATAACCTGAGGTCCCGTTTGCTGAACGATAGCGCTATTTTTGCTGTCTTTGATGAATCTGGTATGAGTGTTTTCGCCGATTTTTGTCTTAGAACACTTTCCCAGTACGAGGCCTTGTGATTGTCTTACCATGTCTTTATTGTTTGCTTTATATGACTCTTTTGGAGGTCTTTGCCGTATACTTAGAATTGCTATACTGACAGTTAAAGTAAATCCAATGAAATTCAAATTTGACATAAAAAAAACAGCCTATCACTTCTATAACTAAGAGAATATTCAATTTATAAAAGCCACTAACCACTAAAACACTAGGCATTTGAGAGATATTAGGTCAAAAGACGCTAAATTATGAATTTGGATGGTTGATCTGAGGAACAGTAGATCACATATGTTAAATATTTCAAACATGGTTACGAAACACTTCAAACTTCAAAATGTACAGTCTTTCAAAATACCAATTGAACCAACTTGAAAGATGAAACTTTTTGTACAAGGGCTGTCCCTTTAGTTTTGCATATAGCTATAACAATGAAGTAGATTGACTTAATGTGCTTTATGGTTTTTCAAAGTGTCCTCCACAAAGATTGGTACACTTTTTGCATTCTTGCATTAACTGTTGAAGTAGATTTACCAGTCATCAGTTGAGATAGTCAAAATTACCATTTTAAAGGCATCGGCTTCTTCCGGCAACTGGAACTGTTGACTACGTAACCAGTTCTTAATTCTTGAGAACGTAAAAAAGTCGCTGGGACTAAGGTCAAGACTGTACGGAGGATGATCTAATAACTCGATGTTTTACTACTTTAAAAGGTCAAAAATTAAAATCAGGGGGCGATCCTTCATAAAACCAAAACAAGTACATACAGGGGTTCTATTTAGAAGAAACACATCAATTCTTCAAACTTCCTATGCTCCCTCAATTGCTTCTGCACTCGTTATTGAATTATCTTTTTGTTAATTGTTTCTTAATCAGCATTAAAACACTATCACCTTACTACTTTAACCCACTTTATAACAATCTCAGTCTTACCTCTACTAATAGTTCCGACATTTCAACTGGTAACTTATCAATCAACATCTCCACACATCTCAATATTTCCGGCTTGGCTTTATGTAAGACTGTGTTGTTCATATTGATGTTCAGCGTTTGTGCGTTTTGTTGCATAGTATTATACCTAGCTACTTCTCTCGCCATTGTCGTTATAAAAGCAGCTGGTCTAAAATTATATAAATAGAATTCAAGGCTGAATTAATAATAAATCATGGGCGACTTACCTCGCTGTCGCTATCAATACAAGAGCATGTCTTGCTGTTCTACAAGAATCGACTAGAGGTGTCAATGGAAGGCCGTAAGTCATATTTGGCACAAGTTTATCAGCTTCCGAACATAATTCTAATAAACCTACAAGTTAATGTTAACATCACTTTAAAATTAAGCAAACTTCAGTTTTGTAGATTACCTAACAAAATTTTACTAATATCTAAGTAAGGTTCCCACACGGTAAAACCACGACCAATGAGATCTATAGCAGCTCTTCTTAGTGGCGTATAGGCAGGTAACTTTGCAGTAGGCGGTGCCAATAATAAATGGGACAAGGCCATTGATGTCAGTCTTGCTAAATTACTATTCCCGTTACCTGTTGTTTGAAACGAATATTATAAAGGAATTTGAATAATAATGATTTTTACACTTGTATAACTGACCAAAACCTTCAACAATTGAGCTTTTCCTCTTTTCTTCCGCATGCTTTTTCTTATCTTGGATGATATCTTGTCCAAATTCGGCTCCTATAACGCCTAGCAGTATTACAGCCGTCGTCTGTTTCCGTTTTAATTCGGCTAAACTCGACGGTTTTCGAATTTGCTCTTCTTCCTCCTCTTCAAATTCTTCGTCCTTTAAAAGAAAATGCTAGTAGCTACAAGGTCTACAGTAACGCTTATTATTATTTCTTTTTTGAAGACGGTATTTAAAACGTATCAATTTAATAAGGTGGTGCTTAACAAATACATAAGCTTATCGCAAATTAAATTTTTGTATTTGAAGGGTAATGCGCCTGGGCAAACAAAGCCGAGATAGATGTTGTTTGTAGGGAGTCCACACCATCATCTGCCACAATGAAATTTTCGGCAGCTAAATTTATACATGGTCGTATTAACTTAGTTGATGATAAAGGTTCGGAGCACCCAAAAATTGCAAACACTATTGAAAGCATCGGAAAAATTTATCGAATGATGCTAGGCGACCGTTGAAGTTAGAGGGATAGCAGAAACTGTGGGCAAGTCGAAAGAACGTGTTTGTCACATATTGACTGAAGATTTTGGCACGACAGTGTTAACCGCATGTAGGGCGGCCCACTTGCTCACTCAGGAACAAAAATACATTAGAATTCACATTTCTAAAACTCTGTTGAAGCAGTTTACGCGAAATCAGTCGTAAGAGTTTTGGTATCGTTCGATAACTGTAGATGAAACTTGGATACAATTAGTGTACTACTGAAGCCAAATGCACAGCCGAAACAATGGACTGCGAAGCGAAAGTAACAGTGATGGCAACTCTTTTTTGGAATAATGATGGAGTTGTGTTAATCGATTATCTTGAAAAAGGGAAATTGTGAAAAATTGTGAAAGTTTTGTTCTACCAGGAGAACGCACCATGTGACACCTGAGTGATCACTATGGCAAAAGTTCAAATTGATAAACCACCTACCCAATTCCCTAGATCTGTACCCCGGCGACTTGTTTTTGTTTCCTAGAGTCAAAGTTTCATTCGGACGACTAAGATTTTCATTGAATGAGGAAGACAACACTCGTAAACGCAGCTGATGTTCACAGTAGATTTTGTATGATTAATGAAATTTATTTCAAGTAAATCCATAATTGTAAAATATATTGCTTATTTATCAATCCAGTAATTTTTATATGGGCGACTGGTTGACAAATTCACTGAATAACATATTTACCGCGGAGATGGTTTCAATCTCCGCGGTAAATATGTTATTGATTATTTTATAAGTAAGGATGCTGCTGCTAATGTTGTTTCACTGTTATAGGTGTTACTGTTTAGTGTTTCACAACAATTAGTTACTGATTTCATGATTTATTGTTTTTTTATTTTAAATATTATCATCCGACTTACATAATCATTTGTGCGGACATATAAACTACTTGATGATTCACGAAAGAAACAAAATGAATAATAAGTTTGGTCCAACAGAAATCACAAACTCAAGCGCGATTCTGGCAAAAAAAATCCGAAACTGTTTTCTGATGTTAGCAAAAGGAACCCCACGTAACCACAGCGTAACAAACTATTAACTAGGCAACAAAATTAATGTTTACTATCTGAATTTGGTTAGTATTTTAGGAATTGAACCGAAACTGAATAATATTAGGGTGAATGTTGTCAGGGCCAAAGTAACTATGTGGTGATAATGAATCAATAAATAACACGGTAAAAGAAGGATGCCTATGATTGAAGCAAGATTTAACTGTAAGATGTAGTTGCAATCAACATAAAGAATAATTAAAAAAAAAAACATGACCCTCCCGATTAGGTTTTTTTTCAGATCATATTATACTATAAACTTTAAACTTATTTTAGATCTATCTACAAGCCTATTACCTAATTTATTAGTTCATTTAGGCGACTTACTTGTGGATCGGGAGTATTCAATTGTCCTGAATTATTGTTCACATGATTTTGGACAGGTTGCGTTGCAGCCTGCGGATTTATAATTTCAGATTGTGTATACAGCGGAAGATATTGCGCCCAAGAGTCTACTAATGCTTTTCGGCCTCTTGGACCCATCCTAAAAAGACAAGGTTTGTGGTTTGCATACTATGGAATGCAATAAGAATAAGGACTACCTTCCCAACTCCGCCAGGAGTAGAGCTTGCGCTGCTTCCCTCACCTCAACGCAATGGTGCTGCCACCTCTTAGCCATCATTTCAACTTGAGGTCGTTTGAAATTTAGGGCGCCGTTGCTGACAACCTAAACGAAACGTAACCATAATAGTTAAGAACTATAAATGTAAAAAGATGAATACCTTGTCCGGTAATAAAACGCAATGTAGGGTTGCCAACAATGACCAAGCTTGTTTAATCTGAGCCTGCTGTTGCGTATAGATCTCTTCATGTTCTTCGTCTTGTCTACTCCAATTTACTCTGGCGTTCCATCTAATAAACGTTACGATAGGTATACATTGCAATGAGAATAATGAGTAAAGCAAACCTATGCAATTTCCTATTACGCTCTTGTTCTGGTACGAACGTCGCATTGCTCATTGACATTAACGTGTGACTCAACGCTATAATAGCTATCAGGTGATTACTAGTGAGCGTAGTGCTCAACTCCCAGTGGGTTCGGGATGTAAAAACGCGTGTTAACTGTTCTCGCTTAATTAGTTCTGGAGGTAAGCTGTTCGTAAAGGTGCGGTCTACAGATTTCATGTGATCATCGATCTCAATGGTATTATGCCAAGTTGGAAGTAGCAAAGACATGTGGTTTGATTTTGACAACACGCCAAATGAAATAGGAACCTAAAAAAATAAAATGTACGTACTGATAAGCATCATTACGATAATTTTTTTGACATACCATTGGAGGTAACAAACCTAGTTTGATTTGACAAACTGTATCCAAATCATTATCCAAACCCCAGGCGTGCAGGAGAGACAGTAAGAGTTGAGCAATTTCCATACCGTGAGTAACTTCGACGGAACACATTACAGGTTTGTTGTTCTGTTTCAAGTTAATATCATTCATATCTGCAAATAAAACAGAAATGAACACTATTCATTATTTAAACAAACATTGATTCACAATTTATAGCAGTTTGTTTAATTGGAAATTATTCCAAAGTAAAAATTAGAGTCAATAATTCCAAGAAAAGCAAAGACAAGCTGTACATTTCATATTTAAAATTTTCTATCATTGCCATTAACAAGTGGAATGATGTACTTATCTATGTCATTACCTATTGTGAGAAGAGTTTGTAGACAAGAGTAACTGTTAAACTCAAAAGTCAAACTCACTCCTACTGCTTGACATAAAAAGATCAATTTATAGCAAAATTAACATATCTGTTTTAGTTTCTTAGTATAGAATTCATAGATCACGTGTTAAATCACGTACTCGAGCACAGTGGCACTGGAAGACTGAAACACACCAAGCAATGGACTAACCACGTCAAATACTCGACAATAGATATACTCTATCTACAAAGATATGATAATGAAGGTACTAGTACCATACCCCAAAAAACGTTACGTATATAGGGTTTTCCATGCAACCCGTTCATTAAAAGTTTTCACAGTTAGCATCTTAATTTAGTGCTGAAAATTGCAGCAGCCAGTAAGCGAGTCCGCTTTATAATTATAAATTATTTTTAGACACATATTACTTCCGGTAATACTGGAAGTCATAACCACCAACTTTTTATTGCTTTTTTATATTTCGTGGATTGCTGTGGAGTCGACGATCCCTACCTTTAAATCAACTGATGTTCAGTTATTTTGTTTTTGTGCTTCTTTTGCAATGTAGTATTTAAAATGACATATCAACAATATAATTGAATGAATTTGTGCCATATTTGTACCGGAGACAATTAAAACTTCATACTTTCTAGTAATAATGCAACGTTTTGCTTATCATGTACGGGGTGTTTACAATCTAGGATCCATTTTATGAATATTCAATTTAAGGAAAACGATTTTTTCTTAGTGGAACGGACTATACTGCGAGCAAAGACGCAATCATCAGCGATGTATATCAGGTATTCCTATACCTGTCCTGCATAGTTCAGAAGTTGTAAGCAATTATTTGCAACAATTAAAATTTTACAACGGTTAGCCATGGAAAAATAAATTTAAAGCTGTTGTGATAAAAGGTGATCAGTTGGTTTTGAGTTAGTTTGTTTTTTGTTTCCCTTTCCTTTTACAATATACTCTTTAAATTACATATCAGAAATACAATTGGATGAATTTATGTCATATTTGTACTGGATGCAATGAATAATACTTTCCTTTCATTCAATTCAAGGAAATCGATTTTTTTAATGGAACGCACTATATATACACTTTCGTGAACAAAACGTAGTCGCCATCGATGCATATTATTATATATATATGTCTTGTATAGTTTAGGAGTTATATGCAATTATTTATATCAATTAAAAATTTTGACAAAATCTACGGTAAGATTGTTTGTGCACTTGGTTCTAAAATAAAAATTATTGCAGAAAAATTAAATATTCGTTGAAATAGAGGTGCTTTAAATTTGTTTCATGAAAATACTTTTGAAGATGAATTAGTCCCAATTGACCTTGACTTTGGTCATATAGATCTCCCGACCTTAGTCCTCTTATTTTTTATTTATGGGGTGGTCATATTAAAGACCAAGTTTATATATGCCTTATTAAGAATAAAGAAGACAAATAGAATACGCGAAAGTTTTAGCAATTTAAACCCCAAAATTGGAAGAGAAATACATAAAAGTATTTTGGAATGTCTCAAGCAGAATGAAGGACATTTGTAATTTTTAATTTTAAGTCCATCATCTTATTGCTTTTAATTTACGTTTCCATGACTAATTGTTGTAAAATAGTAATTAATGCAAACAATTGCGTATAAATTACAAACTATGCAAGATAAGTGTAGGGACAGGTATTATACATCGATGGTGATTGTGTTTTTGCTCATGGTAGTGTACTCATATACAGTAAAAAAATCGATTTCTTTAAATTGAATATTCATAAATTGGATCCTAAATTCTAAACACCCCGTATGCAATAAGCAAAAAGTTACCTTATTACTAGAAAGTATGAAGTTTTCACACGTTTTCACCGATGTAAATTATGACGATATGTAATTTTAAAGAGTACATTGTAAAAGAAAAAAGAAACATAAAAATCAGAATAACACAAAACCAGTTGATTTTAGAGGCAGGGAACCTTAATATAAATCTATCCGTAACAATCTGTTGATTACAAAAAAGCAATAAAAAGTCCTCAAAGGATTTGTAGTATTAGAAGTAACATTGCATACTTTCAATATAGGTCATATAATTGAAGATCTCTTATGTAAATATGTTCAAATGAGCGAGATTCAATCTCAAGGTGGTCGAAGTTGGAGCCATAAACATCCTGTGAAAATTGAAATGATTTCGAACTATGGTTAGAAATGAGGGAGTCGAATCCCAGTCTTCTACCACTCTTGTAGGACTTGATATAAATATGTCGTCTTCACTTATGAATGTAAATAAATACTTTGATTACTCCAAAGAGTTTAACTTATATTTATTGTTGAACTCTAGAACTATTACCTACCTTTTGAATTTTCTAGCTGTTGTCTCAATACACTTTCTGCTTTTGCTTGTATCTTTGTATGAACATTTTCAGCTCCTTCCCTCATTTTGGCCAGGATACCTGTAAGAGAACAAGGTCAGTAACAAAGTACAAACTTGACGTAATACTTAAACAAATAATCGTCTTCTTCAGAAATGTAAAAGAAAAATAAAGTCAATATCTTTATGTAGTAAATTATTTACCATGTTTATCCTTTTCTTTTATTATCCTTTCCATATTTTCCGCCTTATCTTTGACTTTCCCGAAAAAGTCTTAAGAAGCAGAGTAAAAACAAAAAGTAGTAAGTATATTACTTAAAGGTAAGACCACGTATATAAGCGATAATGTAAAATTTAAAAATAATGTTGGATAAAATGTTGACAGCAATATAACAATATGATGGATAGTCAATATAAGAATTGGCCAGAGTAACATATATATCTCATCACAAAACGGATTTTTTTTTGCTAACGCTAGATTAGTTGCATTTGTCATTTAATACGATTGAAAAGGAATTTATTGAATTGCCACCAGAAATTTCAAGTGTTATTCAAGGTAACGTCGATTGTTCGTCGAAAAATACAGTGCTGTCAATTTCCAAACAGAAAAAAAAAAAAATTAAGTAGCTAACCTGCAATCTTCTTGTGAGCTTCTGAACTGGTACTTTGTGTCAATGCAGCCACCTTAAGATATTCCGATTGCGAAATCAAGCCGGCCGCTTCAAGACTGCCCGGTGACATGGCTGAATATTCCTCGTTTAGCAGTTCCACGATTAAAGCTTCGATATCGAAAAACAGTATGTGACTTTCTGGATCTGTAAAAAGAAAATAAGGAGCCGTTTTAATACTAAATGTCACGTGAATTCATTCACACATAAACGACAAAAAATTCAAAATCCTGGTCACGTGCTGGTTATTAATTTTATTTTAATGATGGGTAATGACAATAAGATATTCTGTTAGTCTAATATATACATGTTATGTGCTTTTTTAATCGCACAAGCTACTTTCATATTTGGTATACTTTTATTTGCTATTGATATAATAGTAATATAGACCACCACCTTTGGGATTCGTTCTCAATCCTTGTATGGCCAACGGAGAATTGTAAGTCCTTTGCATGTGCGGATCGTCATTGTTGGCGTGGGCGCTCAATTGTTGAAGTTGGTGCAAGCCTCTCTGGGTGGCGTGTCTTATTGCAGACAGATTGCGATGCCGTAATCCTCTGAAATTTTCAAATTAAAAAACAATAAAGCTGAAGCCAAATACACGTCGAATTTATATCAAATAACTACAGTCTTGAACAAAATCAACGCACCAATGTAATAAATGACAAGATATATATTTTAAATTATGTGCAAATGTTAATATGTAGTAGGCTTTAACCTTTTTTTTTTGATAATTGTATAAACAAACTGTATTTCCGTTACAGTTTTAAAATGATGTTATTAAGTTAAGCAATACCTTGTTTATCAACTGTGATAAAGTCTATTTGAAATCGAGTTTATCTGATTTTTTTTTAGTTTATTATCGGATATTCAATTAGAGTAGTCTGAAGTTTGAAAATGAGTAGTCCAAGGAATTTGAAGGAACATAAGGCATTGCGAGTAGTAACATTACACGCTGAGAGATATTCTCAACGTTATATTGCCAATTTGTCTGGGATAAACCACACAATACAATAAGTCGTGTGATTAGACGTTTCAATGTAATGGGAACGGAAGCATGGATGCGGGTGAAAACCAGTGCAAGAGATAAACGTTTTCTTAAACAATCTGCTGATCTCGAAACTAGCCGTAATGTTTTAATTATTGCTTGAACAGTCAAAAGAAGGTTAAAAATAGCTAGATTGGTTAGTAGAAAACCAACAAGGCAAGCAGGTTGCGTTTTACTAGAGATCATAGTAATCGGTCTGTAGACGACGGAATTGATGAAACTTAGATGGTCCTAACATCTCCTGACGGGTGAACGAATCTGGCAAAGGTCTAGAGATTTGCGCAATGAAAAGATTTTATTTGGTGGTAGCCCCGTGATGCTCTGGGGTAGCATTTGTTATAATGCTCGTACAAAGTTAGTCCCTATTCGACCGAGATCGGTAAATGTAAATTTTTATCACGAGAACATTGTAGTTGAACATGTTTTTGGTTCTTTTGCGGGAGAGGATTTTTTATTTATGCAACACTAGTACTGGATTATCTTAGTGATATTCATATACAGCATACCGAGTGACCACCAAAAAGTTCCAGCATGAATCCGATAGAACATCTTTGGAACAAGCTTAAAAGAAACTTCCATCTACTAACCTGAGAAAACTCGAAGATGTATTTGTTGATAGAAGATAGCATTTTTGTCAGTTACTAACATCTACGAAAGGGTGAATTAAAAATAGTTACAGAGATTCTTTTGGCATTTTATACGTATACACATCTGATTCGCGTTATAGAAAATTTATATTGTTCCGTAAACAGCATCAGTTATTTGGATACACGTTAAGGTGCCTATCCACCAAGTACGCAAAACGTTTGCAAATACGATACATTTATAATGGACACATAAATAACGCATTAGTTTGGAATTGCGCGTATTCCAAGTTGGTAATATCCAATGAATTGTGTTTGGGGGCACTTTTGTTTTGTCGGTGGAGACAGCACACCTTAGTTCGATAATAAATGAGATTTATCCTGTCGTTTTCACATGTGCAGTTTCTGAATGTGATTTAAAATTAAGTACAGTAAGTAACTACACTTTATTTATTTAAAAATCCAAGTAAGCGAAATGGACCGGGACAATGAAGAGTGTCTGCAGTTAGTAGACCTCTATAGGCTAAAATCGAAATATGGCAAAGCAGCATGCATGAAATAAAATCAGAAATTATAACTGATAATAATAACAGCTACTAAACTAAATTCTCTACCCTCTTCATTTAGAAGAGAATCCCACCTTTCGCTTCTAAATCTTTTTTATCTTTTTCTTTTCTGATTAAATACCTTACTATTGGAAAGAAGACAGCGCTAACTACTTTCCCATTTGGGGCCATTCTGAATGCATAAATATTAGCTAATCATGACCTTTTCACAGGTAGGTGCCTTTAGACACGACACAAATATACTGTTTTGTTTTGGCTCACTCTGCCCAAATCACACATGTCTACTAGACAGAAGTCAATTCTTTAAGAAAAGACAATTCTTTTTTGAGTGATTGATTTATTACAATATCTATAATATGCAACAATTCTCATATCTTTAACTTTTTCCTAAATTTTAATGGATTAATTTAAATTTGTGACAATCGTATTAATGAGGTGTAATATTCGAATTGGGGTTACTCCTTTCCATTCCGTAACACTTTCTTCGTTACTTTACAATATTCAGATCAACAAAACAAGCAGTTTCAATTATTGTAATTGTATTAAGCCGAATTAATTACATCGCCACCATTTAGTGACAATCTAATGCTTGAAAGGAAAGGACGCATCGGTAGCTGATGCTATTAAAAACACGTGGTCAAAATCTGAATTTTAAGGATTTTCGAAAGCTATGGCAGTATTCTTAAATCATAAAAAATCAACTGAAAAACATATTTGATATCTTTTTCCACTACGGAAGTAAGTAAGTTATTTTTTATAAAAGGAAAAAAAAAACTAAAGCGGTTTATAAAGATATATATAAACCACTTGATGTCAGTAAACTGAATTTGGGATATCATCAGCTAATCTATTTTTAACTTGAAAATAGTCTTCCAATGTTCGTTGATCAGTTGCGTTCCGATCGATTCAACCGCATAAGGTATTTTTAGTAAATTAATGTTCAATACAAATTCCTGCTCATGCGTTTATTTTTTGTGGTCCTTAGATCTGATAAACCAATCAGGATTTTCTTCGGACCGGTATCGGCACTTATGCCTATTACAGTACCACTAAGAGAAAATAATACCTCAACGGAAAACGCAATCTTATTAATAAAATTTACATCGTTGTTAATTTTGTTCTTTATCAATTCGTAAAATTCAAAAATTTAACGCGTCCGTCAAAATTATTTTCAAATAATTCTCGAAGTAGAATAGGTTTATAAAAGAAGCTTGCTTTCATTCAATATGCGATGTACCAAACCCGCACTTATATACTTTTAATGACAATGAATTGACATACAAAATTGACAAAGAAAACGGACCTTTTATACAAAATATGTTTTCATATAACGTACTGTACAAGCATATAATTTGAACATGCTGTATATACAAACTAATCAGATATAGTGTAAGATGCCCATAAGACATTAATACGAAATAGATATTGTTTTCGATATATACTTCTAGCGTATTCCATCGGCTGTTCTGGGACAGAGTCATATGTATCTTCTTTGATCTTTATATGTTAAGAAAGAATGTATCCACTCGACCGCGGGGCAGCCAATGGAATACACTGTTAGTAAACTAATAATGCGGATGCGCAATATTTTTAAAATGCGATTCTAGATAGAACTATTCATGTCCTCAAAATCTAGTTTCCCCCATTATAAGGTTCGTTTCAAACTTTTTTAACTCCGCACATCTATTATACGGTTTTTAAGGTGTTAATTTCATCGCGTACTGACCTGAAAAAATGCACGGCAGGATTCGCCAATCCCACATCAGATGACGCAACGAAGTTACTCTCGTTCTCTTCGCAAGCGTACAATACCTCTTCAGCAGCAATGCCTATAAATATAATAAGGCTCTTATTACGTACAATTTAAATAGCGATAATTAAAAAATCGAAATATTGAAGCAAATTTGAAAGTTGAATACCCTGCAAGACTCGGTCCAAATGTCCAGTTTCCATTTGCCAAACGTAAACGGTACCGTCGGAGCATCCAATTATCATAAAATCGTCCAACGGCCGCCATTTTATTGTGGTCACGGGAAACAAATGTCTGGAGGCTAAACAAACGCACTTCTTTTCCGTTAAGCTCAGTAATGTTACCGAATGATCTGACGCAACCGAACATATGCATTTTTGTACTCTTGTCTGAAATAATGAAAGTATATCAGTAAATTACATTAGCTGCTTATATGAGAGGTTTTTCATTTACGTATTTGAAATTAATCCTTTTTTGCAACGCCATTAACTTTGACCAATAGAATACCAACAGCAAATCAATGACAAATCACAATATTAACGTGTGAAATAATTAGATAGAAATATACAAACAGGCCGCAGCGTCGGGAAGATAACCGAACTTGAAGAAGTCTCTCTAATAAAATTATTTACGATGCCATTCAACTTCTAATTGTACCAGAAGTGAATCTCAACCTGGTTGCTTTAAGTAGAACAGTCTGTATGTCATACAATTTTCAGACAGATTATTCTACAGCTCCCGCAGTATAAGTTGGTGAGTGGTGGGGATGCGCCGTGAACGTATTTACGGAACGTGCCACCCACCTGTCCCATTCAGTTGCTGGATAGCAGTTGCCAGTGTCGTATCAATATGAGTTCCGTAGGTGAAGAAAAAGTGATTAATGGTCAAGCCGCAAAATAGTTTGGAAATAGATTGGAACAACAAATCTTATATTTAAGAACGAATAAGACGTAAGCTACCCTTCTTCTACCAGCGCAAACCCACTCCCATCGCTAGTGCGGGAGCTGTACATATGTTTCATTAAAATTTCCACAAGCCCGTCTCTTGCAATATTTACGAAAAACTGATTTGAATGCAATCTTATGTCGGTGTTATAAAACCAGACCAATAACTCCAGAGGATCTAAATGTGTAAGGTTGAAATTTTATAACTGTGTATATTAAAAAAAAAGTGCTTGTTTTTGTTAGGTTAAAAACTTTTCAGACTACGCTCGTACTTCATATCTTCTTATTTCACTTTATTAGATAAATGTTCTACGGTTTTGTATTCGTTTTGGTAAATGTAAGTTGTATTCTATAGCCTAATTCATTGTTACAAACATCAATGACGTTTGGACAAAAAATCCATTACAAGAAGGTGTTCCGCAAAAGTTAAACTGTAATGATGGATATTAACAAATATTGTCTTACACTGCAAGCATTTGGTGGTACTAACAGTTGTGTAATTTCACCAGCATGTACACAAAACCTGTGCAAAAGCGAACCGCTGTACAGATCCCATAGACACACTGCAAAATCTACACCGCCGGATACCAAATGATTTTTATCATATCTGGAATGCTCTCGATAAGGATACAGGAGGCAATTCACTCTTCCACCGTGACCAGATAGGATTTGGTGATTAGGCCAACCTAAATATAAACAATGACCCTTAAGAAGTGGTGAATTTGCAACGAAATTAAACACTTACCGTCAAACTGTTGATGATTTCCGTGCAGTAGCTGTAGCATAATTGTTTGTGTAGCTGGAACTATAATTATTGTACCGTCTTCTCTTCCAACCACAAGCCTACTTTGTTGTGGAAGATATATGCTCGCTGTTAACTTGACAGCTAGAACAAAACACGATCGCTTCAGGTATAAAAATCAATGCAGAAGAACATTGAACATCCCTTCTTTAAAAACTCAGAATTTTTTAGTAATATTTTATAGATGTTATGTTACTATGAATGTTACGAATTAACAAAGAAATAATAGAAAATATATGTTTGCTATGTCCACATGAGTCGCACTTAATTTTTTTATGGATTGCAAATAATCAAATTATGACTAACATTTTGTCATACAAAAAAAAATTAAATAGGTTCCATGTCTCTGTTTTGTACTTTGAATTTACCGCGGTTTTTAAAACGGCTTGAGGGAATACAGGATAGATATGTAGTTTTAGAGAGGTACATATTTTATGTGACCTTGTATCGGATGATGGTGAGTAAAAGCGATCAGTGGCGTAACCGCTACAATTGTATTTTCGTACGCCCGCTGTGAAGTTATTTTAATTACTCTTTTGGGATGTTATTAATTTTATTTTAGTTCAATTTAAAACAACTATGAATTATTTTTTATTGTATATACTGATTTTATTCTTTTGTATGCGTTACAAACGTTACTCAAACATCGTTTATCCAACTCATTGCAGTTTATTTAAACATTAATAAAATTCAATAATGATAGCGAAGATTATGGGGTAGTATGATAAACAACATTAAGGTATCGGCACACTCCGCACCACATAAGTTTAATTAATGAATCCGTGACAGCTATTTCGAAGATATATGGATTCACATTTTTATTTGCTTATATGGTTGAACTAATATTTTAGATACTTTCGTTAGTCTTGAATTAACGCCTTCATTACTTAATTGTATTAGAGAGTAGTTTTTTATAATTATTATTGTATCACGGTATTCTTAAAGTCTCCTTGTTAAAACTGAATATTTGTAATTTTATAATTAAAATGGCTCAAGCGACAACTTCTCGTCAGAATAAAATAAGAATCTGTACTCAGGAATATTCAGACTCCTTTTCACTTCTAGAAAATAATCCTTATGGCAACATGTTTCCACTGAAGCATAAAATCGCCACCGTGACCAGCACGTCCAAATACAGCAACGCAAGTCTAACTTAAACCTAGAAGGTTCTTATTATTCCAATATTCAACCTTGTGAAGCATCGTTGTCAACATACTTTTAGCAAAGATAGAAAATTCGATATTAAAAAGTTTTTTAGAAACGTATCTTCCAAGTGAAACTACGTTATACAGGCATGTCGCAAAACCCTGCGATAAAGTAATGATTTCTATAAAAATGTTTACAGCTAACATACATATTTGGGTGAGCACTGACAAAACGAATGGTATAGTGGGAAAAAGTATGATCAAAGCTGGCAGATTACTAAGAGATGTATGCCACATGTCTGTTGCTCACAATCCTCACCGCATTTTAGTACATTACAAATGTATTTGAGTTGATCGAGTCTGTTTTTTACAAGCACCATGGCGGGTTTTAGTGTACAGAGAAAAATATTCAGAGCTTCGCGTGGACCTATCATTACTAGATGAGTAACATGGCTAGAAACTGCTTTATTGTATGCAAAAAACTTCGAGCAGCTTAAAACTGCTATTTTTTTCTTAAACGATGTATCCAGTAAATGAATTAAAATACATAGAAAATAATTTTAGTTACTCATATAATTAAATATGTTGAAAGCCGAAATTTAAAATTAGAAGAATATATAAACACTCTCTATTTTCTAAAAAAAAAATAATAAATTAAAAAAATGACAAGAAAGCATAATTGTGAAATCTATTAAGATTTATAGGTAATAACTAGATTTTACATGAATTTCATCATTTCGTTTTCCATGTTGAAAATCTGGCGTATGCTTAAAAAAGTAAAAGGCGGAGTATGCGTTACTATTTTTTCCACACAAGCCCAATAAAGATTAGGTCAGACAGCCCGGTACTTACGATAATGATCCTGTTTCTCCAATTGGTCTAAAATTCCAACAGGACTTGGATTCATACCGATCCACGCCTTGGTAAGGCTAGTTACGACCGTAGCTTTCATTTGTAAAGGTGTATCTTTAGACTGAACTTCTTGCAATTCATCCTTGGTCACATCGGGCGTGTTCCATATATGGACGTACCCTTCTGAATCGCCCCTGAGTAAATAACTATTGGTGGAATTTTGCCGATGCGATACCATAAAGCTCATGGCGGGAGGACATGATAAAGGCTAAAAGATGTAAGAGGGGTGATTATAGAAACAAATAATATGTCTATGTGGTACCTTGTTATCCGGTTCGCTTAATATGTAGTACAAAATAGGTTTGTCTGATTCGGTTGTTGCAGTATGAAAATCTACGTTATCTGGTATACTGCTACGGAAATCAAATAAAAAGAGTATTATAGTCAGTTCCGATAGAAAATTTAAACACACAAGATGTCAAAAAGAATTGATAAGCATAATGAAAGCTTATAGAACATAAAAAGCATACCTTACATTAATAACTATATACAGTATATGCAGCTTATTTTCTCCTACAATACCTGCCATAATTGATACTGATTATAAGTGACGAAACGTGCTTATCTTAATGGCTGTATTAAAAATTTGCATAATTTGTATATATAATTTTTGACAGGCATAATTTTCTTTTCAATAAAATACGCCACTTCAAAACATATGTACATAAACATTATTTCCAATATTTTTTTTCACCCTTTTAAAGGTTGATACCGATCGTCAAAAACCACAAAACTCTGCGGATGGGATAAATAACCAAGAAAAATGTTAGTTGAATTGTAAGCCAAACCGTTGGCCCCATTCCTATATATCTTCGGAAAACATAGTGAAAGTACTCACTTGAAAGATGAACTTGGTTACCTCGTTTGGTACTGATTAATGCGGGGAATGTAAGATGACCGCATATGATTGGTTTCTTGGTCTGCTCGTTCGCCAGATTTGGGAGTTTTCAAAGTTATATGGATCTCTAGGCTAACATTAAAAGACTCTGGCCATCCCTCAATGCAACATCCAACGAATTATCGACTCCATGCCATAACAGATTACAGTGTTACTTGCTGTTCAGAGATATAGTAAGCAGTATTAAACCAGGCGACCAAGCACCACATCCAGGTCAGTGATAGGGATGGTAGAGAAAGTGACAAAATTTTTGCAGTGACTAGATAACCTCCTGTTTAGGAAGGGGTTCGTGTTGCTTACCGGTTTTCTCGAGAGTCGACAAAGCACAAGTCTCTCTAATCGCTATCTTGCCCAACACTGGTTCAGGTGAGTACTATTCGTTGCTATAGTATACAATAATCATATACACGTACGGAGCGTAAAGAATTCTAGGCACATTAGAATATACGCCAGTTAATTGCAACGACGCCAAATCATATTGAGAGGAGAGGGTAGCATTAAATGTCAGTTTATTTATAGTAAAGAGGAAAAAATAAATATCTTTAAATGGTATTATTCATCTCAGCGAGGCATGTGTGTTCTGTTGGATGAGAGCCACACCTTCGGCGTTTGTAAGACGATAGCTGGAGTATCATCAGCGTACATGATAATGAAGAAATCTATTAAAAAAGTAAACATATCATTAATGTTTAATGAGAATATGATCGGTCCCAGAACGAATTCCCGAGCAACGTCCAAAGTACCGCTAGACAGCAAGATAACTTCCATCGCTTTTCTGGGGATTAAAGCGCATAAATTGTAAACGATGCACCCATGCACCAAGTACACACACTGTATAGATTCGAACAAATTTTACTCAAACAGATTGCCATGTGTTCGAACCAAAACAAATTGTCAATAACTAATTTTAAAAAACGATTCCTTGCGGAAATCATACTAACAGAGAAATTATTGATTGAAGTATACGGATGCAACCTGTATATACATTAACGAAATAACACGAATTATACAATTAAAATCAAGAAATTCGCCAACGGAAGAAAACTAAATGTTAAAAAATGTCTAGAGAGAAATATCTATAAAACCCACTCTATTATAACAATTTTTGTATAGAAATGGAATATTTTTTTAAGAGAGTTCTATTTTCAGTAGCAGACAGAAGAAGATATAATCAAAAAAAAATATTGCTGATTCGAAAGAACAGCGACATTTTAGTATTTAATAAACGGTATTCATTTGAGAAAATGACAAATGTGTCGTGATTGCACAGCATTACTTAGGACTTCCGGAGACCTCTTCACAAAGTTCTCAGTCATGTCACTCTTTTTTCGAATGAGCGATATACAAATACGAAAAGGGAAAAGGAATCTCGATGTACTATACCTGATAAATTTGAAATTGCTTATACATCAACTGTCATGCATTTATAAATATTTTCGAGGATTATTACGTAGCAAATAGAAAAGCTAGGCTCTCTACCCTTGGCACTTATTTCAAGCAATTATGATATGTTCATGAAAAGATGATAATTTTGTCTTTACTGAAGAAAACATCTTTTGGTTCAAATACTAAATGGAATGAAACGACTCGTATTATATCCTCACAGATACTATTTAATTATAAATAATTGTAAATATTAATTTAAAAATTAAAATCAATACATTAATGCATCATTCTACCATTCTCGGTACTTACGCTTTTCTTCTGAGTTTTAGAATTACCATTTACCAATTTCTTCTACGTAATTCTTGGATACATGATAGAATGAAATTTAAATATATTGGAAATCATTTATCAAATCTTTTTGACATCTTTATTAATCATATATGTACACAACAAAAACAAGTAGATGAAGAAGTAAAGGAGAAAAGAAGTATATAGTATAATAAATGAAAGGAGAGAAAGATTGTTAAAGCATCGACAAAAACCATCATTACCACCACTATAGGTTATCTCGTTCTCCATGAATTTACATGCGAAAGTATAAACTGAACAAAACAAGCAACATTGACCAAAGTGCATAAAAGTGTCTAAACAAGTTGCATTACGTTTAAACAACGCGCCAATTATGTAATGCATATGTTTGACATAAAACGAAAACAGAAATAGCAAGCTACGCTATACTCAAACAATAAATCTGCTGAAACAAATGCCATAACAATATTGGAAAAAGTTTTCGTTGACATACATGAAGATGAAACACAATAAGTTGGTTACATTATGATACCACAAAAACTAAGACTATACATGGTACATCTAAAAATCACCGACAGACAAAAATGGCTGATAGAAAATTGTAAAACGGCATACTTTTTCTTTTTTCTTTTGTTTTATTTCCAAGTTAAATAATTTAACCTTCTTTAGTTGTACTATTACGAAATCTTATACGCTAACAGTTATTTTGTTCTTAAAGCATAATCCACAACTGGCTTTCTACCAATGTCAAGGGACTTCCCATTCAAAAATATAGTTAAGAAAATGCCGTGTGATATGAGGAGCATTAACGAATTCTTCACTCTTTACGGATATTAAACAATTATATATTTTTAACCTATATATTTGCTTGTCTACACGTACATCTTAACCAAAAAATAATGCTAAGATAGCTTAGCTTCCTCATGGTATTGATGGAATAATTCACGGCAAACGCAATAAAAGGAGAGACAGAAAAATACACTAACACACGGACATGTTTCTGCTTACCCGGCGTCATCAGCGTGGTTTCGAGAGTAATTTTCATATCTCTACCTTCTATCGCCGTTGCCTCGCAGTTAATACCACAACTTCCAAAACGACAAACTCGACATTTCTTGGCGCCCTCTAGTGCCAAAGGAACGCATGCCTGCCGTTCAGGAAGCAGCGACATAAACGGGGTACTGTTCCCCAAACCATCCCTCGAGCAGTTCACATGACTGCCAAACACGAGATGGGGACGCTGGTAGCGCTTTGGGAAACCGCACATGTGAATATTCCGACAGGCTTACCATGATGTATATAAACAGAACACATCAGAAAATGCCTAGAAACAATAACCAAAAAATATCCTGAACGGCAGGCATGCGTTTCTTTGGCACTAGAGGGCGCCAAGAAATGTCGAGTTTGTCGTTTTGGAAGTTGTGGTATTAACTGCGAGACAACAGCGATAGAAGGTAGAGATATGAAGATTACTCTCGAAACCACGCTGATGACACCGGGTAGGCAGAAACATGTCCGTGTGTTAGTGTATTTTTCTCTCTCTCCTTTTATTGCGTTTGCCGTGAATTATTCCAGCAATACTGCCATGAGGAAGCTAAGCTATCTTAGCATTATTTTTTGGTTATTGTTTCTAGGCATTTTCTGATGTGTTCTGTTTACGTACATCTTAGTTTGTAATATACAACGTGTCTATAAATTGTCGCAAAAGCTACACGAAGTAACATACTTTGTTCGATTTTGAATCGAAAATCTAAATGCTAAAATGTACCATCTTCAGAGACCATTTGTAGTAGCATACATTTGGCAATACTGTAGTTGCATACTACTATAATAGTAGGCACAATACTTGTCAAAATTGACAAACGGTAATTACAAAAATTTCAAATTGGAAAAAAACAATTGATACATAGGAAAAAGCAATAGGAAGGAGTTAGTAGTTTTGATGTTTCGAACGCATCTCTTGCAATAAATTAGACTAGACACTATTACCCACGCATTTGTTCAAATTGATATCCATCTGTTGTTGCAATCTACGAGGTACTGTGTTACTCGTTCGAGCCTTTCCGGTGTTATTTCTAGTACTGCCGCGTTAATTCTTCCTCTAACTTCATCAGTGTCTTGTGGAGGTGTCGCGGAAACTTTCTCCTTAATGAAACCCCAAACAAAAAAATCTAAAGAATTAAGGCCGGGAGATCTTGCAGGCCATAAACTACGACCATAGCGACCAATCCACCTGTTACGGAAGTGTTTCCATTCTCTGACATTACGAGCAAAAAGAGCAGGAGCCCCATTATGCATGTAAAACATGTTACAGCGTATGTTCAATGGCATCTCGTCAATAACTTGTTCCAATACATTTAAATACCCGTTGGCATCAAGACGATTTGACAGATAGATTGGCCCAACGACCTAGTAATTTATTATGCCCAGACAAACATTAACCGAAAACTGCCCAATGGTGAAAATTATGGGTATTGAGTACACACAGACTCGTCGGTCCAAAGAACACCTCTTAAAAAGTCGCCATCTTCTTGAATCCTATTTAAGATTCTATAACAAAAATTTAAACGAAGCATGTTATCGTTTTCATAGAGCGGCTGCGCTATAGTTATATGGTATGGAAAAAGAAGGTTTTCTCTCTTTTTTCTCTTCTTATTACTGGAAATATTGAATGTGGACGCCAACTGTCGGGTACTGACGGAAAGATCTTCATGTACTGAGTCTAGAATTTGCTCTTCCAGTTGTATTGTACGCCTTTGTCTAGGTCGGCCAGCGTTGGCATTTCTTTTATTAAACGAACCAGTTTCACGTACACGTTGGTCCAGCCGTCGAAGTACGTTTCCAGTAGGATGTCTCCGGTTTGGAAAACGTAGGCGATATTCCTGTTCTGCCATGTTAGCACTAGCAGAGCTTGCACAAAATTACACACGAGAGAAGAATTAATTCAGATAAATGTTGCCAACAATGATTTTCATTGAAATCAAATTAAAATACAAATTTATTGTCCTATAACGTTGCCAAATGTGTTTTTTACGAGAGCATGTTAATGAAGAAATGAAAACAGACTCTGAAATCAAAAAGAAACTGTTTACGAAAAAATAGGAATAAAAAGTCGTCTAAATTCAAAATTGCAGCTCTCTGTATCGACAGATATCGAACACAAACGCTTATTAAGGCACTAAAACATCGAACTTCAAGAACCTCGTGAAGACGGTACAACATTTTACCACTTAGATTTTCGATTCAGAAACGAACGAAGAATGTTGCTGCGTGTAGCTTTTGCGACAATTTATACACACGTTACATAGTATTTACTTATTAATGTAATATTTATATTATGAGTATGCTTGTAATGTTTTAATTATAAATCATTAAATAAATACTAAACACAACGTAAGGAGTACCGCAGACTGTCGACTCTTAGTTGTTCGACAAATTTAGTCGCCTACGAAATAAATAAACGCGTACGTCTATCGATTCAATTTTTCAGTCAATAAGCTGCTCAATTCCCTTTTGATTTAAAAGTCGAACTATCGATAGACAGTTTGCTTTGAATTACATTACACCCTGTCAAAAAAGACGTAAGTGCAATTTTTGGGGTTGAGAATGTTGTTTTGCAATACATTCGTGACCGCAAAATCAGTTACACCCCGAGTGTCATATTATACTTTTCCAACTACTAGCTCAAAATTTCGAAATAATTTCTTTATATGCTTACATAATTGTCAATTGCTATTATGTATTGACACCTATTACTATTTGAAAGTCGTGAGGGACGTAAAATACGATTACATCCTTCTACGAGCAGCAACTTAGGTAAATAACCCGTAAATCACATTTACGTCTCTCCGTTCAGGGCCATAATGATTGAATTACGTAGCCAATAGTGTAGCAGCTATAAATATACGCACAGTTAAATTGGTAATAAGATACTTCTGAAATCTTATTAATATGAATAGTTTTAAAAGTTCAATTCAAAGTTTGTAAACGAAGGACGGACTTCGACCGTTTAACTTTAACACAAGATCATTCTAGAAAAACATTGCTAAGAAGCAATCTATATTTTATAATTTCCTACCGTCAATAATGTTTGCTGGTGGCTTTTAGATGGACCTGTATATTAATCATCGCATATGAATATTAAAGACAGATACGTATAACAGAATAACTATAACTACTAATTTCAATTCTAAAACAACAACACAGAGGCAAAGTCTACATTAACCGACCAATTTAAAAATATTGAGCACACAGCATTTTCTCCAAAAAGTAGTTAACACATTATTTCCAGATTGGTGAGAAAGAAATGAATGCATACGTTTCTATGGTAAAGCACTTGTTATTGCTTAGTGAAATACACCTAGCTTACTTGGCAAACGGGCAAGTATAGATAGTTAGGGGCGGTTTCTCCATTAGGTTAATTGGTCAGCGGCCTCCCAAATATATTTCCAAACACGTGACAAAATATTTAGTTATAATATATATCTCCTTTATAATATGATATATATTAGGAAAAAAAAAATGATACTCGGCACGCATGCAAATGGGTAAATAGAAGTGTTTGCGCTAGACGCGACTGGTTCCCCGGCATGTACAGAGAAAACACACACCTTCAACGCTTATTACAATTTATTCTCGTCCGGAATTCCCATTTGTTGTTTCTCGAAACATAGCATAAAACCATGCAACTAAGCAGAATATGGGTAAGGCGATGTAGTGACGTGCATAGGAAGAGATTAGAGCGCGATAGAAAAGCGTCATAATTTTCCATTAGGTTGCCTTCGTTGAAAATAAAAACAGACCCGTCAAAGTTTACTTCATATTTATTTCATACATCATTTAGCGGTTTTGAAGAATTTTGATGTATTTTTTTATCGGTTGATGCCAAGGCGCTTCTTACTACGTTTAAGAGTTTTGGTAAGTCTGTCCACAGATATAACGATTCGATTAATTAATAAAATTCGACACTTTCCGTGCGCTTTACAGGCGTCGGTATAGGAGTAGTCGTTTGGGTATTCTGTAGGCCGGTCTCTTGAGAAGCAGTGTGGCAACTTTTTACATATTACTTGTAGAATCCATGCTCTACAACTCGTGGCAGAACAGGTTCGTAGATGTTATCCAGAGGTAGATGCAGTAATAGCGAGTACAAAGGCAGTATTCCTCAAGTCTCCAAAACGTATTCGCGAATTTCACGAATTGTGTCCCCACACTCCCGAACCACGACATCCGATTTTGACACGTTGGAAAACATGGTTACAGGCGGGGTTTTCATTTCATTTCATTCTTCCAGATAGAATAAATCTCTCTATTTCTATACTTACATCGGTAACAAGGTCGCCTCGCGTCCCCACTCCATCGCATGGTCTAATATGCGATAATAAATAAATTTGCGCATATACAGTATGTCCACGGATTTGGTGCAAACTTATACAACAGTGAACATTGACACATTTTTTAAACCATTTTATGCTTTAGTTTTTTATACATATTTTTAGATATAAAATATTTAATAATATTCTGGTTAACTAAAATAAATTCTTTATTGTAAATATAAGACCTTATGAAATATTTTTTAATGTATATAAATTCAAATGTGATAAAAACAACAAATAATTTATTCAACGTAACCTCCACCTACTCCCACACACATTTTAACCCTATACCTAAATTCTCTGTAAACGTTCCTAAATGTTCATATATCAATCTCACTAATTACTGTTCGTATTTTATCTTTTAATGCTCCCAAATACGCATCAAACTTATTATTTTTGAATACTCCTTGTTTAACGTGTCCCCAAAAATAAAAATCCATCGTCGTTAAATCGGGCGTGCGAGCTGGCCAATGAATAGGTCCAAAACGACCTTCCTTCAGAAAAGTGGTCGTCAAGACAGTTTCTAATTAAATTAGTCGAATGCGCAGAGCATCCATCCTGCTGAAAGTAGACTGCATCTCTGTTAATATTCTCCAACGATTGTAAAAAAAAAATTGTAACATATCCAAATAATTATGTTGATTTAAATGGTTTCCAAAAAAAAGGGGCCAATAATTTTATTGAATAAAATTCCGCACCACACATTTACTTTTTTATAACGCTGGTTTTTCCGATTAATACGAAAATTTTGATTCTTCTCTGCCCAATATCTGCAAATTTTGGAATCAGACATTGTGAAAAACAGTGAATGGGTAAATCTTGTTTTCTTTAAAGACTTTTTGCAGTAAGCTCTTGCTTACACCCATCTCCGCCGCTCTCTTACGCAGTGATTTTTTTTTATCTTCTAATACAGATCCCATAGTTAAAACAATTAATGCATCATCTTCATTGTATTGTTTCTTTGTTTTCTTCTTTCTAACAGAGCCAGTTTCATCAAATTTCTTAACAAGTTTTTTCAAAGAATTAATAGAGATATTGATGCCGGTGAATTTAGCGTTAAATTTGGTGATCGCTGTTCAATATGAAATATCACACTTAATCAAGTAAATTCGTTACAATGTTAGCATAATTGTGATCTTCGTGATTGCAAACGTCGTGTCACTTAAATTTGACACAGACAAATAATTATATGTCAACAGAATTTCAAGGCAATACGATTATCAATAATAATTTGAACTTGAACAAAATATTTGAAAGTAAGTAAACACGTTTCCAACATTTATATGTATACAGAAGGTAGTCAGTGCATTTTAATATGTTATATATATTATGTATGTGTGTATATGTATATTTTTTCATAAAATGTAAAATAAAAAAGTTTCTCCCCTTGTGCACTAAATCCGTGGACACAGTGTATTACGAATCACACGCCCGAACGACTACTCCCATACCGACGCCTGTGAAGGGTACAGAAAGTGGCGAACTTTACTTATTAAATAGCATTCGATCTTCAAAAAAGAAATGTGACCCAACACTTGTAATCCCTTACGAGGACGAGTTCACAGGGACGTATTCATGAAGATTATTATACTAAATGTTTATTATAAAAACGATGATATTCGATTGTATATATATTTGTATATATATATATATATATATATATATATATATATATATATATATATTGTGATATATGTATATATGTACTTTTTTAGGGTAAATATACATATGTTTAACGCTAAAATTAATTCAAATACTATTAGTACATTAGTAAACCGTGGATTATATCAAACGAAACATAATTACTTCTTTACTTAAGAAAATCCGATTTCTCCAAATAGGGCCCATTACATAATTTCTCGGTATACCTGCGGCATCCGGTAGTGGATACTCTCCGATAATCCTTTTAAATCGTCAAAAATCAAATCGTTATATCAATGGACATACTATAATATTCTAATATTTCAACGAATCGGTGCGAAAATGTAATGTTTTTGGATTTATAGTTAGTGTAATTCTAGCAATTTATATTCTTACTATTCTTCATATAATCTTTTAACTAACGCAAACCAAATTGTTAATTTTCGTTTTTACACAGTAGCTTGTGACCATATTTGCACGGTAATATTTATTTATTTTATGGACAGCATCATCGCCACACCTACAACTATCTACGTTAATAACTAGTCTATAGGAATTACTATAATGAATAAGTTTGTCTTTTCTTAGTTTTTACCTTAATTTGGTAATTGTGAAGGAAAACAAAACGCTTTTTTTTCTTGGATTTATTTTATTTTGCAACGTTTCGCTTACATTTCTTTTTAGTTTATTTTTATTGTGTATCATTTCTTTCTTTTATATTTCTCTTCTCGATAATTAAAAAAAAGACTATATTTTTACCTATCAGCTTCTAAAATAAAAAAGCAAGAAGTTGACAAGTAAAATTATAATCCTTTAAAAAAATGAAATAAACAAATGATATTCAACAAAAGTAAACTTTTAAAAAGAAAAAAAAATGTAGATTGCTAACAACTAAAATTATTTTTAGATAGGCTTGAGTATATCTGCAAAAATGGTACGGCGAAACATTGCATTTTAAAATAAATCCAATCCAGCTTTTTTTTTTTCACTAAATACCTAAAAATCCAATGAAAATAAAATATTTGGAAATTATAATAAATAAAGAAAAAAATTAGTAGTAAAATCATCACTGTGTAGGCGTTAAAGTCATTGCTTAACAATATTTATTGGCAAGAAAAAACCAATATGTTGAATTCAATACCCCGCATAGTTAAATGCACACGGGTATTAAAACGTGCACATGTAACTGTAAGGAATTGTTTTATGACATTTGTTTAAGGAATTTACTGTTTAAGTACATCATAACTTTTCATTCTTAACATTCCTTTATACTCCGTTCCCACAAACGTGACCAACACCTTCAAGAGCGGTTTAAAAAAGATGCTATTATTGCAAATCGAATAATAATATCGTGATTTTTTTTAAATACGTGAAAACATAAAACAATATACCTACATCAGTAGAGATTATTGATTATTTAATTATCTCAAAATTTACAAAGCATAAAGAGCATTAAACCAAAACTATCTAAAATGCAAATAATTTTAGTCAGAGTCTAATCATCAAATCGTTAAAAGTATAAAAGGATGTCGAGAACTGTTAGAGCGCAAACAATATTCAATCATGTAAATGGTATTGTAATCTAACCTAAGATTCTTGCCACGAAGTTGTCTATATGGTCCACGATGTAAACAAAAAAAATAGATTAGTACAGGCAACACGATGTACCGTATTGTGCATAAACAATAATCAATAACAACTGAAAGTGCATTAACTAAAAACAAATGTAAAAAATACTATTAAGAACAAGAACAAAATGTAAAAAACGCCATATCACCTTACAGAAAGTTAGTTATAATCATCTTACAGTTTAAAACAGTTTACTTCGAAACGTAGTCGTAAAAAAATCATATTTTTATCAAATGCTTAAAATATTAACTACACAATCCGACATCAAATGTATCTCTACTAGTGCTGTTGGTATCGGAATCCTAGGATCTGAATCCATACGGTCTATACGGTGCGCAGATCCGAATCCGTTATGTAATTTTCGGATCCGGATCCGTTATCCGATTCTCTGGATCCGGATCATTATAAAACACTTCGCTTGTTCGAAATTATCGGACAACTGGATGGAAACATATTCATAGATTCATAGATTTAGTTTATATATATACGTATTAATGAAATCCAATGTCGTACTTAATAAAAAAACGAAATAATTCGAAGTTATGTGACGTTAAAAATGGTTCATCAATATCAAATTATCCTAAACGATATGTATAAAACAAACCATCCATTATTGAAATGTTTTTTTACGACTACATTTCCACAATCACATTACAGATGAGATCTCAGACCTTTACCTATTATTAAAATATTCTAATGATGTTGGTATTACTTTTCTTTAATTATTCGGTAACAATTAAAACTTACTTGGATGGTAATTTATATAGATAACCCTTGCCTGCATCAGTCCATACAATAATCCTATCGATGGCTAAAAAGTCTCCAGACATAAGTCTTTCCTCGTTTGGAGCATTGTTGAAACATAATTTGCTGAAATCGCCTGTAAAAATAAATAAGAATTCAGTTTGTTGCATAGAGTGGTGTGAATAAATAATATAAAATAAACTAATGGTCAGTTGTTATTGACAGGCTTCGAACATTACCCCGCAAATATGAAGGGCTTGGTGTAAAAAGTTGTGCAATGGCAGTTGAATCTGAATGCAGTTTAGTATATCAATATCACGTTTGCAGTGGTCAACGCATGGCCAAATCCCGAGGAATTCGAATTAAAATATTATGGTTAAGGAGAAGTCATAGAGAAGCGCATATAACGAATAAGGTTTAAGTATGAGTTCCCCATCCCTTAGCTTTCCTATACAACCTGGCACACTTACAAATTACAATCAGTCGACTACTATACGTGCTCGATATCAATATAGACACAAAGCGATTATTTTCAAATAAACACTTAATAAATTCTCCTCAATTTAAGAAGGAAAATTACAAATTCCAAAAATAAACATTTTCCACTTATTTGCCTAATTAAATATACAGGGTGAGTCGGGAGGAAGGGACCAACCCTCAGGGGTGTACCGTACACGTAGCAAAAATTAAAAAAAAAAAACATATGTAACTGTGCCCAAAGAAAAGAAGCTTCTGACGAAATTTATCAATTTATAGTTTTTAATTGCTTAGACATCTCTAACCCCTTCTCTTTCGAATAAAACTGAATCCACGTCACTATCATTAAACGTCAGAAAGATACAAACACAAAAAAGAATACTTGATATCAGGGCTGAATCGAGGTTCTGACTTTAAATACGTGTTTCTCGCAAGCGGAAACTTCCGTTCGGATGCGGTCACATATGGCTCTTATTCGATTTTAATTTGCTTTCAAGTTATAGCGTAGTTAATGTCTACTAGGTTCTTGTAAACAGTTCAACTTTTCGGTTGTTTTCGAGTTAATACGTCCTAAATAAAATAAAAATTTCTTTGCATAGACTACCCATGTACAAACTCAGGTACGTTCTACATTTCCCTTCTTATCACATATGACGTACCGGGTATCTGAATCAAACCTTTGAGACTTAAAATTATGTATTTCAATCATTTTGTTGTTCTGATATGTGACAGTGTCAGTGTATTGCGACAGGGTGATTTAACGTTTATTTTCGAGATTATGCATTCGACAATGTCATGCACTTTTTTTTTTTTTAGAAAATATACTGCATTTCGTAGGAGATGCAACTACCAACTCACGAAAAATTGGCACTCAATTGGTCATTCCACAAAATTAGTAATAAGCACACTCCACGAACAAATCATATATTATATCCATCGAATACCAGAAAATTATACTAAGCGTATGGAATAAATTTTGTTGATAAATAAGACTGCATCTCTAGACTGTTGTTTATGGGGGTGCTTCAAAAGTGGAGGAACAATCAGGAGAGCAACGAGCATTCTTCGTAGACGAAGTAAAAAATTCCAAATGAATATCGGATGAGAACCTAGAAGTTTCTTACATTATTTTCACACTCCTGGAATTGGGTCCGTTCCTCTCGACCCATCCTATAGTAGACATATATCGTTAACCCGATTTGATTTTTAAAGTTTCTTTAAATGCGAACTGTTTATTCAATAACTATGATCACAGAAACGTCATTTTAGCGTGTTCTAGGAGTTTTAATAAAGAGAAAGCCACCATATTCAAAAGTGTTGTATTTATTAATGAAATTGGCCAAGAAAAGTTGCGGGAAAAGAAATATTTCCTTCATCAATTAAACATATATTTTTTAGCCGCCTAAATTGATATCGCGTATGTAAATGGTGTGGCGTAAAATAAAGACTTGCGTAAGAAACACACCGCGTATATTAAGGGGCGGGTGTATATTCAGCAGATATAAAAAAATATAATTTGTATTAGCGGAAGCTATACTGATCCACATTTTCAGAAACATTTTAAGCTTGAAAACAATCTTAATCCATAAATCCTTTTCTCAAGAAAACATTGGTATCCAACGTGCACGAGTATTGTTGTACATTATAATGCGCTATAAATCTTTCTATCTCACTAACCTGCATCATAAATTAGCCAGTGCTTCGTACAAACGATAAGAACGGTCCTTTGGTTGTATGCACAGCATCTCAAGCAGATGGCGTTGATCGTCTCTATTTGTTTGCTTTCATTTTCATATATAGGCTCGCAGTGCTTATTTTCATGGCCAAGTAAAGTCCATACCTTAACTGTGCCGGTCGTGGTTAAGGCTAGTACTACATCGTCTTTACGTCGGACAGGTCTAATTACCTATATTAAAATAATAATTTAAGATTTAAATATGTGAAATAACTGCATAAATAGATTATAACTTACATGCAGAGCACTGATCCAATCAGGGTTATACCTGGACGATAGCATAAATAAAATCTCTAAACTGAACGGATCCATCACGATGATCTCGGGATAATAGCCATTACAAAACAGCCGAATATCATCGCAACTGCTCATGTGATAAGCCTACAACATGAATTTCAGAATATTAATTCAAAAAGCATTAACAATTTTGTTTGGATTCGGATCTTTATTATTTATGTAATATAACAAGTTCAAGTGGAATTTGAAGTACATTTTCTTTGTATATCTCTACAAGAGATTTTCTAAAAGCAAATTTCGGACATATCTATACATCGGTATAGTTACGTTGTTACGTTCTCCTCTATGTTACCAACTTTAAAATCCGAAGCCCTATTTTTTTTATACCTAAAATCGCCGCAAAAAGTGTACACAACGAAACAATTTCAATGATATCGTATGATACTATTGGAATACTGCACATTGCGCAAACCAATTCTTTTACACGGCACTTTATCCATTGTTATGATCTAAATTGGCAATAGGTATTGAATACAATACTGCTACGTATAATATTGACGTAAGATAATAGAATAAAGTTCGTGAGAGTAGTCTGATAAGTTTGCAGGTAAACACAGAAACAAACATTTTTTGTCAACTTCAGTTTTATTTCTCAACCTAGTCTCCTTGTAAGTCTATATATCTTTACTAGCGATGCTCCAATTTCTTTAATCTATTCAAATAGTAGTCGATCTTGTGCCGCAAATAGGCGTTTAATGGCCTTCTTATTCGATGAAAATCTCTGTCCAGCAAGCGAAACTTTAGACCCAGGAAACAGAAAAAAGTTGCTACCAACCAGATCTGGTGAGTAGAGTGGGTGGTCCATCAATTTGAACCCCAATTCGTGAGTTTTTGCAATGGCGACTACTGAACTGGACGGTGTATTGTGTTGGTGAAACAAAACTTTCTTTTTCTTTAAATGCGGCTGTTTTCCCGCAACGTCCGCCTTTAGTTTGCCGAGTAGTGTTGCGTAGTATGTCTCCGTTATTGTTTTTCATTTTTCAAAGTAGTCGATTAACAGAACTCCATCACTATCCCGAAAACCAGTTGCCACCACATCCCCAGCCGATGGAACAGTCTTCGCCTTTTTCGGAGCTGATTTATCCTTCGCGGTCCACTGTTTTGGTTGTGCTTTCCCTTCAGGAGTGTACTGGTGTATCCAAGTTTCCTCTATAGTTATTAGTCGACCCCAAAACTCCACAAGACTTTGGAAATGTTCACGAATGCAGTTTGCTCCTGAGTAAGCGAATTTGGCACCTAACTCGTGGTTAGCTTTTTCATGCCCAAATTTTCAGTCAATATATGACGAACACATATTTTTAAGGTGCCCACCACTTCTGCCATCTCTCTAACCTTAATTCGATAGTCTAGTACTGGGTCATCCTTTGTATCCTAAATGATAGGGATGGGACGCCAATGACTGCAGTCGTGTGCCGTCGGCTTTTTCGCTTCTATTGCGTGCTGAAGTTAGTGCGGGAGTCCAGATCCTGTATAATTTCAGTCCTTTTTTTTTGAAATTTTAAGGATTATTAAAAATCTCGATAGCTTCCCCGCGAAGTCTTGTATAGTAATGGGTCGTTGTGGTCAAGACTTCCGTGTTCTTGTATTCGATTCGGTGACCTTTGTTTGACTGAACGTGTTCCGCGGCTGCCGATTTCTCCAAAAGGCAATTCCTTTGGTATTCCTATATTCTGGTATTTATGTTCCTTTTTGTTGAGCCGATATATACTTGTCCGCAAGTGCAAGCACTTCCTGGATCTTTCAAGTTGACCTGCAGATGATTCAGATGGTTAGAACCATCTTCTACGTACGGTACACGACTATTGCCATTGGAGCCGCGTTACAAGCAATTACAGTGTCCTATCCCCGCAGCCCGGGCAGAGGATGACCCGGTCACAGTCGTAATACTACGAAGTTGACAACTACGAACGTTACCGCCTTTGAAAATGGCTGCCACAGTTGCTGGAGAAACGTCAGGTGTGAAAAGAACCACAGAGTATTCTATGTTACTAGGATTGCTCAACTCCTATTTCGCAATGTAATCACGTGACTGCGCGACATCAGCTGCATTTCACATGACGTCGCGTATCGTGTGCTACGTTGTGTTTTGATCTTTTTTTTCCTAAACAGGAGAGTACGGACAGCAACGGAAATATATGAAGAAACCGCCACTGTTTAAATACCTTTCGTTACTTTGGTAGAAATTGTGTAGTTGGTGAATGTAAAATCAATTTGGTCGCTAAACCTGGCAAGGAAAAATTTGCATCGTAAAAGACGTCATCGTTTTCTCGAAGATGATCAAAGATTAGGCAACAATGCAATCAACATACAAATCAGATTTGTTCGTTTCATTTTCCCAAAACAGTTTGCTAACGAGATTTACAAGATGAATTACTAATAACATATACTATTATACAGTAATCAGATATACATGACAATACTTAATTACAGATTTTCCCGAACAGAGAAAACGATTTTTTAAATTCTCTTAAATAGGGGCAAAACACCTGTTATTCACACATTTAAATGTATGTGTTAAACGAGGCTACTTTATTCTCTTGAAAATCTCAGTTTATCAAAACTAAAAAAATATATGTAAGAAAGAATGTTTCTTAAGAAATCTTTTCTACTAGAAGAAATGAAATATCTAAGAACAATGATTGACGAAAATTTAAAATTCGCAATACGCTATAAACAATACATCTACAAAAGACAACAGTTTTCTTTAAGTAGATAATATATTGGAATACTGTCGCTCATGTTGAATATATTAAATTCAGTTAAATAAAGTATTGCATATAAGGATCTCGTATTCATTCGCAATAATCTGAAGGTTAAATGTTCACGTTCAATTGAAAAATTAGATTTAGTGGATGACACAACATATTTGCTATTTATCTGCCAAACAATGAGCCAACGTTGCTTTTTGTTGTTGCATTTGTTAACAACATAAAATAAAAGTTACACAACGATTTTAAGAAATTAAGAAAAATAAGCTTCGTACTCTTATTAAATATTTTCAAAAGAGAGGTTTAACGCCAAAACAAGTTCATGAAAACGTGATTAGTGCGCTTAAGGATGCTTCCAGTCGACCGTAAACTGTGTGCACTTAACAAAATATTGATCATGTCTGTGACTTGCTTAAACCAGAATGTCGGTTAACCAACATTAGACGTTTAGCAGAGACAACAGACATTCCAAACGGCACAAATGGAACAAAAATCAATTTGAGACTTCAAATGTTGACGCCTAAGTAAAAGGGAACAAGAATCACCACTTCAGAAACGAATTTAATACTTTTTAACAATGACCCAGTTGAATTCTGGATTGGTTTGTTGTAGTTGACGAAACGTAGGTACATCATTTCGAACCCAAGTCCAAATAATAAAGCAACGAATTACGACATTGGGGAGTATCACGTTGTAAATTTAGGTCTAACCCTCAGTGGGCAAGATTGAGGCTACCATTTGTTATGATACTCTAGGAATTTTTTTTAATTGATTTCCTGGAATGTGACCAAACAATAACGCCTGAATATTACGCTAACTTAATTAATAAACTTCGAACTAATGATGTATTGACCATACTCACTAGACCTAGCTTCTAGTGATTTTTATTTATCTCCAAAACTAAAATCGGGGAATCAAATTTGACAGCGACGACAACAACAGTTCAAATCAAAATCGAGTTTTTTTACAGTGTAAATGTGTTGGAACATAAGTGCACGGTGATTATGTATAGCAATTTTAGTTATTGTTTGAATATTATTGTGACAAGCGGTACCGCAAGGTAATAACAGCGTTCGAAATGCCCCGTAGTAAGGAAGTAGGTATTGGTAAAGGATTCAGCGTCATAACTCTGCACGAAGAACGTCATTCGAGCAGACAAATCGGTGAAAAATTAAATCTAACTGCGTCGACAAAAAATATACCATTAGCCTATATCAACAAACAGGCGATTTGGAAGACCTAGACCGTCCGGGTACATCACGAATAACCACCCCAACAGATGATCGTCTACTACAACTAGTAAGTAAGAGAAATTGCACCACAAATAGCGAGTGAATCGCGAATGTCACCATCCGACTTTGGTTACTACAGTCAAAAATCGGCTAGCGGCAGGAAATGCATGCCGGGGTAATCAATTGAAAAGGCTGCAGTGGGTCCGAGAACATCAGAACTGGAAAATGGTAGATAAATGTGTTATGAACCGATAAATCAATATTTAAAGTGCTCGATCTAAGTAGGAGGGAGTTTGTGAGGCGGTCCTCTAATGAGAATAATTCCCCAGTGCATTGTTCCAACAGTAAATCACGGTGGCGGTTCAGTTACAATTTAGGGTTGCTTTTCTTACACCGGATCAGGAACGTTATACCGAATCGAAGAAATAATGCGGCAAGAGAACTACCGCGAAATATTAGCATCGCATGCCTTTCCTTCTGAGCTACGTGTAACCGACGAGAATTTCACTCTTATGCACGATAACGATCCGAAACATATGGCCCGAATATGCACACAGTATCCGAATGAGCAAAAATAAGCGAATGTTTTACAAGTTATGACATGACCACAGCAGAGTCTCGATCTCAACCCTATTGAGCTACTGTGGGATGCACTCGATAGGAGTCTGAATTGGTAGTTCCAAGTAACAACTGGAATATTCTCCAACAAGCATGGAACAACATCCTAGGCGATAATTAAACACTAAGAACATTAATTGAAAGGATGCCGCGAGTTGTCCAAGTATTTATTTATAATTATTTTTGCATTAGATTTTAATAATCGTTATCCTTCAGAGTAAAAAATTTATTTTTTGATATCGTCCTTTATTTTTTAAACTTTTATTATTTGGCCAAACTTCAATAGGTAGTGTAGGTAGCTCACCAAATAGGACGTACGCAAACATGTTTATGCGGCAAGTACCTCATGTGTGACGCCGACTTTAAGTACTTAACCCGGAAGTAATCGCATTTCCCAAAGTCCTGGTTGATCCGATCACACAAGCCCTTTCTATTAAATTTCTTATAACTTAATAAAGAATTTTGCTCCTTTCTTCGATATTTATTAGTACAGTTATTTACTACACTAAAATATAAAAAAAAAAACTCATTTTAGGAGGTGTTTTTAAAAGCACAAACCCTTAACTAACCAGGTTACAAATTTTTAACGCAACTGTTATGCGAAAGCACTTTAATAAGAAGATTATGTGGAAACTAAAATGAACAAAATTAAAGCATTTTAATTGAATTCCTCATGTTAACATAATATTACCAACAATATTGAATGAACAATTTATCATACCTAAAGTTAAACAAATTATAAATTGATATTTTATCAATTTTTAAATAAGAAAAGTCCTTTTGGTATTAACAATTAATCAACACGAATTTTTGTGGTTTAATCCAACTTAAATAACACTCTCTTATCTACTTTTTTCTGATAAGTTCTAACAATGGAGTAAATACAAATTCATTTGTATATACAATATAAAAACCTTATCTCAAAATTACCCCAAAATGCAAATAAAACAAAAATATTAAATATATACCTGAATATTTGTATGTACTTGTTGTAGCTTAATGGACTCTCTGCACTTTCCATCTACTAAATCCCATGTACACATTTCGCCTGCCTCCGTGCTTGACACAATGTAATTATTATCTTGGAGTATAGATGCTGTTGATAAACATACAATAGGTGCTGAATGTCCAACTAATAAGCATCTTGGGGTGATTTTTAAAGAGTCGGGATCTACCTGCCTAAAGTTGAAATAGATTACTTACTTATCAAAAATTAATTTTATGCTACTTACCAGAGACATATTTGACCATCGTAGCAACCAGTCGCTAATGTTTTCAAATCCTTCGAAAGATAAATGCATGATATGCAATGCGTTGGCGCGTGTTTTCCCCAAAGAACAATGGGGACCACCAAACCTGTGCCTGGCATTTTGTAATCCTGCAAAGAATATAAGCATGTGACAATGTCTTACGATCACTCATTTATTAAGTTATTATAGTGATATAAATCGTACTCTCAGAAACAAGCATCAATTAAAGTAAATTAGTGTCAATTAAGTTCTGACAATTTTCGTCATATGACCTGTCCATCCCTTAACTAATAAGAAATAACTATTAACCTATCAGGTAGCAACTAAAACATTCCTTCCCATGAACGAAAAGCAATTACTATTGAAACACTATCTAAAAAATAGTAAACTGCAGTGACAGTTCAACAATATTTAACCCAACTTTTTGACAGATATGTCACGTCGATAATTAAAAAAATGCCACAAACAAGCACGTACCTCAACCGTAGAATTTAACTGAATTAGGACGGATTAAAGAATTGATTTTGTTGACTCCTGATCATAATTACGAATTTTATTCGCCATTTTAAGAGAAAATCAGCTGTTTGACGCAACTCTCTTTTGCAGAGACACATTCAATACGCAAGACTGTATTTGAAAATCGTGCAGTAAAACACAGTAAAACCCCCACCACGTTCCAACTCGGTAAGATTTTTGGATTTCCCTTGCTTTCTGATCTCGATTTATTCGTTTACTTTTGGAATATGTTCCGTTTAGTAATTTATAAGAGCAAAATTCCAAGCTTCTATTAATTTAAGTTATTTTCACATTAATTCAATTTTGGAAAGATTTAGTGTTTCAATACAGAGTGTCATGGTTGTGGCTTATTTCTGAAAAGGGAGCAATCAATAATTGTACCTGCAGTTGTGTGATATAAAAAATGAAGTGTCACTACGAAGTGCTTGATATTTCAAGAGAAGCAGACGATAATGAAATAAAAACAGCGTATAGAAAATTAGCATTAAAATGGCATCCTGATAAAAATTTAGACAATACAGAATATGCAAAAGAACAATTTCAATTAGTACAACAAGCCTACGAAATACTTAACGATCGCCAAGAAAGAGCGTGGTACGATAAACACCGAGAGCAGATTTTAAGAGGTTCAAATACTGATTATAAGGACAATAACTTAGATGTTTTCCAATACTTTACAACAACCTGTTTCAAAGGGTATGGAGACGATGAAAATGGTTTTTACTGTACATACGGCAAGGTTTTTGAACAAATTGCAAAAGAGGATTATGAATACATGGAGGATAGAGATGAAATGTACAATGTACCTCAGTTTGGTAACTCGGAAAGTGATTACGATGAGGTAGTTGCACAATTTTATAATTATTGGATGTCTTACTCCACCAAAAAAAGTTACGTTTGGTTGGACCCGCACAACATAAAAGAAGCTTTGAATCGTAAAGCATTCAAATTAATTGAAAAAGAAAATGATAAAATTAGGCAGAAAGCTAAACGTGAAAGAAATGAAGAGGTTAGGAATTTAGTTGCTTTCGTTCGGAAAAGAGACAAACGTGTACAAGCACATATCAAGAAATTAGAAGAGAAGAAAGTGGAGAACAGAGAGAAACAGAAAAAGATTTCTAATCAACAGAGATTAGAGAGAATTAAACAGTTAAATGATTCTAGTGAGCAAGCTGAATGGATGAAATTTGATAATGTGAAATCGGAATTAGAAGAAGTTGAAAAAAAATTAGCTGCCCAATTCGGAGATGACACAAGTGATAGTGAAGAAAATTCAGATATCGAGGAAATGAATAATTTGTATTGTGTAGCATGTAATAAAATATTTAAGACACCAAAAGCTTTTAAAAATCATGAATCAAGTAAAAAACACAAAGAAAATGTACAGAATTTAAAAGAAATAATGCTAGAAGATAGTTTGCTAGAAGAGACCTTAAGTAATTCCAGTCAAGATAGTGAAGAACATTCGAGCCATACAAATGATCAGCTAGAAAATGACATCAGTACAAATTTGTCAGTTGAAGAAAAAAGCCCAGGAGATGGCACACTTGACAATAAAATAAAAAAGAAGAATAAAAAAGGAAGAAATGTTATCAAAGTAATTGAAAATTATATCGATGAAGAAGTAAATAATGGGATACTGCAAAACAATGACGATAATTCTGAAAATGAACTATCATCTAGCAAGAAGAAGAAACAAAAGAAAAAGAAAGATAGAAGAAAGAAGGACGATACTGGCACAGTAGTGAATGAAAATGGATCTACAAGCAACAAATCAGCTTTAGTTGAACCCAAAGATATAACCGAGAAAGAATTAGATATAAGTCATTGTTGTACGAAATGCAAGGCCCAATTTCCCTCCAAAAATAAGTTATTTGAACATTTGAAGAAATCTGGGCATAGCTGTTATCTCAACACAAATAATGTATTAGACAAAAGTAGAAAGAAAAATGTAAAACAAAAATAATTTAAAATATTTATTTATGGTAAATATATGTTACAATGAATGATTCATATTTGGTTTTAATCTCAAATAGAAACCTTACTGCTGTTGTTGATGTTTAGCTAAAAAAAATCTAATATGGCTAAGTATATAGTGAATGTAAAAATGTTTAATACTTTTTCCTTTATATTTGTACGTATGAGAAAATATAGATATCAAATTTCCACGTTCACACGCTGGTAACCATTGCGTAACGCATTATATTCCAGAATTGTACTACCATTTATCCGCCCTTAACGGGAAAATACGCGGAGTGGTTTTCTACAAATGTTCAATTTTTCCCTAAAGTATTCGTAAGTATTTGTAGAAGTGAAATATTTTAAGCATTTTGTAAATTTGAAAAATTACATTTATTTGCGTAGTGTTACTCGTGTTCTAAATTATACAAGCAGCTCATTCATTTAAAAAATACGAATTAACTTCAATTTAAAATGACATATATATACCAATTATTCACACAATTATCCTAATTTCCATTTTTGACACCTTTAAGTTATACAATACACTTAACACTTCAGCGTTGAAAGTCGTAATAGTAACAGTAATGTTTGATAGTAACACAATAATTTCAATTTTTTAATTTTTTTTGTAAATAATCTCTGTAATTAAAAAATAGTTGCATATGCACCAGTTATCAATCAAAAAGGCGTTACCGTCTACTATGTGATGTATATGATGGGCCACTTTTGCTTGCACGCCAGGACAGTACTAAGTTTTATATACAACAACGCAGTATAAATAGTTACTAAGTCTATTTCAACGGAAGCATCTTCAAATGCTATTTGGCTTTTCTTAATAGCTGCAGCTTCGTCGGGATTGAATTGTAAACCCACAAATTTTATTTGCTCGAAGTATTTTGAATAATGAAAAGCTGCCTTCAAACATGATCCTCGTGTGAGAATCAGCTCTGGTGATTCGGGAATACTAAAGCACCGTCTGTGATGTTCGAATTTCAAAACACTTTTTTAATATTTGAAATTAATGCATCCGCCTCTGGATAACATTTGCGAATCGTTTGCGCCACAAGATGTAAAGCATGAGCTTTACACGTCACATGTAAAAGTTGTTTTACAGAGCGACCCACGCAACGCATTGTTGCCGTGCCATCGCTCATAAACATCAACAGTTGATTAAGTGACACTTCAAATTTCTGCAAAGTATCTAACACTACCCTCGTAATCGGTTCACCAGTACACTTTTGTAATCCTGTACTTCCTAATAGGATTGCAAAATTCGGTAGAAAGGGTTCCAGTACACGCGCCATAACATGTACAATGGAATTCTTTTTATCTAAGTAAATCTGTCGTTTTGTCCACACTTCAACGCTTATCTTTAACTACGGCTTCCCGCACAGATGGTAGATACCTGCGTAACGTTGTCCGAGATGTTAGCTTCCAGTGGAACTGTATTTATTCTAGAAGTCGTCACCAATTTTTCGAGTTGTGTGCTGTATACTATTGACATGCTTTGTACAGTCGTATTCGTGCCAGTAGAATATCGCAAACTTTGCACACTATTTTAGTACCATCATAATATAAATCCGGAAATTTACTGATATACCTACGGGAGGGCATGCCCAACGATTCGACTTTCTTGTGTATTTCCGTTGCAGTCAGGAAAACACTTGTTAAAAACTCGCGAACAGGACGTCCAAAATGATTAGCTGCACTATCTTCTTCATACATATAATATAAATAACCCCATTTGGTAAGTCAGCATCATCTTCATTTGGAAAAATCTCTGTAGGAGCAAGTACAAGTGCATTTCTCACAATTCCAAATAACGTTGGCCCGTGAAAGTATTGTCAAAGGAGAAAGAACCAATGAGTCTATTATCAACTAGTTACCTCTGCCCACGTATTAACTTTACAAAGGTGTTGGCTATGTAAATAAAATGGAACATACAGGACAGGCGAATATATTGGATAATGGACAACGCGGATATTATTTTTCGCCAGAAGGTGATAGCATGGTGGAGAACCCACTAGTTCCTGCACCACTTTTCTGGACGTTTCCTTATATCCTCCGTTAACCACTTTAGGGCGTTACGATAGAGCTCTGCATTAATCGTCCAACCTGGAAATTCCGGATTCCGAATTCTTTCTTGATAATCCCACCAATATTGAAAAAACCGTTCATTGTCATCAACTGATGCAATTTTTCAAACCTTTAAACCAATCGCAAGTTTCGACCGAAGGTGTCAGTCTTACTGAATTTAAATTAAAACTTCGGCCATTGAAAAATCATAAATACAAGCAGACACAACAATGAAAAATTGTTTTACCAGCAAACGTTTCCACTTACAATGACGCCAGTTGGTACACTGACTTACAATGGATGTAGATAAACAACTCCATGTAATGGCGTTTGATTGTAGTAACTGCGTCCGTTCATACAATTTCCCAATTTTCTTCAACAGTAGATATACCTATCTCGCTTAAGTTTTTAAGATAATTCAGATGGAACCCCGTTGTTTCTTTAATGCCCAATATCCTCAATGCCTTACATGCCAATATCATTTGAGATCTAAAGAAAAAGAATTATAAAAAAAAACTTCTAAATGAGTGCATCTATCAGATTCTTGAAAAGTAAACGAGCTGTACTATTAAAGGAAATTAAAACATAAACCAAAACTAGGCGATTGGATTGCCGTAATAGACCCTGATGAAGTTTTAAAAATAAAAATATTGACGGCGCGAATTTTTCCAATTCTTCAACTTAAGCCTGCAGAAACGACTTGCGCTTCACGAAATTAGCAGAGACTAGACAGACTCGCGTTTATTCGTCTCATGAGAATAGGTTCGTTTTCCCAACTGGTTTCGCCGAGAGTCGACAAAACACGAGTCTGTCTAGTCTCTGCTAATTTCGTGAAGCGCACGGAAAGTATACTCGTTTCTGTAGGCTTACTTATGTTTGGGATGATGGCGTTTTAATTTATGTTTAACTTTTACATAGATTTTAACACCGGATTAGAGGATGTTCTTGACTATGGGAACATCACAATGGACTATCAATCCCTACATACAATGGAGAATCGGATATTATTTTACAAGAACTAATCGAAATAAGCATTAGCGAAGAATTTAAGGTGCAGGTCAGAATTGGGTATCAGCAGTTCTAACTTCAGAAAGGTATACCTTATATGTTTATCCTGCATTATGGATTATTGGAAGAAGGTTTTTTGATAGCTTTTCCATAGCGTGGTTAAGCTGTCGGGATGACGACCAAACAAGAAAAAGGGAACTGTTAAATTTTAGCAATATTTCGATTTTGTTTTTAAAGCTTCATCAGGGTCAATTATGGCAATAAAATCGGCTAAATTTGGTTCATGTTTTAATTCTTGTTAGTAGTACACCCCGTGTATTTTGCAAGATAGATGCTCTCATTTAGAAGTTTATCTTTGCAATTTTTTTTCTTCCAAAATGATATTGATTGATTTGTATGGAGAGAGACAGAAAACAAACATTTCTGGATTAGAATAGGTATATTCTACATTCACGATAACATTTTTAATATAATAACTATGCAGCCACACCTATAATTATTAAACAATTTTACTATACTAAACACAAAAAATAATTGCACAGCATTAAAACTAATAATAATAATTGCAATGTTATATTTGTTTTTATTTAATTAAGGGTGAGTTTAATAATTATAGGTACGGTAATTATAAAAACTAATTTATGTTATAAAAATCTCTATTTGCTAAGAAATTTTTGTATTTGGTATTTTTTCAGATGCTGTTGGTACAGTATTGGCAACGCATCTCCGAAAAATGAGGTAAAATGTCACATTAATATTGAGATTACTGCTCTTGAAAATAATTACGTAATGCTTTCTTTCTTCATTAAGAGGAACTAACTTTTATGTAGATTAGAAATAACTGTGGAGATGTAAAAGAAAGTACGACTAATGTCATAGTATGTACAGCATTGCTCATATACCGGGTGTTACATGATGTGATTGCCACAGCTTAAGGATGTTGTTGAAGCAGTTTCAAGTAAAAAATGTCTAATGAATGAACTGCATCACAAGTAGTTTTAGGAATCACTACCAACGCAGGTATAGGTACCGCTGTTATTAAAATGTTGGGGTAGCTGTGATTCATGATTTATTATTCATCGTAACAGGGAATGTCACTTATAATTTAATTGAGTGAATTTCGTTGTTTAGGTTGCATTACAATCATCTTAACATATGAAATTGGAAGAGTTACACCAGGTTTGTCAGCAACGTCACCAGATCTAAATCCCCTCGATTATTTTCTTTGACAGAAAATTCTGAAAAATTGCTAAGATTATGGATACCGCAAAAAATATCCGTGCTGATACTGTTAGCAAAGCTGCGTCTTCAATTGCGAGAAGAGCTGAATGTATATAACAGCAATTGGGTGGGCATTTTGTACAACTAGCGCACTAAAGTAACTTCTTTTTAACTGATTTTCAATGAGATTTTTATCTGATATTTATTCATATTTCAAATTACCTTAGCTCAGTTACAACAGAATTTTAGGCATATGTTAATTTTTTGAGATATTTTTGACTTGCAGTTGCTTGAGCAACACATCTTTAAGCAGTAGCAATCATGTTATGGAGCACCCTGTATACTAGACACCCCGGAAAGATCGAATATTTACAATGGGGTAGAATTTCTGGGGATCTTGCCTTGACGTAGTACAGTCGGATATTTGATATATTAAATGTTAAAGTAAATTATAAATTAAATATGTAAGTAAATGCATAACGCAATATTTGAAAAAGAAATTAACATTTTGAACATTTCATCTTCAAATAGCAGTAAGAACATGAACATTTACGTGTGAATATTACTTAAATGCCAAATAACTATCACAAGAAGCTTGTTTCCTTCTTTTTGCAATAATTTTATTGTTTATAACTAAATCAAACGCAACATGTTCATAATTATATTTTAATTTTTTGCAGAATAATAATAATTCATGCCTAATCTCTAATAGCTTTCGCCAATTCCAGAGAATATCGTTTGGCCATTATGCCTACGCCAGGCTTAAAATAACTTTTTGTGATGTTCCTGAAGATGCAATCTAATGAACATGTCGCATTTTACATCTATACACTTCAAACTTCAAGTTCTTCCGATATGTCTAGTACATGAGGGTATATGACGAATAATACAATATCTTTGTTGAACTTAGACGCATATTTAAAGTCTTCAAAAGACCTAAACACCAGAATTGGATATAAAATATATTAAGTATTAGAATTAGAACAGTTACAACGCCTAAACTACTCATTCGGGATTTCGGATAAAAAATTATTTTAAATCTCGAAATTTGGATAAAGTGACTTATCACTTGAGTGTCATATGGCAGAAATAAAATACTACTATTATATTAGTTAATACAAGACAATAAAACTAAGACAACTTCAGATAAACATTAAGTGAATCTAGATTGTTTTATGTTTGAAAATACATAAATATTTTGGCTACTACATTTGTAATTTTTGTTTAAGTTAATTTGGCACTGTATTATATATATACCTTATGGAAACGAGGTTACATTTAAATTAGATCAAATTTTGATATTTTTGATACTATTGTTAGTGATATTTAACTAAAAAAATTGCGAAACATTGTTTTTGTTTCTTCCTTTTACTTTATTTGTTGCTATTATTTGTATGGGATGAAGCGGATCAAGAAATATTTAACCCAAGTTGACTTGGTAACAGAAACAAATTAAATACATTTCAAGGAAGTAGACTATATCCAGATATCACATGTTTAAATCAGTATTCGTGAAGATTGTTCTTTTCTAAGAGCATAACGAGAAATGTCTTTAATATGCTCCAATTTATGATGAATATGTCGGGAACATCCAGGTAAAAAGTCCTTATTATTAGATTTTGTTCTTAAGGTGTTTATGTACCACCTTGGCCCATTTTCTTTCTATAGATATGCCAAAAAACATAAGGTTTGTTGGAACCCACAGCTCTGAGCAATTCTATAACTATTGCGCATGGATGTTACGAGTACCATTCGGTTTTAGAATTACAAATTCTGAGTTTGCTGTTCAAACCACCCACGATTCGTAATCTCGAACGATTCTAACAATTCTTGCCGTTGGGCAGATATTTGAAGTCCTCACCAAACTTGACCACGCACATTCATTATTTTACGACAAAGAAAGTATACTGTTGATAGACATTAGCTACGAAATATTTTTTTAGTCATTCTTTTAATAAAGATAGAAAGATAGACATAAAGAAGACTTCTTAAAATATGCAAGCCCCGACTGTTTCATGAAATGAAACTTGTAGCTATATTTTCAAAATCAAAGATAACATTCCAGCAAATACTGCCTTCCATAAGTATAACATCCGAGAAAAAGATAAGTGGCACGCGCGTCTGGAGTTCACAACTTGACAATTGAATTTTTAATAATTTGCCACCACCTATAAAAGAAGTTAGTGTACATAAAAAATTCAGACAAGTAAAATTGCATTTATTACAAAATATTTTTTATAATTTGGAAGAATTTTTCTGTTATGATTCCTACGTTTTAATCTGTATTAAATGATAATACATTATTTAGTTAAGAATGTAATTGTGACTTGCTTGAGAATTTTTTATTCTCGAGCGGTTCGAAACTGTTCTAGAGTGTGGGGCTCCAACAAGCCTTAAAAATATTTATATGATAAAGTTCATGTGATCCGCGTTACCCCGTACGATGATACTTCTTCTAAGAAATTCATATTTGAAAAGGCATCACATTCAGACAAATAAAGTTGTTATGGATATGTTTAAAATTATCAACCATATTAATGTACAGTGACATTTTTATTTTTTGCCTCCCCCCGAGATGATGTATCTATACTTTTTATCGCTCGTAGCCGTGCGCTTGGATTATTTTAGGATTCGCAGGTAAATTTCATTACTCCCATTTTAGTTTACGATGGGTATTCCCCATAAACGCGATATTTATGAAAGTAAGTCCAGTTACATGTTTCGGATATTGTGTTACCAAATTTCGCACTCTATTAATGAAAGAGTAGCGATTCATAAAAAAATATTCATGGTTTAGTAGATATTCATTTGACGTAAATTTTTTTTCCTCATGCAGTTATAATATAAATGGAAGCAGAGAAGGAGGTGTAACAAAAATCAATGTAGAAGTTGATTAAAAGGTTTTTATAAGAAACTCTAAATTGTAATAAATACAAAACCAATTCTAAATAAATAAGCAACAAATTCTGAGGAAATAAGAAGAAATTCAAAATAACAGAAAAAAGATTAATAAAAGATAACAATCACGTTAATATAAATTCAATTTAACCTAATATTTAATATAATAACCCGGGTTTCTATACACATTCTTAATCTATTCGTCATCGAATGGACGAGTCTTAGATTAGTAAGATTAAGCATGAATACAAATTCAGGTAGAAAGGCTAATTAAACTAAATTTGGGATGATAGCCAAGAGATCAATATTTGCAAAAGTATCCAAAGTTAAATGTCTTTGTCTTTTAAATATGCTAATAAAATATCATTACACTAGAACTTTCCCCAACAATAATAATCCTTTACGGCGCTTCTTCTACCTGTAAGTCCGAGCTGAACCCAAGTACTAGGTGTATCCACGCGGAAGGTAGTATTGATATTTAGTCGTTGCAAGGGGGAGACAAAACATAAACGGGCGTGTACGTTCTGATGGAATATTTAAATGCTTTCAATTCTTCTGTGTTTTAATGTTTCATAAAATATTTAATATTCCCGATCAGTTTTGTTAACTGGGTTACAAAACACTTGTCCACCTCCAAATAAAACTTACACTACTTAAATAAAAACTAAACTAACACTGATAAGCAATCGGGGTAGGCGTTCGCGACATTCAACAGCGTAACATCAAAATAAAGTAAACGTTGTAACCTTGATCCGTTTCACCCGATTTGACGGTTACTGACTATTTATTTGTTGAGCGAGGATGAGTACATTATTCTGCACTATTCCAAATTCTACTATTTAGTATTCTCCCTAACGATAACCGTTAGAGCTGTATTTCTTTACCATAAGCCAAAGGCCCGGAAGAAATGTTGAAAAACTAAAATTGCAATTTTTTTAAAAGTAATATTGCGTACATTTTTTGAAAGAATTACCACAAAAATAAAAAAAAATCATTTTCATCAAAATGTAAATGCATTTATTTGAAAATATTAGCTGCTAAATATATTGTGTTAGTCTCTCAAAAGCAACTCATTCAAATTAAACGTCTTCTGCATTTGGTTTTTAATAATAGTAAATTAAATTTCCTTTGTTTGTTATGATATGTTACTGAAACATTGACTTATCCCAAGTTGTCTTAATTACAATTGTGTAATATAATACTTTAAAAATTTGTGTTTGTCTAAATATTACAAAAAGGCACAATATTTCATTATTGTTGAAATGGCAGTGTTATAATATACTAGAGTGCATTATATCAGTTCCATACCATTACTTATGCGTTTATTAAGGCCACACTTTTCATGGAAGCATTTTCAAATTGTACTCTATCTATGTTAATCTATAAAACGGCACTAGCTAATGCCCTATTCTCTATTGTCATGTATTCGATTAAAAGTATAAGTCACAATATGACATTATAACAGTACATAATATCGTAATTTATTAATCTAATACAGTCTTAAATTATATACATAATACACAATCAGCACCAAAATAAGTACGAAAAAATTAATTGTAAATCTAAAGCTCGTGATATAAAATCATACGCTGAAATAACTAACACGGGAACACCGTCAATCCGAAAATTCAGATTTCGATGAAATAGACTAAAAAATTACTTTAAGTATGAGGACGCCACATTTTTTTGGCGACTGAATTGCCCGATTTCGGGATACGGGCTCCTCCGAAAATATGAACGTAAATATCTCGAAAACTACAGCTGATACAACATTTCTTTTAGAACATGACATAACGTAATCTTAGAAATTCTCAAAGTTTATACAAATTATTCTAAAAAAATTATATCTGTTGGTTCCCAAGATATTTACAAGGGAGTGGACGCCAGAAATCGGTCGATTCAGTCGCTGAGAAAACGTATTGTTTTTATTCTAAGCTAGCGTTTGAGTCTTTAGAGTTTCATTGAAATCTGAAATTTTTCGGAGTGCCGGTGTTCTCTTGTGTAACCTAATTGTCTTATCTATTGACATGAAATTTCTTTGCAGTAAAAAAATTTCTTATCCTGCATGCGAAAGAAATAAAGCATTTATTTTGGAAGTACTGCAAAAGTACTTCAATCCATCGAAACCCGGACATGTTTTGGAAATAGGCTCCGGCACTGGACAGCACGTATCATACTTTGCGCAATATTTTCCCAATCTCACATTTCAACCGTCAGAATACGAGGAAGGACTATTTGGAAGTATTCGAGCATACGCTCGGGACACCACAACGAATAATGTGAAGGACCCAATCAAAATCGATGTTAGCACGGATTCAAGGATGTGGAATTTGGATATTAAGAAATACGATTATTTAATAAACATAAATATGATGCACATTAGCCCGTATGCTTGTACCGTTGGATTGTTCGCGAATGCAAGCGATGTTCTAAAATCCGGAGGACTTATGATTACTTATGGACCCTACGCTCATAACGGTATCATAGAACCTCAATCAAACATCAACTTTGACAGAGGTTTACGTATGGAAAACCCAGAATGGGGTTTGCGAGATATTAGCGATTTGCAAAAAATTGCTGGCGATGTTGGTATCAAACTGCTCAAGAAACATGATCTACCAGCAAATAATAAATGTTTAGCTTGGCAGAAATTAGAAAGTGAATAACATTGTTATTCACCTTCTAATTTCTTAACTTACTCTACTAGCCTTGGGAGAGAGGTGGTTGTAAGACACAATATTTCGAATTATCAATTTTGCTAAGAAGAATCTCAACCGTTCAGTATAAAACCTGTATTAACAATACGTAGACGAATTCACGATTCCATCCCTAGTGTTTTATTTTGTTGTAAAATTTCTTAAAATATCCCCAAATAAACGTATGAATTTTTGTTGAACAAAATTTCTTAATACCAGGCTATATAAAATGTCCATATATAAATTTAGCAAATGAAACCGCAATAGCTATAGATTAATAAAAGCTACACATAGCATTTAACGATTAACTAATTCCAACATTTTTAGTCGAATATCCGAATAGTAAAATATGCCATAGTTGTCGCCTTGCTGATCAGTGGTTTGTTTGTATTTTCCGATTAACTATTGTTTTGTGTTGATATTCGAATATACGAGCCCCTTTCTGTTTTAGTTGGCTCAGTTAATGAAATCTTTTTTTTCGTCGCCATAAAAAAACAATAAATGTTACATTAGTTTTTCCCAAATTAATTAATAGGATATATTCAATGATATGCAATAGAAAACACGAACTTTATCGTTTCAGTATTAAAATTCTCAGCAAAAAAATCAAAAATACATCAACTAATTTTTATTTTGTCAGAAAATAAGCTTATAAATTGTAAATGGCTTTGAAAAAAGAATGCTTAAACCAGGGGGTTCTCAACCGAAGGTTGGGAATCGATGAATATGCTCCAGCGATTGGTCGATATGTTAGACCAAACATCAAAATAATTGTAACAATACATCAAGCGCTACCATTTCATTAATCAAAATCAAACCTTTATGAAGTTACAATCTGCGATTTTGTTTCTCAAACTTTGTTTATATTTATTTGTAAAATTAAAATTGAGTACAAAAGGTAATTTTTTAAAGATTTCTATTCATATTCTTAGTTTAATTGTTATGTTTAAGTTATATATGTGCAACTATTTATGTAGTATGCTGTATATTATAGAGGGAAAATGTAAGGAGGTCGATAAAGAAAACCATTATTTTAAAAGGTGTCAATGCAAGAAAGAGGTTGAGTATCCCTGGCCTAGACAGTCACTAGTGACTGTCAGAAAGCATTTTGTGCATATTGAAGCTATTCTGAAAAATGGACGGAGGACACGATTGTCGTTGAAAAGATTCGTTCACTTATCGGATTTTCCAATTCCGGAAAATTGAATTTGAAAATTTCAAATCTATTTTATTTTATTTTTTATCGGGATATAGCGTAAAGAATATACAAAGCAATCGATCAGTCGTCGCAGAGCCAAAAAATTAAATCACAAATGCCGCTAGAAGAACATTAAAAAGAATTATTCAGAAAAATCGGCGCACTAGTTACTTTAAGTTAACTGTTGTGCGAAGCGATAAAGGTGAAGGCTCATATACTTAGGTTCAGCGCAGATGTTTTTTTTTGTTTTTTTTTTTACAAAATGAAATAGAAACAGCAAAAATACATAGTTGAGTGTAGGCTTTCACGGCCGTAATCCATAGTAGAAATGTCTTTCTGGTGATGTTGCGTAGTTAATATTTTACTTGACGTTTCGCTGACCATGCTGTCAGCTTGTTCAGCAGATTTCGAAAGAATGGTGTTGCACTACCCGAGGATAATACGCGAATCGATAGAAATAATGAAGAACACCAACAACTTCAATCGCAAAGACGGATACAAAATCAGCAACACGTGGAAGTTAGTACTACGGAGTCGTCATACAACGAACGACGCGATTCAACGGAACGGAACGGTTATGGATAAGCAAAGCGGAACGGTTATGGATCAGCAAAGCGGAAGGTCATGGATCAGCAAAGCTGAACAGAAATGGGGTATATAACGAGGAGCAAGAGACAACAACAGTCTTTAGAAATCTTCTGAAGAAGCTGACAGCATGGTCAGCGAAACGCGAAACGTCAAGTAAAATATTAACTACGCGACATCACCCGAAAGACATTTCCACTAAGCAAAAATACATGTTTCTAAAAAAAAACTCTGCTTAAAACTGATAATGTTGCTTTATGCCAAAGAAGAGCCACTTAAAAAAAAAAAACAGATCAAAATGGGAAAAAGCATATGAGAATTATACATTTTAGTAATGGCATGCAATACAATGGAATTACGTTATCCAGAGGGATAGGAAAAATTCATTCACACATTTTTCAATGTCCGCAACAAATACGTATCTCGACACGTGTCTAGATTCAGCGAAGAACGCTACCGTTGATCTAAACCATTTAAATATTTCAAATCATTCAAGTACAGTTGGTCGCTTAGATACTTTTATCGGCTACTGCAAATACTACTTGTACTTATATGGGGCAACTCACAAATACAATTGATGAGTTGGTTGCGCCGAACTTAGAGTACAAATACATCATTCGCCTGCGTGGAACAAATGCATTTGTGCAGCGCTCTGGTCTCGATTTATCTCCAATCGAAATTTGTGAAACCAGATGAGAAATATCCTACGGAAACATCCTGCTAGAATAGGACAGCAAGCAAAAACTTATGAAAAAATGGGATTCATTTACACCAGAACCGTTTATCGTTTGCTCTAAGAATTTTACTTACACTGCTTCAAGTAGTTTTCTAACAATTTATGCATACTCTAAAGAATCGCATATCTTGATAATGCAAAATAAAGAAATGGCCATAGCTTGAATACAAATACCAACGGATGTAATTCTGTGATTATTAACGTATGTGGTTTCTATTCACAGAACTATGTATAACTTATATAACTTACGTGCTTGAAGTTTAAAAGAAACGACATAACACCTACAGCGAAGCTATTTCTTTTCCTTTATAAATAATATAAAGTCTTTCAAACGTAAAGTACGAGTATTATAAAAGTAAACAAGTCACCAACTTATGTTGCGACCTAGCGACCTAAAATGGAAATAAAAAGTAGGAAAGAAATATGCTGCTATTTTGATAGAATACATAAACAAAAATAACAGAAAGTATAAAGACTGGATTGATGACGCTACTAATGTAATGAACTTGTTCAGATGAACAGTGGCTAACTACGGAGATGGCGTATATATTTTCTATAATATCATTTCTTTACGAGGGTAATTTCATATAAGAAGTGTATGACGCGAGTGAGGAACAATTTAGGATTGAGTTTATGTGTAAATTACTGCAGGAGTTACTTTTTTTGATTGAGTTATGATTCATAGAAAACGGTACCAGTAGCTTTTAATATTTGATTTTCTGGATCATTATCACAAATGTTATATGAATATTGATTTACCAAGGGGTATTGGAAAATAATTATTCCTTCTTATTTACAAAGGTTTCTTTTTTCATGTAATAATCCTATGTTAAAGTTAAAAGTAGTGGATATTTTTATAATTTTTCTGTAGTCATTACAGACACTCCTCAGGTAACTAATATGATAGGATCACTGATTCTGCAGTTTTATCAGATCATTGGTCGCATATCACTATTGTCTCACTTACAACTACAAAGAGAATTATTACCGTAGAAAAATATGAAAAACAGTGACGTTACTCTAGTAGTATCGAAGTCGTTTTATAATCGAGTGGGACCCATTACAACTACGGTAAACATATAAGCGTCTGTCCTTCCGAGATATGGTCTTGTACCTTGTCGCTACTGGTAGATTTTTCGGCGTAGAATGATATGCAGGCTGATACTAATGTGAGGGCTGTAGCAAGCGCTGCTGTATACAACCCTATCCCTATCCTGCAATCTCCGAGATAGAACGGCGATGCATCTCTTCCGCAAAGATTTTGGACCCTGGCTAGACCCCAACCAGTTGGATACAGCATTATGCCCATGATGTAAAATATAGCTAAAAATATATGCGTAAACATTAATATAGCATTTCCTTTCCTTGTGCGTACATTTGAACATGTTGTTATTTAAATGTTGGTTTCAATAATATAACTTCGTGCATTCCGTAGCGGAGAACAGAACTCAATATGAATGAGGGGAATTTGTCCAGGTTAATGAGGCAATTATTAAATTACTAGATAAGGCGCTTTACGTGCTTCCTTTTTTATTTTATCTATTTTATGTTTAATAATTCCTATAAAGCTATCGCGAAGTCGGAGAAAAGTCTCAAATAGTACTTGACCAAACCAAATAATTTCATATTTCAAAGCTTACGAGCAGAATTCGAGCCTTCGAAGGGGATGTGCCATAACAGAGGATCCTGTATCGTTACGAGGCGTGCATTTGGGCAATTTCAGTGACGGATCAGGGTTCACTTCCATAGGGCGGCAGTAAAATTTAAAAGTTGCGTACTACTTTGATAGTCCGGGCGTAAAGACCGAACTTTGCTTGTGTAAAAAAAGATAGAGGGTGCTTATGGTATTGAAATTTGTCAAGCGAACGGATTAAAAATAACTTAGAGATTTATTTAATTTTCATATGTAATACGAAATATCAAAACCAATCAATATTCAATATTTGTCGTGTGATTATAACTTGTATTTATTAAAAAATTAATTTTTACAATACCTTGTCGTTGATCGCAATAATGTTTCAACAAAACAAATTTTCCGATCTCCGACAACTTCTTTTAGTTTTGCAACGTGCTCTATTTCATGAGACTAAATAGATTTGTTAAATGCAAATCATGTGTACGCCGTCTCCTGAGGAGAATCTTTAGCTGATTGGATCGAGAGGCGTGCGTGTGATTCGGCTCAAGTTCAAACTTGCATATCTAGATATTTATAGATACTTAGCACGATTGCTAATACTTTTAACATTAGAAATTCGCCTAAATCTGATGAAAATAGAATCTCTGCTGTATGTTACATACACTACCGTTCATATATTTGGGGACGACTAAGAAAAACTCCGAAAAATAAGCAAAATTGAAATATTGACAATTGATTGTGGTTTATATGAAAGAGTATACATTTCTATATGTATGAACATAATTTACAACAGTATTCTCTTCCATCCCATCAAATTTATAACGCATTTATATTCTACTCTGGCCTCTTAATCCCTTTTATGGGTTTATAAACGTAAACTTGAAAATATTGTCGAATATTTCCACAAAGGAATAATGTGAAGGATACTCAATGGCGTTATTGCGAAAAAATTAAAAATATTGAAAAATTGTGTATTTACAACATTAAAACGGGTGGCGGAAACGGGTTCTTTGGCTGATAAGAAACGTTTTGGACACAAAAAGAAGACAACAGCTACTGAGGATCAGTTTATGGTTCTTGTTTCAAAAAGAAACAGATTCCTAACGGCTTCGGAAATAACGCAGCAAGTCAATGTTTCACGAAGAAATCCTATTTCGCATTCGACCGTGAAACGAAGATTAATTGCGGCAGGCTTAAAAGGACGAGTAGCTGCCGGAAAATCGCTTTTGAAAGTTCAAAATAAAAGAAAAAGATTGCAGTGGGCACAAGAACACAGACACTGGACATTCGAATAGTGGTGCAACGTGCTGTGGACAGATGAGTCCAAATTTGAAACATTTGGCTCCAAACGGAGGACGTTTGTTAGGCGGCAGGTTGGTAAAAGAGTTAGCGAACAGTGTATTTTACCTACAGTGAAGCATGGCGGAGGTAACGTAATGGTTTGGGGCTGTTTTGCGGGAACAGCTGTAGGTGATTTAGTAAGAATACAAGGAATACTTCGTGAAGAGGGCTATCTCAAAATATTACAAGAGAATGCTGTACCAAGTGGGGAACGATTACGAGGTCGAAACTTTAGGTTTCAAGAGGATAACGACCCTAAGCATTCTTCTCGTATATGCAGAAACTATGTAGCATCTTTGGAAGAAGAAGATCGTTTAAAAAGAATGATTTGGCCACCTCAGTCTCCTGACCTGGCGCCTATCGAATGAATATGGGATGAACTGGACAGAAGGATGCGCCAAAAAGGAGTGACTAGTTCACAAGATTAATGGAGGAAGCTCCAGCAAGCATGGACCGAGATTCCAGCAACATTTTTGAAATCTTTAATTCTAAGAATGCCACGAATATGTACCGCAGTAATTAAGTCAAAGGATGGACATATCAACGAAAAATCCGTATAGACCTAATTATAATTAGTACAACATTTCTTCTTGGAATATTTTTAGTTCTGTATAGTGTACTCAATGTACAGAAGTAAACTAAATTACAAATAACTTTTTGTTTTTATTCGAATTAAAAAAAAAACTGTATTTTTTAATCGTCCCCAAATATATAAACGGTAGTATACATGGTAATTCTACCACGTTAACTATATAAACCTGTTTATTAGGTCCCACATTTAGAGTACTTACAAGTACTTCTTTAATTTAGGTTGGATTACGCGTGAACTACGGAAGCTGAAAGGAAAACCTTGATGCTAAACAAATAAGTTTCACGCAGTACATTAAAGAAATGCTTTACGATCGTAATGTGTTGTTTAATTTTATCATGCTTCTTAGAACATTCATGCCGCGATGCCTTCATATGTACATACATTATTATTATTATTGCAATGACCCAATTTTGTACTTTTTAGTAAATAATTTACAAAAATATATTATTATCTACTATGCCAATTTATTATTTACACACAACGTTTTTTCCGGGCTACAGTTTGTCACTGAAGCTATGAAAATTTCCTACCTGCAACTGCTTGAGTAGCTCCTGAAACCGTAAAAATACTCTTTCTGCATATACTTTGAAAGCAACAGCTAGCCAGACTACTCATGACCGTCACCGACATAATGATTAAACCTAAAACATCACAATTATATATATAGTTATCCAATGAGATTGGTCTTGTTTTTTACCTATGCATATAAATACTGTACTGACTTTCCAAATTGTCGGGAAAATGCTGGGATCGGTCGCTAGTCCTCGCACAGCTAACGTTACACAATTCGATGTTCTTGGATCGAATTCTTTGAGCGGTTTTCCACATTTGGCATAGACGCCAACGCTTGGAATGTAGGTAAGGTTATTCACGTCGTCAACTGTGATAACTTGCTTTGTGCCAATTAGCCAGTACGGACTTAGGAGAGAAGAAACCATAAGAAGTGTAGACATTAGAGTTGTAAGAATCCATAGTAGACTTCTTAATGTTACGATTACGTACATGTCTTTTATTCATATGCGATCAGGAAGAGTATTCTTTTAGACAATGAGATTCTGAAATAAAAAATACAAGTAAAACACCTATATACATACAGAGCATCACAACTTTCTGGAATTGTATAATTGCGTGTTTTATGTAAATACTAACCTAAGTCTAAGCCTAAAATTTTCTAGTAACATAATGACGTCACAATATTTTTTGTAATCGGTAAATTGCGAACCAGATATCTGGAACACCCTGTATCATGTTCGTAGTTTCCCCTTTTGGAAACAAATCAACAGAATATGCGTTTAATGTCACTTTTAAAACGTTTCGAGATATTTACAATGTTGTTCCTAATTGCCTAAATTTAGATACACTTGTATCCTTCCAAAAATCCGAAATGCAAAATTTTAGGGTAAATTTTTATGAGATTAAATTATATACTTGGATCGATATAGATATTGCATCAGAACGCCTTTGAAATGCATAGGGTGTTCAGTATTGAACACCAGATTTTACCAAATTCAATTATTAGAAACATTTTTTTTTTTTAATACCACCACATACAGGGTCCTGCAATCGGTACCGATTTATTTTAGTTGACTACAGATTCAAAACTAATATAGGGAGTAGTCAAATATGCATCATTTTCGTACTGATTGCTATTTAAGTCAAAATGTCTTACTTTACGTTAAATCAACGGCTATTCGCTGTCGAGAGTATCGTGAAGACGCAGACTCTTTAGGCGTGAATTTCAAGTTCCTACACACTGGAGAATACTGACACGTGACATAATTTCAAATTTGAATTCGGTTAATCATTTTCGTGTACACGGCAATGTTGCATTGAGATTTCTAAGATTTGTTCGTACGGTAAGCACGTCGGCAAATATTGAGCAGTTGAGCAAAGTGCCACACGCTCGGCTTCTACGCTTGCATTTGCTCTACAATTTCAGACAAAAGTTTTCGTCATATATTGAAAAATGATCTGCAATTCCACCCTTACAAAATTCAAGTAACTCAAAAAATTGAAAGAAAAGCATAATGTCGCTCGGGATATGTTTTGCCAACGGTTTCTAGAAATGTTCAATACTGAGGCAGTTGGTAATGAGTGATAAGTCTCATTATCATTAACAGGCTACGCTAATAACCAGAACTTCAGATATTGGGCTACGAAAATCTTATGCAATTACAATGGCTTCTCGCGAGTGTTGGTAGCCGTGAATTTTGAAAATGTCTGCTTATCACACGATAGTGAAAAACAGTAGTTAACAAGTCTTTAATTGGTTGGTAAATGTGTGTAAACACATAAAAATTATGTTTTCAATTGAGTCTTCGTTTTGCAACTGTCCAATAAGAATTATCTATAGTTACGACTTCTGTATTTCCTCTAAAAAATATGGACCGTTGATGAAATTAGCCGTGAAACCACACCAAATAACGACTTTCTCATTATGAAGACCTTCTACCCGTAAAATACTGTATTAGAATTCGAATTCAATTTCAATCTAAGCCATTATTCGCAAGTATTAGCATTAGTATCAATGGGCTATGGCACAGATGCGTTTAGTCACTGCAACCTTGATAGATCTATTGCAACAAAATGCCCTTATATGTGTTAGAATAGGTGAAGGCTCTTGATGAGCTATACTACTCTAAGATATTCTTCCTTCAGTTCAGTAGATGTCAGAAATTGTTTATTGAAATGTTATTGTCGAGTGCGGCTGATGGCAGCATAAAACGTGTTCCGCCGTCTCCAGATCTTTTAGGCATAGACGACAGATTTGACTTCAGCTTTTCCTAGATTGAATAGGTGATATTTTAGGGCTATATTACCTGTTAGAAATCCCGCCAGTAATCTAAGGTCCCCTTTGCTGCGCGATTGCACCATTTTTGCTGGCTGCTCTTAGGCGAGCCTGATATGAATGCTTTCGCCTGTTTCTGTTCTGCAACACTTTCCCAGTACGAGGTCTTTTGATAATCCTTCCATGTTCTAATTACTTCTCTCATGTAGCTCTTTTGTAGGTCATAGAAGGGGCTAAGACTGATAAAGGTCATATTCTCTGGCCAGTTTGTCTGCCTTCGATCCCTTGATGACTTGGGATTCACCGCAAAGAAAAATTGTACCTGATTGCCAAATCTGTCTCCTACAAATCAAACAATCGTTGCAATTTATAAGGATACATTTAAAAATGTATCCTTATAAATTTTACGCAAAATCCTAAAGGATTTTAAGTAAAATTTTCCAAACTGTGGTATATGGTATTTGCAGTCGCGATGATATTGCATTAACACAACCAATTTCCAACGTATTTGTATTGCAGCTATGTTTTACTTTTCCTAAAGAACTTTTACAACTTGGCTATCGCTACTCGTTGGCCATCCTAATCTTAAATTAATTATAGTTCTTGTTCCTTTAAATTTGCTAATCAAGTTACGTTGCGGCTTCACTTTACAGGGGCTTGCTCTCAAACCTATTTTCGTGCGAAATCTTTGTCAACCAACAGTGTAATTTCTACCGCATTCGTAACATTGTACTAAATTGATTCTTGTTTGCAGAGCTGTTTCTTTTCTAAGTTCAACTCGTTTGAATTTACGTTAAAATTAGTTTTACTTTGAGAAATCACTTGATTGCAATCGCCTTGTTTTGACACTTATTGCAGTAGTTGTCATAACGAAACTTTTATTCTATATAGATTAGTATTTAATATTAGTAACAATGAGCTATGCCACAAATACCTTTAGTCACTGCGACTTTGAATAGATCTATTGTAACAAAATGCCCTTATGTGTTCGAGTAGGTGAATAATAAACCTTAGTATTACTCTAGGATCTTCGTCCCTCAGTTGAGTAGATGTCAGTGAAATGTTGTTGTCGAGTGCGACTGATGGCAACACATTTGCATAGAATGCGATCTGCCGTCTCCAAATCTTCTTGGCGTAGACGACAGATTTGATCTTCAGCTTTTCCTAGGATGAATAGGTGATATTTTAGGGCTTAGAAACCGCACCGTCTTAGAACATTTTCCCAGCACGAGGTCTTTTGATTGTCTTCCCATCTTTTAATTACTTGTTTGATGTGGCTCTCTCTCTCTGTAGTTTTACGTAGAAACGCTAAAATCCCATTATTGTAGGAACTGAGGATCCAATTTATTCTTGTATAAAAACTACCTTACTTTCTGGCAATTCCACATTTTTAAGGATTTTATACCCTTGAATATTTAAAAGGATTAAAGAAAACCTCGCTTATTATTGTTTATTTGGGAGCATGCTTTGTGTTTCAATATTTACTAAATACGGAAAATAGCTAAAGTATTCGATATGATTTATTCTAGTACGAACTTCTACTCTCCAATGTCAAATATTCGATTATCTTTTTAGTTTGTTCTTTATCGTATACTATTAATTGTGCTCTTTACCATGAATACTCTTTCATACTCGACCTTAAGATTATGTAAATGTTATCAACAGAACTGCCTACAATATTAGATTAGCTAATAATAGAATATATTCACCCATCCACTATTGAAGCCCTATTGTGCATCAGAAGATTGCCCATGACAAAACATAATTGCTCGATGTTAAATAATTACATGCTATTAACAGTACATCTTCAAATGATATCAATCAAATAAAAACACAAAGGAATTTCCTTTTATTTTAATAAGCATATACATATATGAATTACATATAAAAATAACAAATCTTGTGGTTCCTTATCTTATTAATTAGGTGAAACCACGTCTTATGTATTGATGTGTTTTATCTTAACGTGTTGAATATTGTGCATTATTTGTCTAATGTAACGTTACAAAGTAACTCATAAAAGGTAAACAAAAGCAGTTTAGTGACCCTTGCCGGAAATTGATTATCATAGTTATTCTAATAAAGTTTTGTGGTAACATTATTCACAATTTTGCGTTTAAAGATTGTAACTTACCGTAATTTTGAGAAAATCGATACACTAGATTTTTCTAGCGATGACATTCTTCAAGGTTCAATACAATTATTCTACACCAAAATATAAAAGCTGTACACTCTGGAGCATCTTCACGTAAACGATTAACTCTTCGAATCTAAGCAGTATTGTTTGCTGAATGCAATATTGCTGTATGTGTATGCATATGGTAAGAGGATCTAATATAGAATTGCACGTAGTATTGTTTTAAGTTGGTATGACATATTTTGTTAAGAAGTAATTCTTTTCAGATGGAACATCCTGCATATTTGTGCTATAAATGCAATCAAATGTGTTTTTTTAGGAATGTCGACAAAAGGCTGCTAAGTACGTTGTAGGAAAGTGCAGGAATTGGAACTATCTTGACATATCCTGCACAAAGAAGACTGAAGTAAGAAACCATGTGTGCTGCTCTAGCACATTCGTCAAAAGTGCTAACCACCGACGCATGGCTGCTTACTATGGAAAAGATTCCAGATGAACAAGCCTTTATAAAATTCCATGTCTTTCGTTGAGCAATGACGCAATAAATATATTACAATAAAAGACATTGTACGACGATCACGGTCGAAGATTGGTACGCTCGACCAAACAATCGAGTTGGAATATCGTATCCGAATATATTCCGGTCGATGAAGATCTTACAAGAGGAAATTTATTATTATGATCTAGAAGGTGCAGAGCTTGTTTCGTTATTTCCTTCCACATTTTCTTATTTTCTGTTTTCTCTGTCCGTCTACTTATGTCATTCTTCTCATATCCATGTTCACCTCTGCTTTTCATCTTAATTTTGGTCTTCCTCGTCTTGTTTTGTAACCAATTGAAATCGATAATAATATTCTTGGAGTTCTGTGACCAGGCATTCTTTGTGTATATCTCATCTATCCCAATCTTTGCGCTTTTACTACACCTGTGATGTTAGGCTCCTTATATAGATGCTTTAGGTTGTTATTCTTTTTTAAATTTTTTAAATCTTACGCAGAATCTTCCTCTCCCACCATGCTATCATTTTTTGTTCAGCAGATAAAAATAAAACATATAGATTTGAGGAGATGGTAAAGTATGCTCATCTAAGGACTTTCTGTACAAGTAGGCCAAACCTCAAAATGGAAATCCAGAACAAAATAATGGCAGGCAATCGCTATATCGGCCCTCTCCTAGCTGTTAGAAAGTACAGATGTGTTTCAAAAAGCCGGAATAAGAACCTATAAAACAATCACACGCCCTATAGTTTACCTATGATAGTGAATTTTGGACAATGAATACATATATGAGGCTATTAAAATTTTTTGACTTATGTAAGCTGTACAAGTTACTTTTCATTCTCTTTGGGGTAACTACAGGTGAGGAGAAAGCGAGTATATATGCATATAAGCTCATATGGTATTTTCAGGGGAGTTCGCATATTATTTGGCCGTCTCTGTGGAACCCTGATTCCGCAAGGGCGTAAATTGCAAAAATCTCAAAATCATCGAGATCTCAGAAGTGGATGTCAGTCCCCAAAGATAGAATTCCGATTAAAGAGAAAGCGAAGATTCATATCAGATGGGTCCTATAGATGTTCCCTGAGTTGATAAATAATCCCTAGATTTTAATTCATTTGGTTTAGAACATTGTTTAATATTGAATTGTTACAACTAACGTCTAAGATGTTATCTGTTATCGGCGCCATCTACACATCTCGTCTAGTGACTTCGGTTTGTTTACCTATCGAAAGTAAAGGTCCCTCTAGTGGTACAAAGCTCGAAGAAGAAGAAAAAAGGAAATATACCTAATAAAAAAGTATATTTTTATATAATAAATTAATTTGTTTTACGTTACGGTAGTCACGAACTTATGGGACACTCTGTATGTTTCAATATAATATTAAACCATGCCTACAGGCAGATTTCATAACGAAAGAAAAGTCGCTTTGAAAAATCTCCATTTCAAAGATATAATCTTTCGAGCCCGCCGAGACGACTCATTCTGAATGTTGTTTTGCCGATTTATGCACTAAGCTTAAAAACGGCATCGTAGCACCCCATTTAAAAAGCTATTCTCTTATAATTGTTACGTATATGAATGCGTTTAGGTATCCAAGATTAGAGAACGATAATGCACAAATAAGCCGACACATTTAGAATCTTAAAGTAATAATCAAAAATACTCACCGCTTCTTAAAAAAAGGAATGTTTCACTGGTAATCAAATCCGTTTAACTAACGTTTATGGATAACACCAGCGAAAAAAGCGCCAATTACTCAAAGACATTCGTCAAGAGAAAGAGAGAAACGCGACGTATCACGTTGGACACAACAATACTATATTTATACCTATTTAGATTTATTCTGTACTGCGATCGGAATGATAAAAACCAACGCATCCGGTACCCGGTTAACTACAGAAACTAATGACTCAATTTCGCGCAAAGCTGGATATCAAGCAATGACTCAAGAAACAATCGTATCGGCAACCAGCGATCGAAAAACAATAAAACCGATAGCTTTAAAATGCTATAGACTGACTATTAGAAGAGCGCGTATACCATAACCACTAAGCCTTATATCGCTTGAATTACGTATATACATACCATTAGCATTGTGCAACTGAAATAAAACTTTATACAAATGTATGCAAGATAAATGTACAAATGCATTGTAAGATTAAGCATAGCGCCCAAAACAGATTTTTTTTTGTTGAAGGAGATCCATTAGGTTACAAAGTGGAAGAATATGGAAGATGATGTTCTTTACTTCTTACTTTGTATTCATTTATTTTCAAAAATTATACAGTAGACATGTTTCGACTTACAGTCATCATCAGCACTGAATCTAGATTTTGTAAATTTTGGTTTACTGATTAAATACCTATCTTTTATTTAATATAATTTATTGTCAAAATTAGAATTGTTAATGCTACTAGCAGATTAAAACAATTTTTGAAAAAAGCATTGAAAATAAATACAGGGACTTTTGATTATCATTTAATTCGATTGTTCATCTATAAGAGCATTTCACTATATCAAGACAATTACGTCAATTATGTTCAAATATTATTTCTTTGATACATTGGAGAAAGGTTCAACGTGTACATATGTCAATTTGATCGTTGAGTAATAAATAATTGTACATTTATTTGATTCTAAAAATTCTAACTTTGACAGTAAGTTTTTTAAAATAATTTATTTTTAATCATTAAACTAAAATTTACAAAATCTCTAGATACAGCCCCGATGATGAATGTAAGTAGAAACATGTCCACTTTATACATTTTGAAAATATATGAATACAAAGTTAGAACACAACTTGTTTACCATCTAGATTTTTTAATGGAAGTTAAAGAAGCAAACTATCTTTAGCGCAGTTCCTGATTTTCAAAAAAGAGATATTGACGAGTTATGAAAAAAAATGTTAACTTGGTCTTGTTTTGAAATTACCAGTACGAATAACAGAAGAAAGTCACATACTACACAAAAATATTTCACAAATGGATTTTCAAAAACCATAAGATTCATACAATTAAGAATTTTTCTTCCAAAACTTCACTGTTAAATGGTTTTCCTGTGTCTGACAACCAGGCCACACTGCAAACTTTTGAAACAACCTCAACAATTTCAATAAAAATTACAAAATTATTCTCGCTTAGACACCAGGACACACTGGGGGGGCAACGAAGCCGCTGATACCCAAGCCAAAACCATTTAATACTGTGAAATTGCATGTTCAGCCGAACAGAAAATACCTCGAACCTGACAATACAGTCGAAATAAAGCTAGGAAGCTCACAGAATTTGACAAAAAGTCTCCCGCGATTAAGGAAACACCTATACAGAATGGGGCTCATTCAAGATAAGATGTGCCATCTATATTTACAAAACAGGGAATAGTCTGAAGAAATACGTTTTAGTCTCCATCACCTCGAGATGAAGGAACGAAAAATGTAAAAAGAACAAATCAAAAGAGCATAAAATGTCGACCAAATTATTTGGTTTTGTTGTTAAATCAAATGAAACGCTATTCAGGGTGCGGCAGAATTATCTTCCCGATTTCTGATAAGCATGGCCAGGGGCCGGGTGGGAGTATAGCAGTGGAGTGCACGAAAACACAGTTGCTTACACACATGCTTGGTTTGGAATACATCGCGCTTTCGTGATGGGGGTTCGTCAATATCGACGCAGCGCCCATTTCGTATTCGCTTCACGCTTGCTCGACTTGATTCCACTCCCGATATTTAGGTGACAAACTTTAAGGAAAAAAATTCTGCATTAAAACGGCCGCAACAGCTCGATTGAACAATTTCCACGGCGTTCAACACGGAAACAGGCAGCTACGGCTGCCCTACGATTATCTGATTGAAGTTTTCGAAGAACTCAGCATCGAGACTTCAATTGTAAGAACTTCATAACCTTCGTTGCGGAAATGTGGTGCCTTTTATGGAGACAGCACATTTTCAACTTTCATGCTCAGTCAAGAAATAAAATTTCCGGTATTATTCACAGCCCAAAGGTTTTTGGAAGGGAACTGTATTACTGTAACAATAACGTTTGATAGATATTGTATAATGGTCGAAAACTCAAGGTTAGACTAGTGTGGTGCCAACAAACATCTCGTTCTCCACTCAGAACTGCCGCGCCCTGTATATATCTAAAGTAACAGCACCGACTTGTATGGGTGTTCAAGCTCTGGAGCATCCACAGAAGTTGGCTGCGTTGATCTGTACATAAACCTAATTTGTACACTACCCTTTATAACTATTAGATTCCAGCATGGTGACAACTTTTTAAAGTTTTAGAAAGAAACACAGAATGTAGCTTTTTGTTATGCTGTGATACCGTTATTTTCAAATATCGTACCACAAAAAGAAAGTTAATTGAAAAGAAATAGAGAAGCGGGTAAACGGGAGGGCGCCGACAAAGATTCGATTTCCTCGAGTATTTCCGTTGTATAGTACAGCGTATGCAATATGCAGGCAAAATGCACAAAGGACTCGAATCGGAAGGTTAGCGACTAGATAATCTTGTTGTACAAATTAACATTACAATTACAATTATTGAACCTATCCAATGTTGTAAAGGGTGATAAGTATTAAATATTATAAGATTATCCAAATGTCGCGCGAATTTAGAAACGCGTGTACATTATATTAAATTCAACCAGAAATAATGTGTTAAATGAAACGCTTAACACTGTAAATATTCATGTTTTATTTTAAACGCCAGGATATAGAAAATTAGTCGTCATATTACCGGAAAATGTACGGCTATCTCTTTGTATGTAAATGCATTCCAATGTGTCACGTTTTTCAATCAAATGTCATTAAATTACCATATTCATTCACAACATCCAAGTAATTAAAATAATTTCCTTGTCCAGTGTTTATATTATGAACCTCGAGGTATACGTCGCAATTATAAGTGAGGCATTTTATTTATTGTAACAGTACGATACCATACGCTCACTTATTTGGTTAATCTATTCCTTTCGTGTGGCGTTTTCCCCTTTACCATACACAGTAACCACAAAAGGTTAATGTTTAGATTAGCATTCTAGGGGGTCATATTATCGGTCCCTGTTTCATCAATTTCAATTTAACTTCGGTTCTGTGAAATTATACTTGTATTGTATTGTCTAACTACTCGATCCACATGAAATCAATGAACATCAATCTCTGGACAACGTATTTTCCAACAATTGAATTGGGAGACGAGGAAAACATTGAGTGGCCAGCCCGTTCGCCATATTTAAACCCTTTTCTTTGGAGATACGCAAGAAACAAAGATTACAAAGTCCGATGACATCCAAGAATTATAAGAAATTTCGCCAGAATTTTTGTAGAATTCCCTTCAGAGTTTTGGGACATTGTCAAATTGGTAATTTGAACAATTACTTTAATTTGCCTCGTTATTAATTACTTTAATTTACTTCGTTGTCAATTTCTTTTCAATGATATACAGTTTTATCATTAACCCATAACAAATTGCAAATAATTTTGTCTATTTGCGATATACCTAACATTTGTTAAATACTTGAACCGGTGTTTTATTCTAATAGTGAGTTATTATTATTTATTATTGTACTTTTTAGACACACTATGTACAACTAATTTTACATATTTTATATTTAATAGAAAAAAATTGAAATTGAAATTTTCTCACACTCTATTTAAAAAGATAAATAATATCGTGAAAAATCATATTATCAGACCAGAACTATATCCTGATTTTTCACGAAACCGGTCACATTTATATTTTTAAATAAAGAACTTGAGAAAATTTTTTCAAATTTTTTCTGTTAATATGACCTTACGCAGAGTCAACCCCCATCCTTTATTTATATATTTTTTAATAACATACATATATAAATGCTTTATTCATTAACTGTAAAGTCTCCTACTGCAAACCATCGGAAGAACAAATATGTTGCAGAAGTACACGTGTACCTTGACAAAGTTTACTATTGAGAAGTAACTGAACAAGAATATTTTCTAGCCAGATGCATATTTCAAATTCTCCTGCCACTGAAGAGGAAAAAAAGAAAAAGATAATGCAGAATTCGAAGCAAATAAGAAAAGAAAAATGTCTAGATTTTTATTATTCCATCTGATAATTTATCACTGAAAATTATCAGTGATAGAGTGGGCCAGCGTGTCAGTATATCGGGACCGTATCCAGTACATGACGTCACGAACAACGCAGAAAACGAGGCAGTCTCGTTTTGTGTTAGTTCATCTTGGGTCTCCACGCAAGTTAGGTGGATTTCCGGATTTATATTATGACGGTGCTAAAATAGTATGTAAAATTATTCTACTGGCACAAAGCATGTCAATAATAATAATAATAATAGTTTATTGTCCAACGGCTTCCAGTTACATGACAAGATTATACAAAAAATTTGTACAATACTAAGAATAGTAATTGAAGACAAAATAAAAAACAGTAAAAGGAAGAAAACTCAAAACTCATTAATTTTATTAACAAATACATAATTATGAAGCGTGCCGGTTATGCGGCACATAGAAGTAATGGGAGAAAAGGATAACAGATTTGTTCGAGGTATGGGAAGGGATAAAGTAGGAAAAGAACGTGAACATGTTCGAGGAACTAGAAAATTCAAGGAAGAAAGCAAGTCGGGACAATCAAGGACACCATGCGCCAATGTGCACTCTGTCGCTCCCGACGAGAAGCCGCGGTGTGCATCCCATGTCGCACCATAATCGATCTTCCGCACTGGATAAATTCCATCAATCTTGAAGGATAAGAATTTGAGAAATCTCTATTGAATCTTCTCAATTTGGAGTTGTAGATAGATGTAGTGCGGTGACCAAACAGGTGAAGCATATTCGAGTTTGCTTACAACAAAGGTACAAAATAAAGTTTTGAAAAGGGATATATTCTCAAAGTATCTGCAGGTGCGCATTACGAAGCCTAAAACTTTCGATGCGGAAAAACAATATGCGGCCCAAAGCTCAAACGACTATCAAAAATAACTCCAAGATCGCAAAATTCATTAACTCTCAGAAGTGCTTGGCTGTTAATACAGTAAGTGGAAGGAATTGAGTTAAATTTCCTTGTGAACGACATGTTGCAGCACTTGTTCACATTGACCAGCAACTTTGAAGAGGCAAACCAATCGGTAATCGTATTAAGGCTACGCTGTTACTCAATAACCTCATTCCAGTTCTATATATAGTCAATAGTATACAGCACACACATTGAAATAGTGATGTACCACCGAGAGAGTAATTAATGTTGGATGTTGGAACAGTATATTGCATGAGACGTTCTCTAACTCTGTAAACCTCATAATTTACATCTTGTAGTATAAACGATTCGCAAATGTTATCCAGAAGTGGATGCATTCATTTAAAATACCAAAAAAGTGTTCTCGACATCTCCAAAACGAATGCGAGAACTTCACTGACGGCGCCCAGGCATTCCTGAATCACGAGAGCCGATTCTCACATGTTGGGGATCATAGTTGAAGCTAGCTTTTTATTATTCAAAATATTTCGAACAAATAAAATTTGTGGTTTTACAATTCAACCCCGACGTAGCTGCAACTATTAAAAGAAGCCAAATAAGATTTCAAGATACTTCCGTTGAAATAGATTTAATAACTATTTAGGGCAATTATGCCGGTTTATTTGACGCGATAGAAAAATTTCAAAATACTGCGTTGTCATTTGTGGAGTCAGTGCAAATTGTGAACGATGTACATGCATTGCTATGTGCTACAAACCTTGCAGCAATCTTATTCTATTTGTGTCACGTAGATAAGGTAAGTGGGTTATATATAATATTTATAATTAAACAAAATAAATTAACATTACTGTTTCCCGATATATACTTGCATTAAATCCCAATGAGTAATATATGAAGCTTAATACTGTCCTGGCGTGCAGACAAAAGTGGCCCACTCTAATTATTAGATGTATGCGTCCGGGGAATGACCGATTCTTTGCATTTGTAAGTTGTTTTGTCAATACTAGATGTCACATCGTACGAAATCATTTTACTTGCCCACGCCAGATCGCAGCATTTTATGACAATTTTTGCTGTGAAATCGAATTGCAATTTTTCCCTATTTCATATGTGCACCTTCATTGGTTCTATGAACTTATGAAAAAATAGTTGAAAACAAGTTGAATTTGAAAATTACTTGCATACTGCATAATTCGTCAGTTTAATTACTGTTAATTGCAAAATAATATTTTTGTTATTAAGATAAGATAGATAAGTAAGGAAAAAAAAAACACGTTACACCTATTTACACTAGTAGGAAAGTATGTATTTGAAATTCGTGTCTGTGTTTCTTATTAGAATAACACAATTTCAAACCGAGCGGCATAACCTCATAGGCAAGACCGCGATAAAAGCACACTCAAACATATATTTTTATCTGTATTAAATCCTCACAAAACAAGTAAAACCAGTAACGAAAATATTTGTCTATACTTACCAAAAATAAATACGTCACATTATATCTACTGTTCACGCATTACTATCAGGCAATTTTCATAACAATAAACACCACACCCCGTTGATCGCCAATCAGCTGTTCGAACAGTGTTGTGTTTGTGTGGACATCGGCTCGTTTAAATTTAAATCAGACGTCCGGAAGTAGGTACCGCTTACGTTAGGATTCCTTTTAAAACATGTATATTTGTCTCATTTTGAAATTAGATAACGAAACTATTTTCGACCATAAAATCAAGTCAAGTAATGAAATAAACTATCTATCTACAAGATATGAGACTTGTAAACCTAGTTAAAGTTCGTTGTTTTTAACATGTATTATATTTAACGGTTTCAAATTATTTTACGAATTCCTACAATATTCATAAAGTTCGTCTTACATAATTACTATATTTTATATCGTAAAATTAAATTGATAAATGAGTAAAATCGCTTCCGGAAGACACCTGCGCATAGATTTTCGAACATTGACCGGGAATGGGAATACTTGTAGTAAGTATGTACAGCTGGTCCGAAAAATATTGACCGTAATATTTATCAGTTAGCCTGCTGTGCTCAACGTTTGTTTTGGCTGTTACACGTATTTTTGAAAGCATTTACTAGTGCGTTTCGTTAGAAAATCAGTTTTTTTCAAAACTATTGGGAATATAAAGTTTTTATGCCTGTAAGTATTACATTATTTGGTATGTATCAGTTTGCAAATTTGAGTTTTTTTTTTTTCAATTAATTATTGTATTTTAATCGAAAATTTAAACGGAGAAAATTAATTTAGTATATTTTTTTTAGTATAAATACATTAATCTTGCATATATTAAAAATAAACGACATCTTTCCAATGAAAGTTGTTTCTTTCGAATAAAGAAAGTTGTGCTTATTATTATTATATATTTTACTGTATTAAATTTGTCCACCTCATCTTCAACTTTAGGAAATACTGCCCTGATATATTTTAAGGTTCCAAGGAAAAAGAGGGGAAATTCTTTGAGGGCAAAAAGTAAAGTATCCTTTTGTACTAGAACATTTTTTTATTCACATGTTACAAAGAATAATTAAACGATAAACATCGTGTTGTTTCTAGGGAATATTTTACACATTGTTGTGGAGGCAACTCTCATTTCTAGAACAACCGTATGCCGTATTATCTGTGAAAGAAAATGCGATGGAAAAAGGGGAAAATAGCACTCTCTTGTCAGTGAAAGTGAATGTTTCCAGAAGTTCTCCAGATTCTATCGTCGATTAATGTGGGAGTGATAAAAAAATGTTAATGGAATGTAATGATTAAGTCTGCACATGGTTTTATGCAATCCTATGTAAGCCTGCAGAAACGAGTGTTTACGCAGTAGCGTACGGCTCGATTACTATCAATATTAAAAATAATGTATGTAATTACTTACTGTTTTACTGTTTACTGTTTTAGTTTGATTGTGTTGTTGATGTAGACTGACGCAAAAATTCGCTGTAGTATTGTACCATTAGCATAGCTTCCATTGATGACTTAGCCATACTCCTACGACGAGGTGAAAATATGTTGGTGTATTTGGAAAATGAGCGTTCTGCGTCTAATGATGTGATGTTCGCGAATTTAAAGAGGTCGTTCGCATTACATTCGCACTCTTGGTTTTCACTTGAACTCTTGTTTACACGCATTAGTTTGTCGTTAACCTCCCTACATTATCTGTTAGATTTCCTAACGAGTCTTTGAGGTCATCTACTATATTTAGCGCTTCATGTAATGAAAGCTCAGTGTTCTCCAATTTGGAAATAGTATCTGAAATTATTGAATAATTTTCGGCAATTTGCTCTATTTGAGTATGGATTTCGGTATCTGAAACCAGGTGCTGGCTTACTGAAATTACTTGTGCATCTTTCGGATTTAAATTTAAGATAAGGTTTAGTAACGTACAAAAATTTTTCATAATATAAAATAGCTTTAAGCTACATTCCCCATCTCGTCAATAGCGTCTGCGGTGTCTGAGGAATGCTTGGACAAGCATGAGATTTAATAAAAACTTTTGGTAGAGACTATTAATTGATCTACTCTAGGAGTGTTTCTAATAATTTCTGTTACAAGATGACATGCAAGGAGCAAACAGACAATCATTTTAAAAAATGGGCGATAAATAAACTAATTCCACATTTGCCAGACAATGTTGTACCCATAAAGCGCCCCAATTCAAGCAGTAGGAAATCGGATATGATAAAGCGACTTAATGATACAGGCTTACAATTTCACGAAACCGGAACTGTATAAATTAATCAGAATTAGCAAACCTAGCCATACAAACTATAGTATAAACACTGTATTGGCAAAGAAAGGGACACGCCGTTTTAAGGTTGCCACGCTATCACCTCGAATCGAACCCTATAGAAAGAATATGGGGTATTGTCAAGAATAGAGTAGCATCCAAAAATTTTAGGTGATGAACTGGCAAAATAAGAATTCTCCAAATTTACAGCTGAGGATTAGTCAAATGTATGTAAATATGTAGAAGATGTAGGCAAACAACAATATGACGTAAATATTTTACATGATTTGTATCATTTAGATTGTTATGGATAAATGTAAGAGTTACGGCGAAAATAAATCTGCAACTAAAATTCTTATTCCTTTTTTTAAAAAGCAACTTGATGTCCTCCGAAAGCGATTCTACTCTAAGCTATTTTCTAGTTATTAATTACACACTTAGCATCTGTTTTCTATTTCAATACTTACTTACTTTACCAATTCTTTTGAGATATGTTATATTTCATATTTGTTTAATGTTTCAGGCTCCAAAATGAGTAATTTCAATGTTTTCGTATATGGAACTCTCAAAAATGGCGAACCTAACCACAATTGGTTTGCGAAAGGAGGTGGTCATTATAAATTATTATGTAATGCCCAAACAATGGAAAAGTATCCACTCATTATAGCAACAGAGTATAATATTCCATTTCTGTTATACAGTCCAGGTAACATTACTAAACTGATTTATTTATTCAAGTTCGTCCAATTCTATTTTTTGACTAAACTTACAAGCCGTTTACTTTAATAATTGAAATGTAAAGTGGCAGTGTATCATACAATTCCTTACAAGCTGTTTTACACGACGCAAAATTCTATGCAGAATCATGGACATAAAAATTGTGCATCGTGTAAATCAGCAAACTAATATCGATAGGATACTTCCACCTGACATTGACATAAGAAACACGATTCATATGATCTCTTAACAAAAATATCATCTATGCATGCGCTATGTATAATTATCATACTGCGGATGGACGACCGCCTCTACACATTTAGCCTAAACGCTCGTACAGAGTCGTGTCGGTTTATACACGTCCCTCAGTCAAGTCACACCTTCTCCGCCCTCCACGTGAGTCACTCGTTAATGTGGTCAGAAAGCGCGGTTGTGCACGTTTCATCTTTAGCTTTATTCTCTGTATTTCTAATTCGTTTTCTGAGGCAAGGATTTTTTTAATACTTGTTCTATATAATGTTGCGATTTATTATCCTCTTTATTCTCACATTAGCTTTAGTTCACAGTTTTAGTTTACTCTACCATATTTTTGTTATATACCTTTTAATTGAGCATTTTTAGAATTCCTTTTTATTTTAATTAAATGTGATTCCCTTTTATCGCCTATTATTGATATTATTTCTTTAACCTAACAAACGTCCCTGCCAAGAGCTTATGAATAGTCAGATTAAAGATCATGATTGTTTTGAAGTTGTCAGCGACACAGAGATAGATTCATTGCATAATTTGTTCAGTTACTGTAATATGTTTAAAAAAAAATCTCTATTTACGGACCATTTAAAAGCAGATGTTCATCGCAATTCTGTCTCGAATGATAATTTTTATAGGGGTCACTACGAAGCCGTTCTGGCTGCAAATATACCCTTCCGACAACTAGATAATCCAGTCTTTAAACATTTTCTGGCAAAATATACGGGTAGAAGTATTCCCGACGAGTCAACGTTACGAAAAAACTATCTACCAAAAATAAAAAGTAAATATAATTACTAATGGTTGAATGCAAACGAAACTATGGATGCGTTAGGGCGAAGCATAGTTCACGTCGTTGTTGATGTTTTGAATACAGATCGTCCAACAAAGCCATATTTAATAGCCAGCAAAATAGAATGGGTAAATGATTCAATAATGGAAGTAGCTGTCAGCAATATTGACAACATTTTCGAAGATGTGAGGAAACGGCAGAAAACTTTGCTCTTTGTGGGTGACACTGCTTAAAACTGAAAAATTGCTTAGACATCTAATATTTTTGGTAATTTTGGTGCTTCTATAAGTAAAAAAATCGATGCAATTTTTATCCCCAATCCGGATTTGTGAATATTACAACTTGTGCAACGAAAGTAACGAAACCGTTATTTAACCCATTTTTCTTACGATCCTCTCACAAGTTGTGATGTGGAAAAAAGCTTTTTTATATTCAAAGATGTTCTAACAAGCAAGCGAACATATTTTACAGCAGAAAATTTAGAATATGTTTTAGTAATTAATGTTCTAACATGATATCTAAAATATAGTCGTAGACATTATTCATCTTTGTTTAATGTGTTCATTCATTGCAGACAAAATGAAATTGAGGAGTTTATTAATAGATAAACACAAAAGTGAGCCCAATTGAACTGAAATGGAAGCAAGGAACCATAAAATCTTAATTGGGGTCTACTTTATTATACTCATACTACCTGCAAAGATATATTTGCATGGCCGAGGGTAACCGAAGTACACAGTCCCACTATACAAAAGTGATTTTGATATTCGCACGTTCAAAGAGGGAAAACATAACTTGTTTTGCTCACTGTACACTTGTTGATCTTTCGAAATGAAATAACACGTTGTATGATAGATTGTTAAAATTAACGTAAAATAGAAATCTAGATTATTCATGTTGTTAAAAAAATGCTGTTTGTTTTCTCTGTAATAATAACTGTTCTTTTAGAATCCGTCTTATTTACTACGTAGAGTAAACTTCCTAAAAACTATATCAATAGAAATGTTAACTTTCTATTTCACTTTTGCATATTACCTATTGAGATATCACTATTAATATCCTCTCCAGCAATTCGCACACGGTATAGGAGCATAATACAATGCAAAAAGGATTCAATATTCAGAGTGGATGGACTATTCTTCTGGACTTCTTCTGGACTTAATTTTATGCCGTCCGCATTTTCAGAGAATATTTCTGTATTTATTTGGCGATTCGTTATTCTGTTAATATACCTAGATAGTGGTCCTATTTCGATATACACTTCGATGATAATAAATAAAAAACAATTAACATTCATTTTCATTGCAGGTGTAGGAAATTACGTAAAGGGTGAGGTGTACGAGGTGGAAAAATCAGTTTTGGAGAACTTAGATATATTAGAAGATCACCCCGATTTCTACGAAAGGGAGTTGCATACCGTAAAAAATTTAGACGGCGGCGATGGTAACATAACTGTGTGGATATACTTTATTAAGAACTTCAAATCGGAACTCCTTAAACAACCTATGTACGATTACTATAGCAACAACGGAGACCACGGCTTGAAATATGTGATAAGGTATCAACGAAATTCAAATTACAATCATAAAGGAGATGTATTAAAATAGTGTCGTTCTTGTTGTGTTTGTTTCTAGTGAAGAGTCTACCTTAGCAGACTTAAATAATTGGAATAATACATATTTATAAGTGTTTTGTGTGTTAGTATACGGATGATAAGGTCTTAATGATAATGGATCATAACTTCTTTTTAGGTACACACAATCAAAGACAGTTAACATTAGAAGAGTAGAACAATACATGATTAAAATAATTTTCACTTAGAGTGGGGAGAGAAAAACACCATTTATAATAGAACAATTTAAGCAAATAATAAGAAAGATTCGTCACTTCATAATTTTGCAGGTGGCACCCCAAAAAGTTTGTCATTGCTTTTTGTGCTCACCCTGTATTATTTAGCTAAAAGAGGCAGTAAGGAGATTGTCTTATCCTACTCTAAGTGATTATTTAGATCATAGCTTCTAAAAAAAAATAGTTCAGAAATAATAGTAAGAGTTAAATATGGATGGCGTAATAGCTAACGGCACTTCAACATTTTATTGCTTAAGTTGTGATAGTACAGTTTGGAAACTGCTGAATTAAGCAATTTACTTTTTATTGTATAACATATTCTATAAATAATTAAAACTAAATTATTATCTTATTTTTTTAACCTTAATAAAAAATATTCTTAAATTAAAAAAAGTTTTGGTTACCAAACATATTTGAAATTGCGTAGACGATTTAAGTTGGTAGTTCCGGCCGGAGTGGACATATTCCCCAGTTTCTTAATGCTATTTTACACGATGCATAATTCTGCGCACAATTAATATGACGAAGACAAGTCAGAGAATTAAAAGATGCAAAGTACGCATGCGCCATGTATAATTATGCGTCGTGTAAAAGAACTTTTAGCGCAAGAAATGCGAATATGATCTTTATTGTCGGAATTACCAGCTTAAATCGGCCCAGAAATTTAAAAAATGCTTGTCGGGTATGCGACCAAGTAGAGAAGATCTAGCACGGAGCAAAATGTTAGCCTGTTGGAAAAATCTGAGTGCTTGGCAACATTCTGTTAGTTTGTCTAATACAAAAGCAATTGTTAATATCGTAGGCTAGGCTATGACAAAGCAAGTCTTCCATTATGTATCATATTCAGTGGCGGTAGGTGATGACGTAAACGAGAGGGCACGAACAGTGATCCGATTTGCTCGCGCATTTTCCTTGCCCTTTATGTACAATGGCCGGTTAATGTTTTGTTACACCCTACAATGACTAAATATCGACATTATCTTCCGCCTGGAGGCCAAGTACTTAAGTTCACCAAATAAAAGCGCAGAATCGCATTTGGTGGGAATACCCATCATAAACTACTAAATGGGAGTAATAAAGTCTTCCTGCGAATCCTACAATAATCCAAGCGCACGGCTATGAGTGGTAGAAAGTATAGATACATCATCTCAGGGGAGACAAAAAATAGGAATTGTCACTGTACAATTGCACTACGCAAGAGAAATGCACGAAGAAATCGATTCGTTATCGCCCCTTCTCGTTTACGTCATCATTCACCACTACTGATCATTTCATAATTTGTTACTAATACCTATTAGTAACAAATTATGAAATGATCAGGAAATCATCAGGAAATGATGACGTAAACGAGAAGGGGCGGTAACGAATCGATTTCTTCGTGCATTTCTCTTGCGTAGTGCAATTGTACAGTGACAATTCCTATTTTTTGTCTCCCCTGAGATGATGTATCTATACTTTCTACCACTCATAGCCGTGCGCTTGGATTATTGAAGGATTCGCAGGAAGACTTTATTACTCCCATTTAGTAGTTTATTCCCACCAAATGCGATTCTGCGCTTTTATTTGGTGAACTTAAGTACTTGGCCTGCCAGGCGGAAGATAATGTCGATATTTAGTCATTGTAGGGTGTAACAAAACATTAACCGGCCATTGTACATAAAGGGCAAGGAAAATGCGCGAGCAAATCGGATCACTGTTCGTGCCCTCTCGTTTACGTCATCATCCACCGCTACTGAATGGATACATAATGATACATAATAATAATAACTGATTATTTATTTATTTCTTTATCTCCATGCGCATATGTAGAATATAGACAAGGACTAACGTGCGTTTTTAACAAGTTGCGCCTGCGCATATACCTCATTTTTGGTGAATTTTCTGTTTTCACCCACAAGAGGTTTTCTTTCTCCCAATTGTCTCCAGGCCTCTAAACCTTCTATATTTGATTTTATCAGCCAAGTATTAGGGCTTTTTGTTGACAATAACTTTATGGTAAAAGACAGCAGCATGCAAATTTCCAAATTTAGTCAATTAGATTCTCTTAGTCTACGTGATGCCCTCTGATACTTTCTAGTTCACAAATTTGGTCTAAAAGGAATTTTGCACTCATTGGATATGTAACTTATCAATAGGTGTAATACATAGACCGTAAACCTCAGCATAATTATATTTGGATAAAACCAGTGAATCATAGCTTAGCTTTTGTTGACAACGAATCCCTGCGGTGTAAGATGGTTAGTGAATACAACGCAACTTGAGCTTGCGAAATCTTACCTAAGGCATAATAACCAATGTCAGACCGCAGCTGCTTCCATAAAAGTATGTAAAGTAACCCTCAATGTTTACATTAATGCAGCTCTTGTATTTAAAGATACCGTGCTTACAGTAAACTACTACAATTTAGTGTATACAAAATGCAGTGACAAAGCGTGTAATTTAAGTTGAAAAAACGAAATTTTGCAATGTAAAATAAAAGTGCTGTCAGTTTATAATGAGCTTTCTTCAACGTTATCAAAAACATTTCCTTAAATGCGCGATCATTAGACATATCGTTTAATAATTCTTTTTTCATAAAGAATATCCCTAAATTCAAGCTTTTAATACGACCGAGCTTGCCCACACCCCTGTTTCAATACTTGGAGTTGTAATAAGTATTGCGAACACTAAGTATTTTTTTGCAGAAAAAAATTGACTAATTCAGATTGATTGTGCAGTAATGATATAGTACTTCTGTAACTTCTTTTCTAATTTTTTATGTATTTCAAAAAATAGGAATTTTCACACTTATTAATACCGACCGGAACATTATGGTTCTTGTGTAGAAGATATAGCGAGATTTCATAAATACAGAGTATACGCTTGCGCTTGTGGATGAAATAGTCTCAAGTACGTATATGCAGTAAATAGATGCACCGATTCCCCTTCTACTAACTTCCCGACATAGTCTACGTTACTATGAAGAGATTATTATCCTATTCTCATAATACTGATTTGCATTAGTAAATTATGTAGACTTATGCCTAACTGTAATAAATGCGTATTGTTGATTAATTTAGGTTGGTATATTTAATGGTAATATTAAAAAAAGAAAACATTAAATATATTAATTCCGTAATTAATACAGAATACCGTTATATTATTTTTGGGTTAATTTTGTCTCAGTCTCCATTGACGCTTCGTTACTGGTGAAATGTCGAATGAATCACCGTGAAAAATGTTAAGCTATTATTTAAAAAGGTTAAAAAAAACATACTGCTAATTCTTGTAATTTAAATCAAATACAATAATGCTACGGCAATATATTTTTTTTAACCAATAATAATCTTTAACATTAGTGAAGCAGTTAAATGATGATCATGATATCCACGACCTATCAATAAATATTCTTTTGAAAGGAATGGGAGTAATATATAATTTAACTAAACAATGGAAATCGAAACAATTGGTTTTTTGGAAATTGTTGTATGAATAAACAAAACATTTACTGTTGATGATATATTCTAAAAAAATTATAATTCAAGAAAAATTACATTACATTAACAACGGAATTTTGATCACCTTGCGTCACAGAGAGAATGTTTCGGAGAAAATATTTAATAACATTAACAAATATACATTTTCAATTTCAACACAAAGAAAAATGATCTTGGAATAAATGTTTAAATATATTTATTAAATCAATACCTAGTGGTAGTATATGTGTGAAATAATTTTCATTAAAAAAATACATAGGATAGGTACACAATAAACTAATAATATAATAAGGAGTAAGAAGGCAGGAAGAATTTTTGCATGGGCTAAAATACGAAAAGAATTCATATAATCCAATTATACAAATTATTTTCTTTTGTTTTTGTTTATACAGCCAACGGAAGAATCTGTCCCATATGGCCACTATTAGGCGTTTCATCGATATACATGTCTATATACACTTGATAACACTAGCTATCATTGCTTAACGTGTTATAACGATTTCCGAGGGTAAGTTTTGGCCCTTGACTGCTCGCCAACTTCGACTGTTCCGCATATCTGTGTGAACTCGACTTGTTATGTGAAACCACTTCGAATGAGCCTTCGCTACGATTTCTGAAATAAAAACCAAGAGCATTAATACATGTTTACTAACAAGAAAAAAAAAACAGTTCAAAATCGCCAACACAGCGGTACCTCGGTTTATGGAATAAATCGTTTAACTTTGAATTCAATACAGATTCGAAGCGGCGGAATAGTGGGAGACTATCCACACAAACAATCACGTTTCGTTGTATATAACTATATCTTTCTAGTGTGTAGGTAATTGGCGCCAAAATTCCATAACGAGATACTATCGTAAATAGTTTCATTACTAACATTATATATAGGTTGAAAATTAAATGAATGTAGATAGTTTAGATATGCCGAGGATGAGGGTTGCGATGAAGGTTGCGGAGCATTGCTCTAAACGATACTGTAAAATGACACCGCAAGCCAACGATAATCAAGAATGAGCAGTTGATCGACGTATTTACACGAGAAAAGCATATCTGTTTCACCAGATTTCGCAATACATCTCTTTTTAGCGGTTATTTGGGCATTCCGATTTTAATTGTACTAAAAGGACGTATAAGTTCAAAACATAGAGATCTAATATAGCAAAGTATTCCACAGAGAGCGCCATGAAACGAGCCACCATATTTTTGTGCTGAAATTACGTTTCTAGCCCACATTTTCCTTCGTTTTTGTGTTTTTTGTTGCAAATCGATTTAAGAATTTTTTTGTACAAGTGGGTATGTAGCCCGATTACAATTTCATAGCTACTGATTTTCTTTTTATAATTCTGTTTTGGAACCATCATCCCCATCATCTTCCCGAATTACTTCTATACTATATTAAATGACTGTATTTGGATTTAATGTTTTTAGATGCCGTACTCTTGGCTTCTAGCGCCGTTTCGTCCACATTCTTCAGGGTTAATGATAGCTTGAATATATAGAGATCTTCAAACATCTCAACAGTTTAAACGGGCGAAGATGGCTACCCCTTACATCACATTTGCAAATCCCATCTGATTAAACCTCTTAGCATCCGCCACGCTTCATCGATCTATAGCTCTTCCTCTCCGTTGACCCGAAACAAGCCTCATATAGATCCTCCGGAATAAAGAGTCCCCAGTCAGTGTAGAGTAACAATCCTGAAGATGTTCCTCAAGAGTGTGGACTAAGCGTCGGCAGAAGCTACGACATCGACATGGTCCCCATCCGGAAACCATGAGTATAGTGTTATTGAAGAATGCGAAAGCCTACGAACCAAGATTTTATATGATTTCCTGTCATTTTACCCACAGTATGTCTCTCACAATTTGCTAAGTTTTACAGGCTAAGGTAAGACTGAGCAAAAGTATGCACCTAACTTATTTATGAGTTACAGTATTGCTTAATATACTAATTTTATTACATGAAATCGATTGATTTGCGTGTAACAATTTTATATAACAATGAAAAAAGTCTGAATTTTTTCCAATAACATTATAGGTATTAGGTACTTGTAGAGAATTGATTATGACAATTAAAATGGATATATTGGCATTTCATTTAAGCTAACTTCCGATTTAACCGGAAGTCACCTTAAATGAAATACTCACTGTCTGCGTAAATACTTACCACTTAAATTTATTGTTTGGCTAAACAAACTTTTTGGAAATTTTGATAATCACTCTAAGAACTACAAGGTTGTCACTTATTTAATACTGGGCGTGAAAAGGGCCAAGCTAATGTTTACGAAAAAATCTATTTTTGAAAGAAATTAGCTTACCGAAATCAGATATACAGGGTATTAGTAAATTAAGAAAACGTAAAAATACCTCAGGACGGAAATGATGTTATTTATTATTTTAAACAAGTGGCTTATTGAAGAAGATTGTTATCTAATACTGACTTAAATGCAAAATTTTAAGTTGGAATTTTGAATTTATTTTAATCTATTTACAAAGATTCAAAACCTGAGGGTGCATACAACGGACTACAGTTTATGATATTATCAATATTGATCTGACACTGTCATATTTGTCAATCGATATCTCTCAACTGCAACTGCCTTTAATTTTCATTTGTTGATAGTTTTGTGTTATTGTTCCGTTGATTTTTCTTAAATAATAAACCAAAGAAGAGAGAAGTTGCTCAACTAAGTGCGATGGTTTTGTAAACGTCTCTTATCGATATACAGATGATTTTTTTTCGAGCAAAGTTCCCTTACACAACTGTATCGCGCGAAGCGTTGCGTAAACCCGTAAAAAAAAGTGAAACTGGATATTAAAAGACTTGCGAAATAGTACAATAAAGACGATGCAACCACAGTTTTGGCAAGTGATTCGATAACAGACACTTCGGAATTATCTTCAAGGAAACGTCCCCGAAGATTGCAAATAAGTAAAAATAATTTACAAACAATTTGTAAAGAAAACAAAGCTCTACCTTTTACACCAACATTTACACGTATCCTTGAAAATGAAGAGAAGCGATCGGACTTTTGTTGGTGGATTGGTGGAAATTACCTCGTAACTATGTTTCCACACTGATGAACCACCTTTTGGCACCAACGGTTATGTTTCATCACAAAATAGTTGTTTTTAAGTTTTGAAAAAACATTGTTTAGTGCAGAATGCTTTATCATCAAATAGTTGGTCCTTATTTTAGTGATGAAAATTTAAATCAACGTGTTTATCTGCGTTTTTTGACGGAATTTCGGTTACCATTTCACTTTGGAGCTAGAAATGAGACGCAACAAGGCGGGTGCCTCGCTTAATCCACACTATGGTGCGGCAGTGGTTGACAAATCATTTCAGAGAAAGTAAAGATTTAGTCCAATTAATTTTCCTGCTAGATCTCCCGATCTTACACAGAGAGACTTTTTCTTGTGGGGTGTTTCAAAAGATAAGGTCTACGCAGATGATCTAGCGCATGGTCGTGAGATATTGAAAGCACGGATGCAGGACATGTGGATTGTAATAAATGTATCAGTTGCGCTTATTACTAGAATGGAGAAATGTGTGAAAGTTGAAAGGAGCTATGTATAACAATAATTTTCAAAAACATGATTGTTATGTGTGCGAGTTCGTTATTATTGACAATCCGAAATACAAAATGTGGTCCGCCATCCATACTACCATGATTTATTGAAATTTTCGTGGATTCAATTTAAAAACATGGAATTCCAAATTTCGATTTTAAATTTTGTGTATGTATATTATTTGCCAAGACGCATTCCTTTATACTGTGTTTGAGCACCGCTTTTGAGTAGGGTTACCACACGTTCGGATTTCCCCGCACATTGTACTGTTGTCCGGGGATCCGGGGAACTCCACCCAGCTTGTTAAACAAACGAAATTCGCCAGACTTATTAACGAAAATTTAGAAACAGCCTTTTAGTCAGCCAATTTAAACTAGTAAGATTAAAATGATTGAAGATTATTTTTCGTTTGCTTAGTGTTCAGCACTAGTGGAGGGGTAGCGAAGCCGATTCGCTGCGGATGTCACCCGTTTGGAGCTGCATGCGGCGGCGATTTGTAAATTTATAGAAACTGAAATAACTAAAAAAAAAAAAAACGTATTCTTCCAAATTGAGAAAGCGTTTAAAAGCAGTCAATGCGACTTTCTTTTTGGCTAGCTTTGATTTTTTTTTTAATTTACGTGGAATGGAATTTTTTTATAATCCAACCCAAACCTTACAGTTGAACTAAAATCATTTATGACAGTATGCACATCAATTCCTCTCAGATCAAGCGGGGTGTAATTGCGCCCCATATTCTGAATTTTTCACAGAAATTTCAGCAGCTTCAAAGATTGGCTTTTTCAACAAGTATTTTTCTAGCTTTTTTTCAGCGAGTGTGGTGCATCTGCGCCCTACTTAGACTGTTGTGCTTAGTAAGTTTTGTACAAGAATTGTTCGAATTTACTAACTTCATTTTAGAAAAATTGTCTTTACTTTGCAACTGTAAATGCGTACTGCGGGCCGGACATTTTTATCTAAGGGGAATTACATTTTTAGTGGTTTAATTGGTTTCAATGTGTACTACATTGAATTGTATTTTGAAAATTGCTCAGATTTTCAGACCATTTTTTACGATATTCTAATTGTTGCTTATGGAGTGCGATTGCACTTCGCATGACCGACTATGTAACAAGTGGTAGCCTAAGGAAGGTTAAGAAATGGTGTGTAACACGACACGTCTTGTTATGCTAATGAATACCGGACATGAAAAAACAAAATATTTTTTGGAAATTTGATTTCCGCGTTTGCGTCTGTTAAACCCAGAAAAAAGAGAAAATGTCCAGGGATGAGTAAACGTCATATGATCTATCTTTGTTGTTAATTGATTAAATATTGTTAATGGACAGCCTTAATATTAAACACAAACAATTGTGATATTTATCTCAATATAAATACTATTACGAATAGGAATAAAGTATTAAATTATCATATCAGTATGGATTGACTTCATGCATAATTGCATGTTGTTGTCAAAAACAATATGCATTAAAGAAATTCTACTTGACATTGTTCGAATTGAATTCGCTTGAAATTGTACCAAAATATAATATGCTTTACTTCATGTGTGCAAACAACAAAGACATGTTAAGGCCCCTTATAAACAATTAGAAGAAATTGCAACAAAGAAGTTTAAGAAGTCAGATATACATATGTTAAAATTTTTGTTGTATTTACAAATGCATAATTCTATATTGAAAGATAAATTTAACCTATACCCATTCATTTAAAAAATACTTAGCCAATTTAGCACAAAAGCAGATTGCATATATATTTCTCATCTTTTTTTAGAAAGATAAAAAAATAAAATCTTTTTCTTTACTTACCTCCTCTCAGACTTTGATCCAGAAAGAGTGGGAAAATATTCTTCATTGTGAATATCAGGAGCGGTTTTACCTCTATTACGAGGATGCTGAACTTGTTGTTGCTGTTGTGTGTTCCGTAAAGCTGGGGATATATAAACACCAGGTACAATTGCTGGTAGTGGTTCAGTCTTTTTTTCTTCCTTCTCTGGTTCAGGAACTTCAATCTTTTTCCATGGACCTACTTTCTTCTCAACCTCATTGCCTGATTCATCGTATCGTTGCTGTTGTTCATTGCTGCTTTCTGCACCATCCATATTACCTTCACCATTTGCATTAAGGGTTAGATTACCAATTTTTAATCCTGTATAATCCTTTTTCTCTTCTTCGAAATCTTTCCATTCATCTTGTTCCTGTGTGGTAAAAGTAAAACACGGGTTACAATACAATGAACAATATGGCGCTGACTTAACCTTATTTTGACATTTTTTAAAGTCTGTAACTTACTTGTACAGAATCACCACCTTCCTCGCCTTCTGGTATGCGGTCCTTTTTCGTTGGTTTTTCATTTTTTTTCGGTTCTTCCAGTTTCTTTGCCATTTCTTCAGTGGTGGAGAATTTTTTTGACTTCGATTTTTTCCTATCTTTTTTCGCAAAGAAATCGTCTAAATCCGCCATAATTATTTAAAAATGAGAAAAATCTTCTTGTCTCAAATAAAGTCCGTGCAAAGGAAGAAACTCCAAGGAATAAAGAGGTAATTACACGACGACGAAGGTACCAACTGTTCTTTTTTTAACCGGTTGAACCACCACTTCAATACCACTACTACAACTGAATTTCCTTACGAACGTTTGACCTAAAATTTTAAGGGCTAATGATCGTTATTACTAATTTAGGTGGTGTTCTACAGCGCCGTTTGAAAATATTGACACGTTTTCCACGCATTCTAAATATAATTTATAACACATTTGAATCAATTTTCAGTTTGAGACTGTTTTCTTTAATGATTCAAACTTTACGGGAAGGTTTTTTTCAAATAGATAAATTTAGCACGGATGTTCAGTAGATATTTAGAATTTATTTAGATAGAATTAGCGGACAATTTAAGTTGGCAGTTCCGATACTAAAGATTTGTATAGTGCTCCAAGAAATTAGAGAATGTCTTTTATTACCGCAACTACCAACCTAAATTACCCGCGAAATGCTGCACTTTCGAAAAATGAAGAAGAAAAATCTGTAGATAGATTAATGGATTTACTACTAGCTAGCGTTATTATACATGAATTTTAATAAGAATATAAACGCATACAAAATATTTTTATTATATCTATTAAATACAAATAATAAGATCACATATTTAGTACTCGCTAAAATAACTGACAATAAAAGATTTTAACAATAACACTTAAAATAAGTAGTAATGCATAATTCAAGTTGTTCTCCATCGTACCACCGCCATTATTTTCATTTTCTGTTTCTCCATGAGGTATTATATTCTGCCTATTTCTTTCAATATCTTCCAAAGCCTGTTCTATGGCTTTATTGACCGTTCTTAATAAAGGATAGTTGCTATGACCGCCAACGTTTGCGTCATCATCTGCGCAATCACCACGGAAATCATCAGTATCTATGGACCATATCATGCAACCGGCAAGCCCTTTCTCCATTGCAAATTTTATTTTTTCCGTGATAGATTCGTTATCATCGTAGGAGATTACTTTTTGGTTCGAAACTGCAAACGGCGTTCGGCTAATATCATCCCAATGGCGGGTATAACCTAGCGAGGTGTTCTTGAGATCTAAACAAATCTGAAAAAATCCATTATGAGATGTGGGTTAAAGAATGTGTTTTCTAGCAACTACTTACTTCATGGTATCCCATAAAACCGTCTTCTTTTGTGTATGGTCCTTGGAATCCAGTACTTTCGGACGATTCTCCAAGCCTTCTTTGCCGAACAGACGACAAGGCTGCGTTACTGACGAGGAATGTCCTACCATAGAACGGAAGTCCCATGACTAGTTTGCTAGGATTTGCACCTAATTTTATCATATAGTTCATAGAATATTCCTAGAATGAGTGTTTGCATTTATTAAATTAACAGTACTATGAATAATTCTCTTGTGGAGTAGTTAAAAGAAAAACTTACCACATTCAAGACATCTGAACTTCTTAAAGGAGCATTTGCTCCGGTCCTACTGTCCCAAGCTCCATGGTAATCGTAACACATCATGTGAATGAAATCTAGGTATACGGATAAACCAGCAACATCGTAAGCAATATCTATTGTATCTTTCCCGGCACCAAATGCTGCTGTTAGAAGGTAATCGAATTTATTGAAGGCTGCCCTAAGTTCCTATTGAAAGAAATTTTTAATTAATGAAGTGGTTGTACTGGTTTGAAAAATTAACGTGTTATCCATTAAAACATATTGGAGCTAGTTGAATCTTTTTTCTTTATAATGAAAGGAAATATGTATCTGATTGGTGGGATAGCAACGATCATGATTTCAAGCTTTTGTTGTAAATCATTGAATTCTTTTTTTAAATTTCTAGTTAATCAAACTTTTAATGACACGTTAATTTTTGTATGGTTTTATCAATTTCTACAACTTGGGAAACTTGAAGGATTAGATTAAATTTCAAGTTCAATTTCTAGATCTAGATTTTGCACCTTCAACTTTAAGCTTACAATATAATTTCAACTTGTTTAAATTCTTAGAAATTGATGATATTCTATAATTTGTCATCAATTTTTTTTGTAGTAATGTTCAAGGCATCAAGAAAATAATGTGAGACAATTATACATTATAGACAAAATTATATTTAAATATACAGAGTGTTCACTTTCTGCAGTGCACAATACAAGTTAGTTTTTTTAAATGGAACATCTTAACGCTGTGTAGGCTTTCACGGCCGATATAGCTGTTACTTCTATTGACTTCTTTCGAGTTTCGCCGTTCATGCGGACGGCTTCTTCAGGATAACTGAACTGATTCTTCTTATACGTTGGTGCACTTGGCCGTGAAGTGTCCGTTCTACTGAGCGTGACGGTTCTGCGTAGTAGACTTTTCCACGTATTGCTAAGGTGGTACCCTTCGTCTCTGTTGACGGTTTTGTTCTTTTCTATTTCTATGGTTTCCCTGATGAGTCTTTTTCCGTAGTTCTTGCTGGCTATCACTTTTACATTGTTGAAGTCCATTTTATGTACAGACTGGTGTGTATGATCTGCCACTACTGATTGCTCGATCCTTTTAAATCTTGCGTCCCTTTCGCGTTTCTTTATTCTTACCGCAATAGCTCTTCCCGTTTGTCCGACGTAGCACTGCCCGCATTGACATGTTATCTTGTAGGTACCTTCCGTGCGATTTTTGTTTCTCCTGTCCTTAGCGGTCGGTAGATGCTGCTGGATTGACTTTGCAGTCCAGAAACGTACTTGTATGTCGTGTTTCCTCAGGATTCGTCCTACTTTATTGGCGACTTTTGCTATGTATGATAAGCAGCATGTGGAAAAGTCTACTGCGCAGAACCATCACGCTCAGTACAGCGGAAACTTCACGGTCGAATGCATCAACGGCGTATATAAGAAAAATGTCTGACAACGGAGAATTAGTTCAGTTATCCTGAAGAAGCCGTAAGCACGAACGACCAAACGTCGAGCGAAATGGCGAAACTCGGAAGAAGTCAATAGAAGTAACATGGAATATTCTGTATATTATAACGTTTTTGGATCTCTCCCTACAATTCGTATCTTTCTTGAATATTCCCTATTTGTTAACATACATGATTGATTAATGTTAAAGAAAGAAATAAGAATAGATGGTGTCTTCTAATTTGTTAATAGATGTAAATCGATTGTTGTTTATTGGCGTAACACCAAAATCTAAATTAGGATTTAGGTGATTCACTTAAGATTTAGAAATTAATGTGTAAAACTAGCTTTAAGATAAGAGATTTTACCTTTACTAACAGCAGGAAATTAGCTTTATCCTGGGGAGAACCGCCTCGTTTAGCTGGAAATTCCCAATCCAAATCCAGTCCATCGAATTTATGTTTCCTGTCAATTGAAAATTACAATTACATAATATAGTTAAAAAATATCAAGTATAACAATATCGGTTATAGCGTCGGTTGCGTTGGTTTAAATATATTTCAAATTCAACATTGTCTTGTCTTATTATTGTGTTCAATTTTTATTGTACCTCTATAAGAAAATCATGAACTGCAATATTTATTGATAAAGATGGGACAACAATTAGGAAAAAGCGTTGTAAAAGTTTACGTAAGCGGTGTTCTAGATCTTCTATGTTTAATAGGTTTTGTTTAACCAGTTGTATCCGTAACATGCAGATAAGCTATAATTTAATAAAAACGACATTCGGAGACCATTGCTCTACAAAAAAAAACAAAAAGACACTTCCTTTTGTTCTTTTTGAAAGTGGGGGGTATCGTACGAGGGGAACCCTAAAAATTTCTGGTAAAAGAAAAAAAAAACAGATATTTTATCGCACAGGCTTGATGTTTGCCAGAACAAGAGCAGTTGACGGACGACCTTCACGAAATTCGTCACTGACACCAGTACGTCCATGCTTAAATTCTCCAAACCAGTCATAACTGTAGTTTTGGATGGTGCTACATCACCAAAGGCAGAATGAAGTCGATCGATGCATTGCTGTTGGGTTAAGCCATTTTTAGAATTCTAAAAAATTATCGCACGAAATTGTTCACGACAAATGTCCATTTTTTCACTAAATTAATCTTTTTGAAACGTTATTGATACCAAGTGTCAAAGTTTAACAGTTAAATTAAAATATACGGCAAGTGTCATCTAATGGTCAATTCCAGAAATTTTTGGGGTTCCCCTCGTATGTACCAAATAAGTACAAAAATGTTATTCCAATACAGCGAGCGTTACGATGCACTTATTTCCACCACGGATAATTATAAGCCCTAAATTATCAAATTTAAGAATTTTACGAAAGGTGCGATAGATGACGTTAAGAATGTTTCCGCAACATACGATGTAGCACGTATTCGTTGATGGTCAATGATGATCATAACAAGTACGGACTCTCAGGGAATAAAGGCGCCAATAATCTTGGAAAAGTTCTTGCTTTTGAACTAACGGATATACAACCAAAAGGACGATTGCTGGAGCAAAAACTAACCACGTGAAATATAGCTATGTTGGCAAGAAATAGTCAGCATAACCACGGATACTGATTTAGACGTAACGATTTCAGCGAAAACAAGAAAGAGATTCTATTTTTGCATGGAAGATAGCAAAACGAAATTGCACTAATTATGAGCCAATTGATGTCAATTAGTTCGTATGTGAGGGTAATCTGAAAAGTTTGCAGTTTAACACCGAAACAAAAATTTTTGGTTCAGTTTTATTTTTTAATGTGGTCTACTTGTAAGTCTATACATTTTTCCAAGCGATGTTCACATCTCTTTAATCCGTCGAGATAGTAGCTGATATCTTGTTCTACAGAAGAGGTGTTTACGAATATGATGGCCTCTTCATTCGATAAAAATAGTTTTCAAAAATATATTCACGTGTTATACGATGAAAATACGATTTGAAATTACATTAGCAGTATATAACAATAACAACAATAGGAAAGCAATCCCGTTATACAATTGCCGTTAGGAATTCTTAGAAACTCTTTAGTATCTCGTATGTTCCTACTTCAATTGCAGTACGAATGCCAAATTAAAAATGGTTTTTTTAGGTATTGGTGCGTGTTGCATGCGGAGTAACCCGTAGATCTTGCACAGTGTCTGGGAGGATAGAGTGACGCCGAGTGGCTCTTTGAAGTGGATCCTCAAGATGTTCAATGGGATGGAGGTTTGAACTGTATGCAGACCGAAGTTAAATACCAATGCTTGCAACTTGCGGTGTCTAACATGTTCTGTACATAGCGAGTTGGCATTAAAAATTACGTTTTCTAGAAACTAAAGTTTGGTACGGTTTGGAACGCGTTCGGATATAGTACAACCCAATCAATAACATAATAATAAAATAATCTGATGTTCGTTAATGTGGAAAACCCTTGTTCGCAAAGAGAGAAGGAAACAACATTTTGAGCCTCTCTTCATATTGGAAGTTTTTGCAGCAGTTGTTTCTTTTATTAAGGGTTTTATTATGAGTCTCCGTTAATTCCAAACTTTTTAAGTAGTTTCAGTATAAGGAGGCTACTTTTTACACAATTGAAAGCGTAATTATTAGTGTTCCATAATGGTTCAAGAAGTCCTTAGAAAATCTAAGAAATTGCGCTCATACTATCGAAAATAGTTTGTTTCTAGTAAGGATCATTAGTCACTAGACAGCTGCCCAAGTCTCAGATATATCCATCACACGATTTCATTTTTATTGTCGATTTAAGCAACGAATTTTTGTTTATGTAGAATGGAAAGATGGAAGAATGGAAAATAGTGACTTTCGAACGGAAACAGATCAAAGCTGAGTTGGATGATGTTGAATGAAGCATATCTACTCCCGTGTTAGCAACTGTTTACAATTGGGTAAATGAGTTTAAACGTGGCCGTACATCTATAAAAGGTGAACATTGTTCTGGAAGTGACTACGTCCGAAATGACTGACAAAATCCACTATATGGTTTTGAATGATCGATGAATGAAAGTAGGCGAAATAGTTGAGGTCATCGGCATATCGCAAGGTACAGTGTTTTCAATTTTGCACGAAAAATTGGGTGTGAAAAAAATCTAGGCAAGATGGGTGCCGCGTTTGCTCTGAGTGGAGAATAAACGCGGTGGTCGATCCTAAAGTTGTTTTGACGCTTTTCCGTCCTGAGTTCCTCCGTCGACACATAACTATGAACGAAACATAGATACACTATTATACTCCGGAGACAAAGGAATAGTCAAAATATTGGGTTTTGAAGGCGCACACCTGCGCAGTTGCGATGGTCAAAATTATGGAATTAATGTTGTCAAGTTGGTATAACATTCACCGTATTCATCGGATTTTTTATTTTCAAATTTAAGAATATGGCTCGGCGGACAACGGCTCGCGTTGGACGAGGAAGTAATTTTCCAAACAGATGCCCATTTTGAGGACCTTTTGGACGGCTTAAGGAAAGTTGGAGACACGCTTGGAAAAGTGTACCGAGTTAAATTATGTTGAAAAATCAATAAAAAATTACAGAAAATACTTTGTTTTTGTATCTTTTTCTAAGGGCTTATTGAACAATTGTTGTTTTATTATGCATCTCATTCAGCATTAAAAATAATACTTTGCTAATTTCATCTATACATTCTAATATAAATAGCAACGAAGTTAAGTTAATAAAATATCGTATATATCATTTGGAAGAATGGCATTATACCGTTATACGCATTTACTTTTGTAGAAACATACATAGCCTACTTACTTTAATAAATCCAAAACGCTAACGATGAATCGCCCTCTTCTGCCTGTATCAGAGACCAAGCGAGAATAATTGGCGGAACCTTCGTTCCATCCACCGATCGCAATGCTTACTTTTAGATGGGGATATTCTTGCTTGAGTCTGACGAGTCTGTTGTAACCATCTTTCCCGTAGTTTTCACTTAAATCCTGCCACGGATCTGTATGAAAACGATCATATAAACGGAAAATATATTAAACACGGAGAAGATTTTTTTTAAATTTTCTTATAATAAAAGTATTTTTTTTGTGTCCTCGTAGTAGTAAATTCTTTTCCTAAAATATTTCTTGGGGCAAGAAGGCATAACCTGCCTTAGGTGTAATAATTTGATATTTGGAAGATCAAAATAATGTGCAACTATAGTAGAGGCATTGAAATTGTTGAACTCAAAAGATACTTGCCTTGAATACATGGTGTCAAATTAGAAGTGACCCAATTTGAATAATTAATTACAGATATATGGCAATAGAGATAAAATTTTCATTTATATACAATCAATAGATGAATGTTCAAATTTATTTTTTTTTGATCCTGATATTTGAATGTTACGTCCATCAGATGCCTTCTGTTGTGGTCAGTGCATATTTGAGCACGTTTCAATAATGAGCTTATTGCACGCCAACACATTTCAACTGGAATATCTGTAATAATCGGCCTGACATTATTTTTTAAATCTTCCAAATTTCCCGGTCTGTTTCAATGGATTTTTAGCTTAATATAGTCCCACAGAAAATAAATTGGAGCCGACAAATCACAACACGGTGCCGACGAGATACTAGACGACCTGGAAACATCTGAGACAGATCTTCCATTGATGAATTAGACACACGAGATTTTGCGCCGTCTTGTTGATACCAAGTAATGTCTAATGGTAACTGAAGTTGATGCATAGCGTCCGTTAAAAATGTTTGTATCTTTCATTAGTAACACAAACTGCGTTTCCCCCTTCATTTTCAAAAAAATATGGTCCCAGAATTCCCGCTGAGCAAATACCGCACCTTTTGAGAATTCTGTGTTTTCTCGAATACAGAGCGTGGATTTTCAGCAGACCGATATCGCAAATTCTGCTTATTCCTTTCGCCATAGTGGTGAAAATGGCACTCGTCGCTTATAATTACGCTGGTAGTTAAGCCTTCGTCTCCTTTCAAAATCCAGCGGCAATACTGTGAACGTGTATTTTGGTCATTTTGAGCTATTTATAAAGATGATAGTGCAAGTATTTTTTAATATTGCTCGTACAGATTCATGAAAACTTATGTCCTCAATTGTATTTCTAACATGCAAGATGTTCTCTTCCGTTCTTTTCTCCGTTTCTCCCTATGGCTTAAAATTTTCCACTGATCCGCTCGGGTGATACTTTGTAACCAATTCTGTTAGACTAGACATTTTTCTCTCTGTATACTCATATCTTTTCCTTAATTTTTATTCATAGCTGTAGTTTCTAAGCCATATGTGATGAATGGTTTTGTACATTTTAATGTCGTTTCTTGTTAACGGCTTTTTATGTCTTCCAAATGTTGGGCAAACTTTTTGTATTTTCTCTGATGTTCTTTTTTTGATGTTTGCCCTATTATCACTTCCAGATGGTTAAATGAGAGGACCGCTTCAAATGTGTATCTCTTATATTTTTTGTTTTGTCTCCATTAATTTCTAGTACTAAATTCTTTTGCCGCGATTTCCAGTCTATTGATTGCTTTTCTTAAGTAGTTCTTATTATTTGCTATTATCGTTACATTCTACTGCCTGTATCTGATTGGCTATGATGTTCTTATTATCTAGTTTTTTGTTGCTTCTGATCCTCTGTAAGACAATGTTAAACAGAGTTGGAGTATTTGCGTTTAATTTTTCCGTTAAGGTTCCTTGAAATCGTACTCGTATTTTGTTGTATTATCCTTAACTTTTCTGATACTCTGAATGTTCCCAGCTCTTCTATAATTTTTTGTCTGTTTGTTGAATCAAATGAGCTTCTGAAATCTATAGAGTTTATACATTTCTCTGTTGTGTTCCCATGTTTGTTAAATTATTTGGTCGAGGCCATAGCAACACGAAATTCACCGTTGCGTGTTAGTTACCGTACTTTTTTAATAACAACTCTACACAAAATACTTTATGGGTAATCGACAAACGCTCTATACTTATCAACAATATATTGTAACTTGATATTTAAATGAAGCTTAAAACTGGGCTACTCTTAATTTGACACGTTTTACCGTGTTGGTAACTATAAGAAAACGACGTGTAAGAATGGGAGAAATTACTTCTTATAAGAAAGAAATTTTATCGTGGTATAAAAGTACAGTTTTAAATACCAAGAAATTAACTTTCTTTTTTATATATGAGAATGGGTATCGCTTAACTATTAAGCAGAAACGTGGGGTTCCCACGACCTCAGACAATTGATATTCAACTTTATACTTAGTATACGCGACAAAATATACTTTTATGAACTTTGGTATTCGTGTAACACTTTCAGATAGTTTCATAAACTTATTTGAATAAAAATATGCCATCACCGCCATGATTACTTAAAGATTTACATAAAAAGAGCAACATTATTCAATTACAACCTTTAATTGTCATCGCCAAAGTATTTTGGTTCATTTAAATATGCTTGTCATAAAAGCAGAAACGCTGACGAACGATGGCCATATTTTGAAAACCCCGTTAACTTTCGCTTCATAAAGGAATCACAGACCACACCTCAAAACTATATTTATGGTCAACCTATGCATATCGAATAAATGCATTCGATGTGCGTAATGGATGCACCGATGTGCCTAATAAATTTCTTTGCTTTAAATATTTTTATGCAAATTATCATTATTTATTAATTATTCAGCGGAAATAAATTTATATTTTCTCATATACTATATACGACACATTAAGCTAAGTAAATTAATTTTTAACATATTTTACTAAAAGTAAAAAACAAGGAACTATTTTCTGCAAGCAATTCGTTCAGTTATTCTGAGCAATGAGGATTTTGTTCTAAATCAAATGCATAGAGATATAAGAAGATAGAATAGACTTACCTAAAGATCGAATGGCATCTTCTGCGACGTTTAGCCCGGCAAATGAATATATCACGTGCGTGCATAGCGACGGATCTAGGTCTTCGATTTCGAACTTTCCCCTAGTTGGTCTGTATACGCTCCATGTGCCGATGTAACAAACTACAACTTTATTGTGTGCGGGACCTGTAATATTACGTTCCATTGATATTGTTATCCAACAACCTAATCGTTAACTGTGAATTAATACCTTACTGTATTACCTCAAGATTTAAATTCATATAAAAAGCTGATATTTACATAATGCTATATTTTTTTCTACTGCTGCATTCGAAGTCTTTCAATGATTTCTCAATGATTCAATCATTAATTGAAGACTCGACGTTTCGCCCATAATTATATGGGGCTTCTTCAAGGAGAGGGAAGGTGATAGGCAACAGTAACTTAACGTGTAAACGCCTCTAGCATGGTTCACATGTTAGGTTATCCTGATCAACTGCTTTCCGCTCAGCTAGTTTCGCCTCTGTCGTGGTTTACACGTTCAGTTACCGTGCTAGCTGTTACCTACCATCTCTCCTGATGAAGTCCCATATGATTGTGGGCGAAACGTCGACTTTTCAGTTAATTATAACACGGTCCAAACCCGAAATATGTTTAGTTTTAACTGACTCTGGCCGTGGAAGACTACGTTATTATTTGAATAATATACAAGAAAATGTCGATATGTAAGTTTTGAATCTTGCCTTTTTGTATTTTATAAATTTATTATTTCCTTTAAGCAATATTAACATTTATGCAACAATCTATTGTACCTTGACAACTTAATGGCCTTATGTAAGATACTGAAAAAAATGCATACGAGATTAATCCTCGATTTCCAAATCTCCGTACACCCCTTTCTTCTGATCTTTAGTGTTCTATTGTTTCTCTCTCTAGGCTCTTCTTGAAAATTTTAAATAAACTCCTCAAGTGATAACCTCTATTTTCAAACATGTTTCCTTCTCGGAATATTGAGATAAGAAAATTGATACCGGCTTCTGGTTTAACCGAGGGTTCTATGAAGCTGGAAATATCTTTTTAGAAAATAAAATGTTTATATCACAAAATTTCGAAACGTTTCCAGTGTACATATTAACATTTGAATAATTTGTTTTCCATTTTAGTAGATATACAGCGCGTTCACCTACTGCGTGGATGGAAGATAATTCTCTTCTTCTACAATTTAGAGAAAAAGTTTTCAAATAAAAAATATCCGGTGACATGTTCCACATAAAATAAAACAAGCTTGGGTTCTTACATGTCCAGTAGCTGCGATCTATAGCACTGATTTCGATGTTTTTGAGCACCCTCCTCCTGGTTCAGGTTGGTTTCTCAGTAAAAATGTTTTATTTTGTTAACTAAAGCAACATTTATTGGAAACTTATTTCCTTGAGGATGTCGTATATATCCCTTTAAAAAGACGAATTGTTCCGCAAAATTTAATTGGCTCTGGTAAGTAGTGTTGTCATGGAACAAATGGAGCACAAAGAGCGAGAATTTAGAATCCAATCTGAACTGCAGCTTTTAATCCTTCTTATTCTGTTGTTTTATTTGAAAACATTGGTTAGTACAGCTTTACGTTACTCTTTTATAAAAATATAAATTTTTCAAGTGAGACAAGTTGAGTTCGAGTAACAGTTAGTTGCGTAATAGCTCTACGTTTGAATGCACGGACTTTCGCTTGGGGTTTTGAAGGAACTACCCGGCGCCCCCTCCAAATATATTACGCGTCTAATAACTAGAGAGTGCTTAGAGATCATTCGTTACTATCTACTTCAAATGTACTAAAATAATAATGACACTTACTTGTATGAATGACACAACTATTCTTTATTGCTACTTCCACCAACCGTAGCCTAATCACCTAATGCCCTCTTTAAACTGTTAATGTTGGTATAAATCGATCAGCCTACTTTAATAATAGGAGACGGAACAACTTGTACTTGGAGTGGGAAACAAACTATATTCTTTCAACCCCCTCTAAATTTTTAAATGTTTCTTTCTCATATGTGATGATGGCCCAACTGAGTGTATAAGCTTTTTAAAGCTTGTGATAACCTCAGGAGCCTTTAATGTGGCAAACTTTCCATAGCTTTGTTACTGTCATCCTTTCGCTGTAAAGGATGAAGCACAGTCAATTGTTCCTCAGCATGCAAATGGTGACTTGGGATTGTACCTGACCCATTAAAAAATGTTGATCCTATCTCTGCCCAGCCAGACGCAGGACCACCTGAAGTTAATTTGACAATTGAAGTTTTTTTATGTTTAACGAAAAGACAGACAAGCAGCGAATATGCCTTTCGTCGGTCGTAACCCCTTCTGTGGCCTACAAGGGAGCCACATAAAATAGGTAATTAAAACATGGGAGGACAATCAAAAGACCTCGTAATGGGAAAATGTTCCAGGCCAAAAACAGGCGAAAGCATTAATATCAGGCTCGTCTAAGACAGCAAAAATAGTGCTGTCGTTCACCAAAGAGGACCTTAGATTACTCGCGGGATTTCTGACAGGTCATACAGCCCTAAAATATCACCTATTCCATCTAGGTGAAGCTGAAGGTAAAATCTGTCGTCTACGCTAAGAAAATCTGGAGACGGCAGAACACATTCTATGTAAACGTGTTGCTATCAGTCGTACTCGATAACATTTCAGTAAACCATTTCTTACATCTACTGAACTGAAGGATGAAGATCCTAGAGTCATATTAAGCTTTATTAAAAGCCTTCACCTACTCTAACGGATATAAGGACATTTTGTTACAATAGATCTATCAAGGTCGCAATGACTAAACGCATTTGTGCCATAGCCCTATGATACTAATACTAATCTCAATTACAGGACGAGCAAAAAATACCGTTTGCTGGCATTGCATGTAATACAGTAGATTGGTGCACGAAGTAGTAGTTTGGTTTTTGGTGTTGGCATATTGAAAGCATGACGGAATACCAATCGAGGAACGTTAAAGCATGCAATTGACAACAAAAAGGACAGTCAACTTTGTTGTTAAGAAACTTCTCTAGGTATCGAGCGGATGGATCTCGCGTCGATGGGTTAGTGAATCTATTTGATGCCTAAGCAGTAGATCATGGTAAGATATGCTAGAATCTAGATAAGTTTTGGCAACTTTGCATGATAAATACGTCAGAAAACGGCGTTGAGTCCGTTCAGCGACGACAAATCCCATAAAAAAGTGTTTTTAGTAGTCGGATAACATTAAAGTGTCGTGAAGTTCTTGTAAAACATTCCAGCATTTTTAAAACGGATAAACAAATGATTTCTATATGCTCAGATGCTTTGATCGCATTTAGTTTAGACGGAGTTTGGTTTCTAAGTGAGTAAGCATTTAATAGCGTTAGCAGTAATGAATAAGTGACCAGCTAGCCAAGATATTAATATTACGTTGCAATTGATCAGCTTTGTCACGACCAGATACTTCACAAAACAATCATCCGCATCCACCGAAAGAGAACACGTAGACGATTGCAAGAGATCATTCATAAATAAATTAAAAAGGAGTGAACCAAAGTTTGATCCTTGCGGAACGCCATTTGTTTATACAAAATAAAATGCGTAATCCGAGGAAGAAACCAAAAGAATCTAGTTTATGTAAAATCGTATCAAACGCATGAGAGAAATCGTGTATCGGTATACATCTGTCCTCATATATGAATAGGCGCATGTTGTGACGTGCCATTATTATTTGTGGAGTTGAAAATTACGTATTTTTCTCTGTGCATGCTCATAGATTTACTTGGGTCGGTTCTTTGCGCTTTACAACACATAGTTATACAATTTTACCAGCTATTTTTGCCAGTTCCTCCAATTTGCGTAGTGCGCTCAGCGTAAGCTGCAATTTTTCCGGAAGGCGCATACCGGAATTAGCTACGTTCCAGTTGGTTCAGGACTCATCTCTAAGTGTCAAATAGGACTAATCTCTCACATTTTTGCCCTTGCGCAACTTCTCCAGTGCTCACACTTCGAGTAGCGTGCTCAGCGTGAACTGGGAAAACGAGTCGCACGTATGACACATACCGGAGTAAGCTGCGGCTCAGGAGCCATCTGTAAAACCAATCTATCACATTTTTAGGTGGGCGGTTGCACAATTTCTCCAACTCCCCACTTCACATAGTGTGCTTAGGGTGAGCTGGAAATATGATTTTTCCAGAAGACGCATACCGGAGTTAACTACTTTCGCTATTATTTTTGGCATTAAACAGTTTTCTCTTGATTGATGCTAGAAGCTAAAACTGTAAACAACCAAAAAATTTATACAAAGGGAAAACATCAAAGGGACAACCTCTAGATGTGTTTGGTTTTAGACTCTGGAATATTTTATTAGCATTTATTCTGTACAGTACGACAAAAATTTGTATCAGAGAAATAGTATAAAAGAAATAATAGTAAGCTGCAATCGGTTTCTTCAGCAAGATTTTTCAGCGTCTTCCAATACTCGGAGTGTAAGAATGGATGCATGGATGAAAGGACGCGATTCTTTAAGAATCCCCTAGAATTATGTTTCGCAAAATATATGGAGATTACGTTCCTTATAAAAAACCTGCTATTCCCCAAGCAATACGTGTGTTTGTAACACTTATACTGATTACCATTATTGCAATAATTATCATTTATAATTATAATGTCAATAACCACATTGCAGCGTGCAGTGTATTAAATGTTTCATAAGCATTAACTTTATTTTAATTCTGCTCCACTGTTTTAAATTTTTATTATTGTTACAAACATGTTAGTTGTATTGATACTGCTCCATAGAATGTCGAACTGTAAGTCTAAGCTGCTTAATAAATGAATAAAAGTATAGCTTTTTCGTTCTTCTGGTATATCTAACTTTTTCCGCTTTTATTAGAAATTAGGCAAATTTATTTGCTTTCAATGCTTAATTGAGAAAAATGAGGGGTACTGGGTATCCGTTCTCCTGTCATATATTTTTTTTTCGTAAATAATGACAAAAGTAAACGTCCGTCTGGAGAAATGGCTAGTAAAATTGCGTAATTATGTATTGCAGAGTGCAAAGGTTGCATGATACCTTCTACGGTTTTCTCACATTTTACTGTTAAAGTACCGCTAGAGTAATGAGTTTTATTACTATCTTTTTAACATCTTTACTGTTTAATTGTCTACATTTGTTATGCAGCATCGGTTTCTACATAACAGCGACTTTATTTTTCATAAATAAAAAAATGAAGCTATAACAAAAATGTTATTAGTTTTCGAGATATTCACAAATATTTAAAAATCGTGCATATCGGGCGATTCAGCCGCTAAATAATTGTACCAAAGTATTTTTCCAGTATCTAGAGTTTCATCGAAATATAAATTTTCGGATTGTCGGTATTCGGTTGAAGGCAAGTGTTGACATTGTTTGCATGATGAGTAATAATTAACCTTAATATAAAGGACGGGGATGTTAAGTGAAAGTACTTGTAATGTAGTGGACAGCATTTTTTATCACCAATCCTTGGTATTATTATTCTTCAGATGTATGATTCACTTGTGATTCACCCTGACCACCTTACGATGAACAATAACTTCAATTCTACCTGTTTAGACTAATTGTGTCACCTTACAAGTATGCCTTACGAATACGATTGTAATTTGAATAATTATTCATCTTAATTAAAACAATATTTACAAGGCGCATGTAAATAATTAAAAAATCAAGAACGCTACTATATTGGCATTGAACAAGGTGCTCCATAGAATAATAATCTCAATTCAATGATCAATGATACATGTAGACGATTTCGTCCCATTTAATCACCACAGTAGACTAGTGAATTAATGTAAAACCGATGATGGCCCGTTTATGTAAAACACGTTTAAAATAAATTAATTTCACATTTAAATGTCGAGCGTTATGAGTGTTGGAAGTGGTCGTTTAAAATCTATAAACAGCTAGAACCTCGTAAACAGAATTATTGCCTTGATTCGGTTGAGAAACTGGTTTCACTTATCATTTCGATTGTTCTACATACGAATTAATATTTTTCTTCGAATTATGTTATATAAATAGTTTTTAAGAACATTTTAATAATGAAATAACAGAAACAAATGTAAATATCAACATCTTAGCATGACGTCACATCCAAATTTTAGCTGCCACGGTTCACATTTGTCTTCTCCGGAGTTAGGGTTCCGTCTTTCTTTTCTTTCTTTTCTTGGTCATTTTTTGGATTTTCGAATAATTGTTTTTTTTCATCTGATTTCTGCTTTTCTGGTTTTTTTTTCATACTTGGATGTCGTTTTCTGCAAATTTGCTTTATTGTTTTTTTTATCTATTTTGAATAGAATATTTCGTGGTTTCTCGGGTTAAAGATGCAAGTTTAGTTAGATCTCCCCAATATTATCGAAGTGGAAAGAAAGATTTTTGGTCATTTTTGTTGGATCGAAATCGAAAATTAACAAGCTGGAGGTACTTTTGATTGAATTAAAGAATAACAGGAATTATTCGAAATAGTTTCAGCTACATAAGTTATACCTTGAATAATATTACTTTCCAATACTTTATTAGTATTGCAGTTTATAATAACGAAATCAACGCAGATTCGTGTCTCTTGCGCAATATACAGAAAAAGTTTTCAAATAGAAAACACTGGAGATAAGTTCAGTTTCCGCTGCACAGGATACATGCCTGCACATTATTATGTTTTTTTATATCTTTTTCAATTTATGTTGATTTACTTCAATGTTTTCTAAACTTACGTTAGTTTTTGAGATAATTTAAGTCCTTTGCGAAATGTCGATGTTTCTTTTACATCCGATATCTTAGATACTTTGCATACCAAAGTGGTGATTCAAATTTGTTCGATTTCGGAAGACTTTAAATTTTCCAGCAACGGATTGAAAGAATTTTTTATATCAACTAGATTTTACAAGATAACCGTAGCACTTATTGCTAGGTTTGATTCATGTTATTTCAATAGAGCACCTAGCAGAAATATCTGAGTACTATGAACGAAGGAAATTATGATAAATATAAAAAAGGAAATCGAAAAATAAAAAAACTAGTTAACGTTAAAGTTAAGCAACAAATTTTGATTGGTTAAAAAATATCGAAAAAAGGGAGAAATGCAAATAAGAGGGGAAGATATAATGGAAGCTTCAAATAAATATTTTAAAGAATTACTAGACGAAGAGCAAATCATACATATAACTACAGGAGGAATAATTCCAAGATCAAGGGAGAGTAGGACCAGGAGGTTACTGAAGAGGGGTTAGAAAGAGCCAGGCGTAAGATAACATTTGCACCGAGACACGACACAATAACAGGGGAAATGGCGAAGTATCTAAATGAGAACAGCAAGGCGCAACTATTAGAAATTTGTAATCAAGCAATGAAAAGTGAGATAAATGCAAGAAGAAATACTAAGAACGTAAATAGAACTAACTCTAGGAGCCATAGCAGATTTAGAAAAGACACAGGGACACAAATTTATATATTGTAGCAATAAGTGAGAGAGCCATGCGCTATGCAGATAGGAGAACAACATCTGCAGTATAATGTATATAGGCTGAATGAGCAATAAAAAAAATGAATATAACATGATAATTAGTAAGGAAAAAACAAAGACAATGGTAATAGGACTAAATAACACAAAATATGCGATAAAGATAGAAAGCATAGGATTGGAACAAGTCAGAGCTGACAAATAGCATTAAAAGAGATGGAAACGTGAAATATGAACTTAACGAAAGAAGATTAAAACATGTTGGGAAAGAAAGAAATTCAACAGTAGAAAAGTGAAAGATGAACCTACTCTCAAAAATGGGGGCAAATCTTGGCCAACAAATCGAGCTTGATAAGTACAGAGATAAGATTTCTTAAAAAAATAAAAGGTAAAACTATTATACAGAATTTACATTTTAGCTGGCCTGATGTGTTTGTAGGCGCGAAACCGGTCGCAATTTAATGAAATATTAAGTTATGCAGAAATGTTTTTTTGCTAAGATACGTTTGAGTGATCCGCCGAAATACTATAAGCTTTTGAAGACTTAGAATTTCATTGACATTTCGGGCGTATTTGTCCGTGGATTTTCGTTATTTGGTATTTATATGTGCTTGTTAACTTGTTGAAAAGTGTCTGGAGAAACAATGTGTAAGCCACCACCTATCCACCATATGCAGACTCATTTCGCCATCCACAGCTCATCATGTGTCTGTGTGAAAGGGGCGGCACTTCCTTCCGCTTCTGGATTGGTTGCTTAGATTTTCATGAATTGACTATGGCGGTTTGAGCCAGCAACCGTTTCAGAATGTGAAGCAATATGATTTGCCGACTTCCGTAAAAGCGATTTGGCAATTAGTACGACAAGAAACGTGTCCTCTCATCCACACATAATACTAAAAGTTTATAGTGTGCCGTCACAGCTTAAACGAAAAAGTTGTCTGCATGGTTTCATATTTAATTTATTTATAAAGAAGAACGCATTCTAGGTATAGGTAAATGTTCATACAAAATATTTTAGATGAACTTCCCTACCAGATTCTGTAAAGATAGAGTGTTCCGTTTTTGACCCTTTACTACCTAATTGTAAGCCGAGGCATTCAAAAACGCAATAATATACAGAATGTTCCTTAACGAAAACTAATTGTAAGTTGTATGTTGTATTGTGGAAGCTGAACACCTGTACACTTAAGTATAATTTTATGCGGGTAGAACTTGCCGCTAAGAGAGAAGTATCTTCCAACAACTTACACGCAGTAGACACGCTGTATATCTACAACTTTCTTTACGTTACTGTCCAATTATCCAGTAAATTAATCTGAACTCTTGTGATTAGCTTACCACGAAGATGTTTTTAGCACATTTTTACATACTTTTATTTAAATTAACAGGAAATTCTGGTTTACCTAGAGAATTATCAGTGTTGTATAGGTTATGCGTTGAAATTAACGGCGTGTTTACTTAAATAAATAAATAAATGTTCCGTTGAGAAGCAATAACAATTATAAACAAGAATTATAGGCTTGCTAAACTAGAACACTAAATAATTATTTTGTGCTACTTCACGTTTATATACATATGCGCATAATCAGGACAAGAAGTATGCAGAATACAGGTATTATGTAAAGTGAGTATAACATACTGGAAAACATGGTTGTAACTAGTTGAGTAGCCTTTCACGGTGAAATTATGTGAAATATGAAAAAGCATATGTCTAAATGTCGTCATACTCGTAACTGCACGATTGTCAATAATCTAATGCATCGGTAGGCTCTTCAAAAACGAGCCCTCGTGCTAAATGGTCTACAAAAAAAAATTAAATTTGTTCTGCAATTGTAAATTTCTACAAATAGTTATAGGTTTATTGACAAACAAGAGTGGCAGAAAAGTTGTGACAATAAACTTGCATATTTTTCAGCAATTGTGCAAGTGTATGCATTATATTTATTGAAATGCTAGTGTGAGGAATTTTAGCAGTTCTTCGGCTTGTTATTTAGTCGTTTAGAATATTAAAAAGTAGTAACTGCGGTAATAATAACAGTATATTAAGTAGTAATAATAGCAATTTATCAAATGTGCATGGAGGATATATAAAATTTGAGGGAAGATAAACTACGGAAGACCTTATTCTGAATAGAGTTACGAAATTGGGGCTCGAAATCAGAAGCTCAAAGACCGATAGCTAGCAGTTCTTGGCTAACAGTACTATTAATGATAGGAATGATTTGACTATGCGAGGATAGTTTCCTAAGTTTCTACAAACTGATCATAAAGTATCATCAGAAAGGACTCTTTACAACTGGTTTGTAAAATTTCGTCGTGATCTTACTTCTGTCAGTAGCGAAGTTCGACCAAACAGATTAACCGAATCTAATAAAAGTTGTTGGTTTACGAAGTACTTCCAAGAAAATTATAGCTTGTTTGTCGTTGCTCGTGGTATTTGACGTATCGCAAGCATTCCTTTGGAGAATAGAAGAACAGTTAATGTTGAATGGGATAGAACAATTTGTTTGCAAGTAGTCATCCATGAAATTAGGAAAAATAATTAACGTCACGTCATCCTTCACCATGACAATGCCAGCTCATCAAACAATTGACTACTTGAAGGAGAAAAATCTCGAATTAATGTCTAATTGCCTGTATTCACCCGATTTATCGTCCAACGACTTCCTTTTGTTTCCGAAAGTCAAACGAAAAATGCGTGGACCCCAATAAGCTACTGAAGCTTTCAAAAACCTTATTTTGAAGATACTACTTTCAGAGTGGAAAAAATGTTTCGAGAATTGATTCGAAGGCATGCAAAGTATGTGAATCTTAATGGCGAATATTCTGAAAAACAATAAACCGATTTGTAAAAATTTAAAAAGCGTCTCGTACAAATAGATCTTTTATTAGAAAAAAAGGGTTTTCGTTGCGGCTTCTGTTGATGAATAATCAATACTGTTGGGAGCTGGTCCTAAGTCAAAAACATTTAGTTCAGAATTTTGTTACGTTTCAATAATCAAATCGTCTGTACAGATAAAGGTAAATGACAAGTTCATTATTTATCCATTACTTATTTTAAGACAGGAAAATAAATCGATGAACACAAAATCTTCACGACAAAAGGTAGTTTTGAGCATCAGTTCTGCCAGATATAGGGGTTTCGGGTACCCAGTTCAAGAAGTGGGTACTCGCGTAACCCGGAACCGAGTGGTGCGCTGGATGGGTGTCCGGTTACTGAAAATGACAATTTCCGAAAACCCCAATATTTATACAGGGAAACTGGAAAGGACAAAGAAGGATGAAAAATAGTGTGAGCTGATGGTAGGCAGAGGGTAACAAGACCTTTGACTATGTATTTAGAAAATATTGTTGCATAAATGATACCAAAAGGTGAATGGTAAAAGTTATACAGGTTGATTCAAATTAGCTGGTCACTATTGTTATCTTCGTTATTGTTGGTTCTTTGAAATCGGACAAATTGGCAAACTAATAGCATTTCCACTGCTGGTTTATGTGAAGTTAATACAAATACGTATTTTTGTAAATAATTACACTTCTCTATTTAATAATAAGGATGTTACAGCGGCTTTCAATTTCTATGAAAGACGTTGGTAGTCCATCATTTACACGTTTGTGACTCTACATGAAAAATAACAGTTCACATACTTAAAGTGTCAGAAAGGGACATAGTATGATACGTTTAATTGTTAAATCTACCCTTTTGACGCTTAGATACAAGGTATCTGGCTCGTAGAGAGTTATATCAGCGTAGTACCGAAAATACCTATTAGCAGTGGCGACTGGTGGTGACAAGAATGCCAAGCCAAGGACGACACTTTTATTTATTCGTGTATTTTTTTTTTTATCAAGTACAATATACACAATATGCTAGGGAATAGAAGCCTTGTCCTACCTCCCATCTACGCCACCGCCAGCCGCCACTGCTTATTAAGCTACAAACCTGTATCTTTAATAGCAGCTAAAAACTACTCTAGTTTTCTTATTACTTGTTTCTGAACGCCCCGTTTGTTGTTCATGTGAATTAAGCAAAAGAAATACATGTTGCTTTCTTATATTTTAGAAAACCGCTTTATTATTGCATTATTATTCTCATTTCATAAAGTTTAAATTGTTAAAGTGATGACATTTTCTTCTAAATAAAATATGTACATTTATGATTTACTATATAATAATCCATGTTCCAATTTCAAACCATTGTGACCATTATCTTTATTGGCCTTGGACTTATATGACTGATCGTCTAATTTTATAACCGGAAAGGCGCACATTTTAGGTAATTGCGTACGAGGATATGTGTAGGTCAATGCAGCGACAAGAGATACTATATCGGACAAGTTCAGGAAGGATAAAATGTGGTAACCCAAGTGTGCGGCATATGTATGTACATATATATCCACGTCTATAGCGATTGAATTTGCATTTCCGCCAATAAAGAAAAGATAATCTGGCATCAATGGCACACCGTTTCTTTTTGCATTTTATAAAATACTTAAGTACAGTAACTTAGATCAACATAAGTACTAAAACGTTAATAAGAGGTTACTATTTATAGTTATTATTACTTTGTTCTAAATTTTTATCAGTAAATCTGGTTCTCTCCGATGTGAATACATATTTCAGCGTTGAAAACGATCTCTCGACATTGCAACTTACGATAGATGCAAACTTAAACTATGGCAATATATGTATGTCCGGTTTTCTTTTCAATCGAGAATCAATTTTTGCTAACAAAGAATTCGCCGGATACTGTCTTTAGCTTATTGAAATATTATATAGAGTGTTTAAAGATTTTCCTAATTTCAATTTTCTGTTTTCAAAATATTTGTGTGTGTTAAGTCACTAAACTTACTTTCTATGATTTTAATTGATTTACTAAATTGCAGGCGCGGCTGGTGCACTATGGTTGCAGAACATATTAAAAGATTTTTAGCCAAAGAATATGTATTTATACATCGTTGAAATTTAGCACGTAACATGAATTGTTTTCACAAATCAATATTAGAAAAAAAAGCTTTCTCATTGGTGAACACTGCACGTGACTAACGACTGCAAATATAGTGAGAAGCAACTGGCTATGTTCAAATCAGCTAGTTGTTACAAATTTATGTACAAAGAAAATAATAATTTGCAGATATATTTATTCTTCTTAATTGTGAATTGTAGTTTCTGAGGAAGATGACATTAATGTTGTCGAAACGTTAGACCTCCTTTTTTTGTTCTCACATTGGCTGCCACTAACCACGAAAAACCTATCAAATTTATAATTGTCTCCCTTCTTTACAATGCTTTATTTACTTCTCTTGTTTTAGAAATTTGAATTATTTTGTTAACTACAGTTAAATAAATTAACGTTACCAAACAATTGTGCAAAAGTATTGCACTTTAGCGGCAAATATTTTTGTCTAGAGAGAGAATAGAAAAAGATGGACATATATTCCCAATTCTCCTATTTGGTTGCGTCTCTTTACAATTCCTTCACTCAACGGTTTTAACTTATTCCATATTTTTTGCATAAAATAAAGCAGCTTCTAGCCATGGTAACCAACACATAAGTATCGGCAACCTTCGCACCACACAAGTTTAATTTATTGTATAGTAATATAATAATTAGTCCGGGACGACTGTTTCAAGGACGCGAATGGTCCTCATCATCAACCGGTGACCGAATGATGAGAAAAAACTTTTTCTAAAACTAAACATGCATGTACTATCCCTACTTTTTAGAACAGATATTGTTTACAAGTGCCTGTTTCTACCTCATGCACGCCTTGAAGCTACGACGTGCGAAAAAATAACATGCATAAACTATCCCTTCTTCCCAGAAGAAATATTGTTTTACAAGTGCCTATTCTACCCTCTACGCGTCTTAAACTACGACATGCGAAAAACACGGCCAGATAGACGGGAAGATCTCTTTTTTATAACACAAAATATAAACAAGTGCCAGCCTACTGCAAAAGGTCAAAAAAGACAGAGTACGACAACGGTCCGTTTTCCCGGTTCATCACATTTTTATTACTTTTTATGTAAACTGTCTCGTACGCATCTAATTCTCGCGGCGACGTTACGTTTTTAATGAATTTTAAGTTTTATAATTTAATACTATGCCCGGTTTCATTTATATGTTGTGCTACACTCGACGCGTCCAATCTTCCGTAGCGATAATTTCTTATATGTTCTTTGAATCTAGTTTCTATCGCTCTTTTCGTTTGACCAATATAGGCTTTATTACAGTGACTACATTCAATTTTATAAATACCCGACCTTTCTCCCATTTTCGGTTTATCCTTAGGATTACCGAGAAGATTTTTGAGTGTGTTGCGCGAACCGAAGCATACGTTCATATCTTGACTCTTCAAAACCTTACTCACGCCTTTCGATATGCTGTGAAAGGGGAGTTTCACGAATTTCTTACTATTAGTTTCTACCGGGGTTAAGGTCGTCGAATTTTTTACATAAAGCCTATGTTGGGCTTTCTTAAGCATGCGATCGACTTCTGTAGAAGAGTAACCGTAGCCATAATTTTATTGTCCAACGGCAATACATTTACTATTACAGGTTACAAATTAAAGTATAGATAAGTACAAAAAAAAAAATAAATACATTATAAAAGAAAAACAAGGAACTAAACAACTTTATCAATGACATCAAGAAATATATCATTATATAATAAATTTGCATTATGGCACATGGTGATTAATGGTAACTTCTGCAATAAATTGGTTGGAGGGAAAGGTAGTGAAAAAGTAGTGGAAGAGGAGCGAGCGGATAAAAGAAGTGAATAAGTACATCGATAGAGCAAAGCAAGTTAGGAGAGTAAATATATCCCTGAATAATTTTTCAAATGAATTTTGCACCAGAAACATCTCGACGGTATCCAAACAATCGCACATCATGTCTTCTCAACAGCGACCCATAATCTACACGTCTAGCAGGATATAAGTGATCCATTTTATGGGATGACCATACCATAGATACATATTCTAATTTACTTACAACAAAGCTTAAGTATAGTGTTTTCAGAACGGACATATCATTGCAGAATTTGCAGGATCGTAGGACAAATCCTAAAGTTTTTGATGCAGAAATACATGAATCAGTAATATGTTCTGCAAAACCTAATCTAGAATCAAATAGAACCCCGAGATCTCTAACAGTATTAACCTTCTATACTTAAGAGAAGATATTGAGTAGACTGAAATTAATTCCTCGTGTAGGTAACAAACAAGCATTTACTGACATTTAGCGACAATTTGTATAAAGAACACCAGCTAGATATATGATCCAAATTATGTTGCAAGTGAGACACATCGTTTAAAGATCTAATAGGCGAGTATATTTATGACATCTGCGTAAGCCAGTACAGGGCAGGATAAAGTCATCAGAAGATCGTTTATAAACAGTACAAATAAAAGGGATCCTAACCGCGACCCTTAAGGTACTCCAGAAGCAGGTATGTATTCCAACGACCTGTAACCATTGTGAAAAACGTAGTGAACTTTTTTTAGTTAAATAAGAATGCGGAAGTTGCAACTTAATTCAAAGGTTGACATCAATTATCATTACTTGTTCCACCATTGCTCACCCGAATATGTAGTATGTTAATTGTAATCTTTTTTGTATAAATCATTACTTTATCATGTTTTCGCTACTTGCCTGCGTAAGGTAGCTTCACTTGGAATAGAATGACTAGTGTATGGTTCTAAAAAACTTTTCAGCATCGATTTTCTATCTTTGCTAAAGATACCTTGCCAAAGATAAAGAGACAAGGTTGGGTATTGAAATTATAACAACTTCTGGATTTATTCTAGATTGACGTTTCTATGTTTAAACGCGTTGTGATATTTAATGATATTCACACTTATTGCAATAAATATGATTTTCTAGAAGTAAGAAAGAATCTGAATAGCCCTGAATCCAGTTTCTTATTTTAATCTGATGGGAAGTTTTCGCTTGAGAAACTTGAATCATTGTAGTTATAAAACCACAAATAGTTGTAACGAGGAGAATTAGAAACGTCACAATAAAAAAAATATAGGTACAAATACCATCAATAGAACATACATTAAAGCAATAAATGTGTTAATTCAAGGTTAAGGAAAGTTTCTTAAACATTAATTTTATTATTGTTTAGATGAACTGCAATGAATTCAATAAGCGATATATGAATACAATGAAAAAATAAAGTAAGTATACACAGTGAAAAAATAGATATCAAACAATTAGTAGCCATTTTAAATAGAATTAAAGCGAAATTAATAAAATCCCAACCAGTAAATAAAATAACATTAGGAACGGGCGTACGCATATGATATTGTTTATTCATCGCCGCTCTATAGATGGTCACCTAAAATGTGTGCCTTTCTACTTATAATTAGCGTGCTTCTTGTTTAATGCAGTTTGTGATAGTAAATTTGAAGCAATATAACTTCAGCTCAATTAAAACAGTTTGGGCCCGTAGATATACGATATAGAAAAATAGGAACCAAGAACATTGAAAATATAATATTTTATTATTGCGTTTATAGTACCTTCGCAAAATAAATGATGAAAGTGTATATCTGCATTGAGAGTACCGCCAAACTGATTTAAATAAATAACTGTGTATGAATACAATGTGTAACGATGACTTTCTTTATGAGTCATTTCCCGTAAAACCAAAACCCAGATGTACCTGTGTGACTATCAACATACAGAAAGGCGACTAAAATGCGTTTTTATATAACTAATAACGTCAGCAATATAGAGAAAAAATCCCGTTTCGAGGACAGTAAAAGTAACTTTGAGCGACGAATGGTTTTTTGTTGAAATGCCAATCGAATTGGACGAATATTTGATAGTTATTACATGTTTGGATTAGTCTATTGTATAAAATTACCTGATATAGCACTATTAACATCTACGTGGAATACTAAAACTAAAAGAATCGAGAAGAGAAAGAGTTCCTTCATGGTATCCATAATGGCGTATATACGTCTGCGGCACAGAAACACAATCAAAACCAGAAAACGACCGACGATTTCACCATCTCATTTTGCACTACTGCGAACCGTTATCTTCGCACACCACAGAAATTTCAATCCTCACCGTCCTCGTTGTTGATCCGGAAAGTTATCGTACAACAAAGATGAATGCATTGGTATACCCCCTTTACAGTAAGGGATAACGTGTTTCGGCATAAACTTTCACTTCAAACCACGCCTCTACTTCACAGTCTGTTTATATTTATATAAGCTATTATCTACCAACTTAAGACCCGGGGATTATTAGACAGATAATAAAATAGAATCTCGAACATTAATTAATATATAATTCTCTTGCCAAAATAAATGCCAAAAATTACGAATGCAGACGTGAACATATATAGTCTGTCCATATTTCTAACGACTTGGCTTTTTAAATAGCGCTCGATCTTCACAAAAGAAATGTTTACCGACCGTTATAATCCCTTCTGAGTACGGATGGTTAACAGGGACGCATTCGCTAAGATTGTGATAGTAAAAGTGTATTATAAAGAGATTAATGTTCGATTAAATAATATATTTATTTATATACATATAAACATACATTATTGGGGAAATAATGATAAAAAATTATTCTTGATACATAGTTTAGGAAGTGTCATTACAATTATAACAAAAATAAAATACATGTTAAACAATACAATCAAATAAACTACTATAATATAAAATTTTCTTATTTCCAATTTTGTGCTTGACCCATTAGGTATTTTAATAATTTGTCGATAGTGGTAACTGGCATTATCCACAACAATGACACTTTTTGGAAGTAGATACGGTAGTAACTTATTCACGAACCACTCTTCAAACAAGACCATATTTTCATGATAATCCAACGACGAAGATTTTATGTTCTTCGCAGAGAGTAATACTTCACCAACCCAGCCATCCATAGATCCCGCATGTGCAATAATTATTCTTTTCCCACTTGACACAGGAAAATTAAGGGAACATATTCCCGAACCATCATCCCAACCTTTCTTGACAGTATCACGGGTATCATACCATATTTCGTCCAGGTAGCAAATGAAACGTTTCTCTTCTCTGAATGCCTTCACTTTCGTCAGGTACTCATCCCGTAGTAGCTGCAATCTTTGCGATTCCATAATTGTTCGCCGCTTATTTACTACACCAAGTTTAAGGCCGTTTTCTTTCATAACGCGCGACAACGTAGTGTACAACACTGCAATCTATAGTAAGAAGTTGCACAAACTTCGCAATGTAGGAACCTAATTTCTTTTATAGCACCGGCACATTTCTCTTCTCCACAAACATAATAACTTCTCTACTTAAGAAAATTTAATTCTTCCTAATACGGCCCATTAACTCATTTACATTATTTCTCGGTACCTGCGACACCAGGTAGTGGATAGTCCCTGATAATACTTTTAATCCCTCAACAGTGAAATCGTTATATAAGTCATATCCGCTGATAAGTAATAACTGCTAACGATTTACGCCTTGCATATATTTTGCATTAATGATATACGTCATAAAGTAAGCATTCTGTACACCTATATAAGGGAATAGAAATAATGTTGGAAGTAGTATTAACTTAGCATTGTTAGCGTTAGTTTAACCTAAACCTTGTTAGTTTTACTCAGTATATCGATAAATTCTCTGTCTGTTTGAACCTGAAATAATTTTTTTTAACAAACGATTAAATTCCGTCCGTTAGCTTATAGATGGACAAACTATATGTATATGATCCTTCGCAATTAGGATCGCCTCCAGCACTCCTATTTTTTTTTTATTTCATTTCTCATTTTTATTTTACAAATTACAACTTTTCGACTACAAATAGGTTCTCTAATCCTAAGTATTTTTATACATTTTAATCAATAATTTTAATGTGTTGTTATGAATAATTTATCTGTTTTTGAATGATATTTCAGGATTTATCGATGCTCTCTGAAACTAATTGCGATAACTTCTTTATTGAAAATTGGAAAGGACTATAACAGTAACATAAAGATTTTGACAAAATCTGAAAAATAAGCATAGTGATTATTAAAAATTCATAAATTTAAACAAACATGCTCTAATAAGTTAAATTAGGAGGAAATAACGTAGTAGCTACTAAGCTGATTGATTATGGATTTTAAGATAAACTTCAATAATTTCGAGAAGTATGTTAAAAATGTTAAACAGCAAATGTGATTGTGTAAAAATTGCAAAATTTCGCTCTAAATATGATCTTCTTTAGCCACGGAAACAATGAGAAATTAAAAATTTAAAAAATTTTAATTGATAGTTTAAAATCAATAATAAAATAAAAACAGAAGCACTCAATTTTCTGTCCCAATAATAAGCGAGATCTTGCTTATTATATTATTACAGAAATAGGCACCTGTAAACAATATTTTTTCTCGAAAGAAGGGATAGTACGTGCGAAAAACTAACATGCATGTATTTACACGCGACATGCGAAAAACACAGACAGAATAACGGGAAGGTCTCTTTTATAACCCAAAATATAAACCATGTGCCAGCCTTATTGCAAAAGGTCAAGAAGGACAGAATACGACAACGGTCCGTGCTCTCTGTTCATCAGATTTTTATTACCTTTTATGTAAACTGTCTCGTACGCGTCTAATTCTTGCGGCGAAGTTACATTCTTAATTAACTTCAAGTTTTCTAATTAGGATTGACGAAGCAATTCGTAAAAGGTTCATATAAAGAAAATGAATCATTCAAATATTCGAAACAATAATTTTTCAAACTTAGCGACACTAAAATTAGAGAAGGCATACTTGTTGGTCCTCACATAAGAAAACTACTCTTGGTAATAACAACGACTAACAATATGGCGTGATAGTATAAAAACTACTACAGATGTTAGGATGCAGTCACTGGAGGTTCACTTTTTAGATAGCGAAAAGTTTCATCAGGACATATAAAAGTAACTCGAAAAGTTGATACCAAGGCCGAGAAGACCCAGCAGTGATGAGTGATTTTTGTTAGGTTTCTTTATAGCAAACAGGAAGCTCCACGACAGCCGAAAGAAATAATATTTCTTCCAATTAAAAAGCAAATTTAGTTTATTCGATCTGTTTGTTTATTTATTATATTTGTTCTTGTATAATTAATAAAAGTTGATTGAATTGAGATTCAAGTATTATGCAACGTAACTAAAAATCTGTGAATGATATATTTTCATTTGGAAGATTTCTAATTACAAACATTGTAAAGCTCTTTTTATCCATGTCAGAGAAAAAAATTAAATTTTTCGGCTAGTGTTATCGTTCATTAAATAGAAATATGTACACAAACAAAGAAAAACGCGAGATATGCTAAGTATTTTTTATTACTCGAACCGAAATATAACAATAGCGAGTACAAGATATTTACAGTTGTATCCCGAATGGCGACAGTTACATTGTCTCATTTTTTCAGTATTTCTTGACAAAAATTTGGTTGAGGATGGACTGTTTACCGAGGCGCGTAATGTTTATATTAACAGGAATTTAAATAAATATTAACGAGGTGTTTTACAAAAGGTAAATTAAACGTTTTATAAAAGATCGTGTATTTAAGTATATAAGTGAAGTGGCGTCAGAATTAAATTTGCTCCAGACTCCAGGTATGGAGAACCGTACATTGAAATAAATTTAAACTACACAACCATTCATGTTAGTTACAACTTCAGGATAATTTAAGGCGACTGAAGTACTGCAACAGCTTAAACAAAAAATTTGGATGGGCACTTCGATGCTTAAACCTTCTTTGCAGATGCGTATCTAATTTCTTGGATAACCATATATATTTAAATCAAGGGGTTGCTGTATTGTGTATTAATGAAAATGGCAACACCGATTATTTATCGAGTATTTACTGCACTTGCTGATTTATTGCTTTGTTTTCTGTTATTGTTAGTTTCATTCATTGTTACAAAAAAGGTGCACATTTACATAAACACAAACCTTCATTTTACCAATTATAAAATTTCTGTTAATACAAACATCATGCGCCTTGGTAAACGATTCACTCTCGATTGAGTTTTTGGTAAGATCTACGATGTGGTGGTTGTCGCTCTTGGGTCTATTCTCGAAACGTTCGAACAAATGATCGTAATGCATGATCCGTATCGCATAACGTAACAAATCCGTATTCTTGAAATATTACATCAAGCGTTCGCTCAGCAAGTAGAACAGGCGATGTTCGCCAGATGTTGACCATATGTTGGCGGTAGCATTCAAATAAGATTCGTTTCATTGAAAGGCACCTGTTGTATTTTAAGATGAATGATTCAAAGTTTATGTGAAACAAGACGAAAAAAAAACCATGTATTAGACACTTGTATGTATTAAGTACATGTAACTGTAAATAGTTAGGAAGAGATAACATTTCTTTAATATCTATTACCGAAGTTGGGTTATTATGGAAAGAAATTGATCTATATCTGCAAAACAGAAAGAGTTTCTGTTGAATTATTTAAATCAACATGGTGAACCGGTGAAGGATAAGTTTACTCCAATTGTTACATAAAAAGATGCACGACGAATGTGGGAAGAATTAAGTGAGCATTTAAATGCAATTTCGACAGGGTTTACAAAGACTGGAAGCAATAGACAGAATTATCCAGATGTACTCATTTTAGTACTACACTATTTTCTTTTTTGGACAGTCTCATTATGTCCTTTCATAGCTTTATAAGTTGTTTGCTGTAGTTGTTTTTAAAATGAAACTCAAAATTCATACTTTTTAATATATTCCACCGTTCTTTTTAAACCAATTGTTCTTAAATCAATGTTGAGCTGTAATAAATATGATTGGTACACAAAATTAAAAACTGAAGGAGATAGTACATTTCCCAATACATACATGCGAAATTCTTCTGGGTGGAATTTAAAAAATTTGTATGGTTTCATACTTCTTATTATTGCAATTAAATCTACAGTTTTACCCATGTTTTCGTCATTGTCTTTCTGATTGCAGTGTAATGTACACACTCTACTCCCTAATATGCTTTTCAAATATACTATCTAGTTTAGTAATCTGGTACATCGTTGTATGTATATTTGTTTGTATTGTTATAATTTCTTAGTTCTTAGTATTTAGCATATTGTACCTCTTTACCAACCATCTCGTAACTAGTGTTAAGAAGAAATTAATAAATAACTACAAAGAAGAAGTCTGGTGTTTTATTAGGACAGCCATTACAGTAGCCTTAGTTTTTAGTGTTTTTTATTATTGTTGTTATTATTGTTTTCCTGTTTCTGAAGTCTTTGGAAATAAAGTATTATTGCTGCTAAATATAATATATTAATTTGAAAAAAAATCTGTTGGATGACACACAAGGTTTTTTTCTTACAGGTTTTTTTGTCAATGCTTTTGCCAGTCGAAACAATTTTTTAAATTGTTCATCGTTTAACTGGAGAGGATCCTCCCGTTCATGGAATATTCTTGCATGATGCATAGCTTCACGTGTCACTATTGCATTTCATTTATAAGTATATTTGCAATGTGATGGAAATGAGACAGTATCAAAGGTTCCTTTCAATTTCATACTTAATTAATTTCCCCACGTTTGATTCAGTGTGTATTAAAAAACTGAAATACATTGAAAGACGTCTAACCCTACAGAAACAGAGGTACGTCTCTATTAATATGGACACAAGCATTCCTAATTCGTTTAATCACATTCTCACGAGTTGTAGGTACTTTTTGGTACACAAAAAAAATCTGCCGAAGTCAGATCTGGTGATTTGGCAGAGCAATTTATCGACCAGCTCTACCAATCCAGCGATCGTGGAATTCACGATCAAGAACTTCGCGTGCTACTATCGAATAATGCGCCGGACAACCGTCATGTTGAAACCACATGTTCTGTCGCACTTCTAAACTTACGTCTTCAAGCAAGTGTGGCAGCTCATTTACCAGGACGTCTTGGTAGATTTCACCATTTAAACTAATTCGAAGATGTGGGGACCGATGAGTTTATCGCCAATTATCCCGCACCACACTTTGATAAACCAAGGACGCTGATTCTCAACCTGACGCAGCCAGTGTGGGTTTTCAACACTCCAACAATGCATGTTATGAAGATTAACAGCTCCATGCTTTGTAAAAGTTCATTCGTCAGAAAATCATACCCAACGAAAGAAATTATATTTTTTCTCGTCCTCACTGACAAAATGTAAGGCGATTTTCGAAATCGACGCCATGAAGACCTTGGTGCAAAGATACGTGGTAAGGATATATTTATGGTGCTTTAAAATTCTCAAAAAACTGTTTTGGGACAATCCACAATCGCGAGCTATTTCTCGTGAACTGACATGGGGATTATAAGCCACTGCGGTTAATACAATTTTCTCCAGTTGCTGTTTATCGACGGATCTTTTTTTTAGGTTGAACACTTCCTTCGGCAATAAGCTGTTTGATAGTACGGAAAAACGAAGTGCGTGATCGCGGCCTGTCCGGAAAACGCTGAGCATAAATGTTGACAGCATTATCAAGATTCCTGCCATAATCTCCATCAACAAGAACTATTCCACTTTATCTTGTACGGCTAACACGTCTATTTTCACTAATGTACAATAATTCTAATAAAATTTCAAATTAAAACAAACGTTTGTCAAAGCGTCGACTAGAACGTTAACTTACGGGCTTTTCGGGAAGGGCGATCAGATTAATTTGATCTGTGGGGGTGGGCGTAGTTTAATACTAACGGAGGCCCGCCTCGGAGATATTAAAGTTTTGATTCGGCCAATTTTTCGAGATATAAAATTTCCAGGTTAAACGATTCACTTGGTATACATATATATTTACAGATTTGGAGCGTATTTATAAGAAACTTGTTTTGCAAATGTCAACCTGCCAATAGTACCTAGTCCTTAATTTTAGTTTCAATATACGTTTGCTTTTTTCTTATCCTAGGTTTGAAATTTATTTGCTGTATTTATTTTAACATAGACTTCGCTTTGGAAATCTAATAAGCAGTCAATAAACCGAAAAATATTTGGACGAGGGGAATAACAACTATTATTAAGTTTCGAGGGAAATGACTCGCAGACATTCGTTGTTCTACAAAATAAATTAGATAAACTTGTCTTAAACCCAAATATGAGGTGGAAATTTAGAACTTTCACTGATTATCTTCTAGCTTGGAATTATTAGGGATAATTAGAACTAAATCAAAGGAAAATGCATCACACACTTCATTAAAATTGAACTGAAGCCCAAAGATATATGTCAATTTTTTCCACACATTGTGAGAGGTGAAATTGGCATTCAGTTATTGTCACTTCTGGCCACGTGTTGCTCACAGTATTATGTATTGAAATTTCGTAATCTATCATAATACGTTTAGGATAAAATTTTCAACCACTTTTTACACATTTTTGATGTAATAAATTAAAACACTCTTGATAAGTATTCTGCGTTTTGTCTGGTAAAAGACAGAAAACTAAAGGAACATAATGCCCCTTTTTAAAGCCATGCAACGTAAATAATTGTGCGAAAGACTTTGCACAAAACTTAAATGTGCTGTCCATATAAACAGCTTCTGTATAGCATAGGAAAAAATATTGCAATATGGAGCAAAAATTATAGTCTTTTGAATTTCATCACATTCTAGTGCAAACGGTTCTTCTTTGTTGGTTACAGGACCCACTGCTTTTACGGCCAAAAGTATTTCTTCTTAACGTTGGGTGTGATCCTTTTCTACACATCCATACATTGTGTCTAACAGGTTCCATATCACGAATTGTTATGTTTTCCGTCTAAGCACGTCTAATTCTTAGTGCCGTGTACATTAACTTAAAAGGTCTTTAGTACAGGTTTTTTGTAGCCTTTCTCTTTACAGTTCTGCTGAAAGTCTGTCTTTCAAGATTTGCATCTTTTGCATCGTGATAACGGCAACATTCTGAGCGCAAAACATCACTACAGTTCTCAGACAACGTGTACACCTTTGCTGGACACTTTGTTTTTTTGTTAGTGCACCTTCAACACATAGTTCCATTTTGTAGAACATTTTCCTTACAACATTTATAATTATTCACATTCAATAATGTATTGTCTTTTTCACTAAATATACTTCCCGCAACTTCCATCTCGTAAATATGGATGTGGAGGTATATTATGAATAGAGTGAGGACGTTCGGTGCAGTTTGCTAGCGAGTGTTAGTCAACCAAGCGTCGATGGAAAGCTATATTTTGTTAATCGTCAAGTACGTTTTCGATACGAATTAACTATGATATATTTTTCTAAATTGTTCGTTGTAGATTGGTTTCGTTGGCCAGTACTGCCGTCGCTCTCTGCCTATCTCCTACGTGGCGAGTTACACACATGCGGGACTTAGCCAGCTACCGCACGTAACGCCAATGAGACAGTGTATGCAGCGTCGCCACTCTGATTATGAATATTTGAGAGAAACTACAAAAAATCTTTTTACTGTTGGAATTTGTAGACAGAATATTTATTATGTGCTTATGTTAATAAGTAGATTACCCATACTTATCCATAATCCCTTGCTCGCACCATTTTGGTCCAACGTACATGCTGGATTACAGACCGAAAGGATTATTGGCCTAATAATGCATCCGCAGAAGAGAGCGTCGAAAGAACGATATTTTTCACTGCATAAGGAGGAATTTTTTACCGAAACGGAGTAACTTTTTATGATGACGGAAAAATTTTAACACTGAAACAACGAATTTTTTCGTAGTGAAATCTTCCTTTCGCTACGAAAAAATTCGAAATGGAACATATGTAACATCGAAAGTTCTTGTTCCTATTCAACACGTACAATTTTAACTCCGTTGAAAAATTTGTAGATATAAGAAAAATTCTATGGTCGACAGGAATCAAACGGGCATATACCTGTCAGTACAATCCTGTACCACAGGTGTTCGATTGTTTCTATTAACTCATATGAACTTTGGTAGTGTATTATTTGGAAGTGTGTGTTCAATATTAAATATTCTTCGAAAATATGTAATAAGTGCAGGCTTACTATTTCACAGAAAAATTAACCATTTCTCAAATTTAGTGGTTAAACCATTAAGCCGCATAAATACTTAGGAGAGCATCTGTCTAGTAGTGCCCTCTGTGTAAAAAGATTCCGAATGGTTCACTATATTATTTCTATATGCAGAAACTATTTGTTTTTCCTCGGGTGGTTTCAATGATAGATTAAAACGAAATCCTCTTCACAATGTTTCGATTTTTAACATTGGTTCAGCTTTTTCTCTGTAGATGGCAGCAGATATTTGAAAATATGAACTTTAAATCTGCTAATAACGAGGTCCAAGCTGCATAATTACTATTTTAGAAGGTGTTTATAAGATTTGCTTCCCATTCTCTATGAAGGACGCTAAATTATTGTTTGGATAATTTTTATCTTTCAATTAGCACTTTGATTTATTTTCTTTGCACATTAATAAAAAAAAGTGGGTGAAAATTATACCGAAGATAGGAAGCAACTTTTCTACCCCGTATAGTGGTCCTTTTATATTTTTACCCCTAGGGGTATTAGTAGTTAAGTGGTTGTTATTATTTTTATCTACACATATAATACATACCTAATACTACAGCAAACAACACAAAAGTATCGACAACCTCCGCTTAATTAATTAGTCCGCGACGGCCGTTTCCAGGATATTATAAGGGACTCTTGTCATTGTAGCACGAAACATAAAACATGTGCAGCCTTACCCCGATAAATCAAATAGAACTGAGTACGACAACAATCTCTCTGTTCATCAAATTTTGAATTAGAAGATGGGAAAATTTTAGTATCGTTCGATGTTTGCTCACCCTTTCCCAGTGTACCAATTCCAGAAACCATAGAGTATTTGTTCCTAAAGCTAAACAATATGGATGTTTCTAAAATTGCAGAATATAAAAGACTAACTTCACTCTGCATGAACTAAAACTGTTTTCAAGTAGAGGGCAAGTACTATGAGGAATTAGAGAGTACGGCAATGGGCAACCCTTTCTTCATAGCCAACTTGTTCAGAAGTAAGTATGAGAACGGATACTGAATATTTTCCTAGAATTTGACGTAGGTATGTAGATGATATTTTCGCGGTCTTTGATACTAGGAAAACTCTTAATTCAAAATTAAATTCACAGTGGAAGAAGAAGTGAACAATCAACATCCGTTTCTGAATTGCTTAGTAATTAAAAACAACAAAAACCTGGAAATAAACATCTATAGAAAGGAAACAAGCACTAATAAGTACATTATGAACGATTCTAACCGCCGTGGACCACATAAAATGGCCGCAATTAGTTTCTTACTTACTAGATTAGTTAAATTCCCTTTAAGTAGAAGTAGGTACAACAAAATTCATAAAATTGTAGCTATTTACAACGGTTACTCTTCTACGCCACAGTTCTTGCATCACTAATACTATAGAGTTTCAAAAATTTCAAAACTTTCCTGTTTAACTGAGCAGATTTTTCGTTTTTCGATCCCTCCTTGGAGTATATTTTCTAAAAGTATCGCAGCAAAATTTCGTAGAGAGTTTTATTACAAAGCTCTTTAAGGACGATTTTGGGTACCCTGCTGGCTAAAACATTGAGGAATTTTATCCCTATTAAATATCAGCCAAATTTCATCTTGTGTGGGAAAAACCAGAAAGTAGGGTGATTTTACCCTAAAGGCGCTGATGCTACTTCTAGTGGTAACAAACGTATTCAAGCTTCACTTCACAAGTTAAGTAAACAAGTCGTATACAATTTTGATTAATCTATATTTGCCATATCTTTCATAAATTGCGTTTCATGTGGTTCTTCTAATCATTTAAACTCTAATCCTATTAAACATTCGAAAGAGAACATGCTTTCTTGTTGAGGGCTGACAATCACATCTTTCAAAGCATCATGCAATTTAATTTCTTGAGACGCCAATGGAATTATAGCGAAGTTGGCTAATTGATACGTTGCAAGTAACATGTTCAATACATTACAAATTTATACTGCCAAAAACGCTTCTGATACCTTATACACGCATTACCAAAACAATATGTACTTTTAGTTTTAAGTTTTTAATTTAGTTTCGCGAGGAGCGAAATAATTTGTATCGACTTGAGACTATATACTTATCTTCTATACATAAAAAAATATATTATATGTTTTTTCTAAAAATGTTGAAAAAATAATATCAAATAATCTCAATATGGTTACAGGCCTGGTTTTTCTACTGAGCTAGCAATAGTAAAAGCGGTGCGTTCAACATATTTATGACCAGATAGATTCAGTAGATTATGTAGCTTCAATTATGTTTGATTTACCTACAGCCTATGAGACAGTTAGGTTTTAATTTTTAGCCGAACAGTTGTATAAATTGGGTATATGTAGCCCTTTTTAAATAATAATAATAGTACTGGCTTGATACGAAAGAAATTACAATTTAACAAAAGTAGTTTAGGCCAATTAAGACAATATCGCGTCATACTGGTGTAAAAGCGACATGTATAGTAGCACTCTTCCTAAAGTCTTGCGTATAAACGAAAAAAAACGAAAAGCCTTAAAACTAAAAAAAATATAACGAAAATTCTAAACAAAGATAATCTATACGGGTATGCAAAAATGGATGCGAATTGTAGGGGAAGAATATTACGCAAAAGCTTTGCTATTAACTCTAACGCACACACATACAAAAACTAAACGCATTTCACCTATACGTAAATACATTTCTGTACCCAGAGCGGACTCTTACGCATCTTTCTTCAATAAATTATTGCTCGTTAAGAAAAGACTCTTCCAGCGTGGTACTCAGACGAGTTCTAGAGAGGATTAGACAACAGATACAGCTGCACATTATCTGCATTCAGGTGGTAGCTACAATTTCTAACAACTCTGGGAAGAGTTTCGTCGTTTCGTCGGTAAAAGTTGGTGTTTGTTTAGAATTTTATGATGTTAATATTGGTTTGTAAGCCTCGAGGTGGTGTATTGGGGCCTACATTTTCTTTTATTGTTGATTAACGATCCCTCGTGTTACATGTGAAAGTGATGTGGCATTATATGCGGGTGACCGTTTCTGATTGTGCCAAATATGAACTTTCCAGTAAAGTCAATAGAGCTTTAACTGAATTTGAGTACTGGTGTTCCTCTAACAAAATACTAATAAATCGTGCGAAAACTGATTTTATCGTATTCATTAATAGATACAGATGACTTTCTGAGATATTCAGCTGAAAATCTGGCAAAAATAATAATAACAGCTTCCAAAATAATTTGTATTGTTCTTACATCCAGATACACTTTCAGTCTCCAATCTGAATTTTTGTTGCCGGTGTTCCATTGTAGGTAAAAGAATCCTTATATTAAATTAATTCACTTAAGTAAAAAAATACAATCCATATGAAATTAAGTAGACATATATAGGTAAGTTATTATATGATTGGATAAAAAAATTAGAGTAATATGTTATTTTACTAAATTTATTTAATACAAAACATTCGTATCATTAATTTTTACATGTATTCACATCTTACTTGCAATAAACACCGTACGGCAGTATCACATATGCACATTTTTAGCCGTAATACTTCTTATATCCACCTCCATATCCACCTCCATATCCACCTCCATATCCGCCTCCAAAACCACCTCCATATCCGCCATATCCACCTCCGTATCCTCCGTACCCGCCACCATAACCCCCGTATCCCCCATATCCTCCTCCACCGCCATAGTAACCGGGTTCTGGTGCGGCGTAAGCCAATGCAACGAAGAGGATGCACATTGCGATTGTTACCTGTGAATAGAAAGAAATACAGTTTGAAGTTAAATAACGGTACAAGCGCTAGGTTTTGAGTGTTGATTAGCAGTTTTTGTAGAAAAAAAATGGATTACTAGATATACATAATATACTTTGCTGTAATTACTTAATATGCTAGAAAATCATGTGTATGCTAAGCAGAAAGTTTTGATGGGTGCGGAATACCCATTGAAACTGAAAAATTGGATAATATGTAGGATTCTCTCCAAAAACAGCATTTTCCATTTGGAAAATGCTATTTTTACTGTTGTTACTTAACGAAAAACGAAAATGCAGTACTTCAAAGTGACTTTTCACATTAAGTAAAAACGAAAGCAAATGTTGACCAGAATTAGATGTAGTTTTCTGAAGATTGCTACACTTCTCAAAATTTAGCTTTCAAGCTCTGACCGGCGCCATTTTTACAAGTTAAATACCACTGTAGTTTCTATTAATCTAAACGATGAAAGGCGGTATTAAGTACCGCCAAGAAACTATCACTAGATGTGCAGTTCTAGCAGTATATTAATGTTTTGGGCACGTATTACAAATTAATACATGACACATTCATCCTGCGAACTACGCGATAGCTGAAAATATCTTCGAAATTTTGAAACGAGAGGAATCGCCTATTCGCTTTTAAGTGGATCGTTTGGAACAAAACTACTTGCTATATTTATCCTTTAGAGCTTAAGTATAATGCATTGTCACATCAAAAATACAATATTTATCCCTGTCGACGATCATATATAAATATCATTTCCCAGATGTGCTTTGGTTGTTTTGCAGTTGGTAAACGTGCATATTAATATAAGTCGTAAACAGGAGAGACATTGTGTCGCTTTATATACATGGATCAAAATTTAATAAGAAATAAAGAAAAATTAATTTAAATGGTGAATTTCCATTTTTTCGTGAAATGCGATTAGATTGGTTTATGTGGTTTCATATATTATTCTCGGTGTAGCAATATCAGCACAGGTGACGTCCTGTTGAGGCCACTACTTCAGAAAACATTGATTAAATACTTGGTCTGGTGATGGATGATAGAACAGGGAAGGTGCGCGAGATTGCTAATGCTGTAACCATCTCCAGTGAATGCCGCGCGAAATCGCGTGTATTCCAAGGACGGTTTGCAGCCGTTTCCGTTTTGTCACTGTGGACGAAACATGGATACAATGGCTTGCCAGCAGAGAGTGTGCACCAAAAGAAGTAAAGACGGTTCCTTCACCCGGTGAGGTTATTGTTACGGTTTTTTGGGATTATCGAAGAATAATCCCCGTCGACTATTTGGAAAGAGGTAGAACTATTACAGGTAAATATTAGCTACCGTTATTGGATTGAAAATCGAGTTGCAAGAGAAACGTCCACGATTACCCCACAAAAAAAGTCCTTTTTCGTCATAACAACGCACCAGCTCTCATTGCTCTGAAGTTGTGATCGTGAAATAGATGGGGTTAGGGTTGTAGCTCGTTTCACATCACTATACTCTCCAGATTTGGCCCTTTTGGACTACTACTTGTTCCCTAATATGAAAAAATGGCCGGGGGGAAAGTTATCTTATTCATACAATGATATAATCGTGGAAATGTATGCCTATTTTACAGAGTTGGAGCAATCCCATTATTCCGAATAGATCAACAGATCTGGGGCAGAGCTGGATGAAGTGTATAAGTGTCAGAGGTTACTATGTTTGAAAATGAAAATGATTTGTGAGGAAAAATTAAATACTTTTTTCAAACCATCCTTTCCTAATATTAATTCTCTAATATTGTAGACATGGACATAATTATTTCTATAGTAGTGAATGTGGAGATGTAGGTAATTAATGTTTTTAAAACCGTCAAAATGTCTTCAAAGCAATTGTTAAGTTTAAATGGTCAATATTTTTTTATTTCATTACTTGCTCCTGATATAAGACATACTTATAACAAACGAAATTAAATGATCGCGTGACACCAATCGCTGGTGCGTTTAAAAGTACGTAATTAAAATTTGTCTTAAAATGGCGAAATTTGAATAAATACTTCTTGAAAAATATCTATCTTTATTCCAGAACAATAATTACATAAAACTTCTGTAGCAAAAAAAAAATTCCCAACTTCTGTATTGTGATTATCATTTTCATTCATATGCATAGTAGTGACTGCGCATCTTTTGATTGGTAGTCTTAGATTGCATACAATCCATGTATATATATCCGATGATCTACTGATAATTGCGTAATTAATACAAGGATATTCTAATATTAATTCGAAATTATCGTTGACATTAAACTTGCCTTTAGCACATTAAGTTATTTATTCACTTCCTTTCATGAAGGAATTAGCGGTTGATAGTATTGGATGTACGTTATGTAACCATACGAAACAACTCAATCTAATCCACAATCGTTACACCTTTGTGGTTATTCCCAGATTTGAACCTATAGCGAATAAGACTCCGTGTAGAGTGGTCAATTAAATGACATCAGAGATTGTATATCTATCTGTGTATACAGATCTAATCTTTATGTATCCCTCATTACTATTTATTTATGTACACGAATTCATTTATGTTCCGAACACGGTCTTGGATTAATACAATATTTATTTAAATTTAAAAACGTGGAATTCTAATATTTATCTCTTTTGCATTTGATTAAAGCAATCTTTTATAAACCATTAAATTTAAATAAAATGTAATGTGAAGAGTAATTATTAACAAATTAAGTTTTAATGATGTTCTGATATTACACAGGCGGTATATTGAAGGAATTCCCACATCATAAAAAAGTTCGAAATTAACATATATAGGGCAACAAAAATTTAAGCTCAGATTGAATGCATTATTAATAAAAAAAATCAATCGAAAGTTATGCCAATGTGCAGGTTATCATAAATCATGTCAATAAAAGGAAAAGTTCTCAAAAATGTGCATATTTATGTGGATATATGAGAAACCTGTGACGACTTCTTGTAGATATTTAAAATATCCACGTGTTAAACAAATTTTATTTAAATCTTCAATATTCTAAAAATATGCAGAAACTATTTTATTCTGAATGATTTATAATGCATTAAGGGCATTTTTATTTTTTAAATATTAACACAAGCTAATGTTAGAATTTTCAATTTGAATTTATTTATCTTTAATTGGAGATATTTAAATTCTTACATAAGGTAGCTACAAAACTTGTACAATTAAATACGAACAATATTACAGAAAGTTATCCTAATTTTTTGCATAAAATACATAAAAGTGAGGAGCCGGATAGGGTCGAAGTATTTTCAATGTGGATCGGGCTGGCTCTTTTTTAAATAAGGCCGTTTGCTGTTAATTGTGAACGTTCTTTGAAATACAAACATATTCTTCCTAAAATTTTTGTTTTGATAAGACGTAATAAGTATAAGTACCTTAGTATTTATATGATTTGAAATTCAAGTTATTCATAACTTGATACCGAAAAATACAAAAAAAAGGGAATATATAATTCGTGGCCCACTTAGAAGAACAAATATTTCACTTTTAAGGCAGCAGCAATTTCATATCCTCTCTGTTTAAGCCAACATGTCCCCTAGTATTAGTTGTTACAAATGATTCTATTAGTACCGATAAGTCCACGGAATAATATTGTGATTGTATTCAAATTATGGAATAGACAATCGGCCAAACTGTCGGAGCGGGCTGGTAAACGTACCAAGTTACACCGAGCGCATCGGGCCGGGTACGGCTGGGGCTACAGAAATCTCAAAATACAAATAAATTTTTCCCAAGCTTAAATTTTAAAATAAATAATAAACGGCGTTGAATGTAGCAAAATACTTTTCGTACAAGTCGTATTAGAATTTAATTATTTAAAAAAAAATCTGCGAAATACATGACATTCACAAAGATTCTTTTCTCTTTATGCGAAAATGAAGTGGGAATAATAGTATTTGCCTAATCCGTTTCACCTAACGCTTAGAAAGGCCACATCTGCATTAATATCCTACTTCAAGGATTGGTCCGTGTAAATTACATTTCCCATCGCATCTATATGCAAGAAACGTATAAAAAAAATATTATCTCCTTATTTTATAATTCATAAATTTAGTATCAGAGAATGTTATATTTAATTTTAAATTCGCGTGACACCTTGACATATGGTTCTAATGTTAATTCGGATATTTACTAACATCTTGCATTGACTTCATTACGAAATATCAAAATTTGTATATTTGTGTATATATACACATACATAATATACAGGGCGTTTAAATTGGAAATGGAATAAGGCCTCTACAACTCCTATAGTACGTTGTACCAAAAAATATTTTATGCAGATTTGTTTGGCGAGAATTGTTTTGCGTTATACAAGAACAAATTTTGTTTGTTAGTTGCGACGTATGACGTTATGATAAAGCTTTTCTCGTTATTTTTAATTTAGTTCATTACTTCAAAATAAAACTCTCTCGGTTAAATAAAGACCTTTATAAAAGTTGTATTTAAAGAACATTCCAAAACTGTTTTCTAGTAACATAAGATGCTCATTTTAACTGAAGCTGAGAATATAATTCTAATCATGGCTGAGTATAGCGATCGTAAGGGAATACAACAAGAAATGCGTGTCTTTTTTAATAAAGGACATGTAAATAGGGAGCCAACTACTTAATCTGTTGTTAGTAAAACTTTGAAACGTTTTAGGTCATGTGAAATCTCTTCCTAAATCTGGACCAAACTATTAAAGGCACAGAGTTGAGGAATGACTACTAGAATCATCAGACCTTACCCAACATGATTTTTTCTTATGGTGTCATAAAAAAAAAGAATTTACAGCAAGCGTGTCGAAAATATGGTGAAACTTAAACAGTGGATTGGAGAGGAAGTAATCTCAAAATTCACTTAGAAATTCGATTCATGAATTCAGTGACAGTCTGTCGCCACTCACTTGTAAAATGAGAGCGCATTTTAAACATCTGCTTTAGATTTCTTTAATTCCTTTTCAAATAAAAACGTTTGAATTAATATTATGATATTTTATATTTTATTGTTTGATTTTAATTAACATTATTTTAATGGTTTACAATAATAATTATAATTAAAAAGTCAGTTAAAAAGACCCACGCCATTCTATTTTCTTGTTAAATAATAAAAAAAAAAAAGATCGATTCAAATAACTTTTATATAAAACAATTTTTCATATAACGTAATACGACCACTGCAGAAGCATTGTTCCATACTATTTAAACACGCTGTATATGGTTCAACTGTCTATAAAAAAGAGTTGTATGAATGAGTGACTGCATTATTTAATTGCAGACTAATTAACTTTGAATAGTACATATGTATAAACAGTTATATGCAGTTAAGATAGATAGAAGAAACATATTGCAGCAAAATGAAACTTTGTAAACAAATTAATTAATTTCTTATAAGTAAGAAATTATTTTTAGGTTTTACCGTGCTTATGCTCAAAGAAAATTAATACTAATTTTATGGTTATAATAAATAATTTAATATTCTTATGCTGCAAACAGTGTAGTCCTCAGCAATAACTTCGGTGTTTGATTTGGTGTTAAAAGGCAACAATAATAACGTTTTAAAAAATGTTTGTTCTGATCTTGAATATAAGAACCATCGCATCTATCTACTACATAATGAGAAGTTGCCTGTCTTGGCATGAGACTGCATTTTGTTATAAAACTAATGTTTCAAACACTGGATGGTTTGCCCATATTTCCCAAAGTAAAGGAGCTTTATTATTGATGTTCTCATTCACAAACCAAACCAATTGAAGTAATGCCTTTATTTATTTCTTCTTATGGCATAGTTAAGTTTTATAATTTCAAAATTCTAATTGTATTAGTTGAAACTCAGATAAATTATCATTTGAAAACTATGCAGTTTACAGAGTGTAGTCTTTAGGGGATTATCCATTAGTTTAACCACAATAAAAATCAGTAAAAGCATATAGGAATTATTACATACAGCATTGCTTCAATTTATTCAAGTATGGGTTTAAAATATGTGGTTATAAATGCAATTAAAATAAGATAAAGCTCTGGAAAAATATTACTCAAACAATTTACTTGTATTTTGATTTCTACAAGAAATTCTTTATGATATAATCGAAAGTTTGAAGAATGAAACCAAAGTTTTAAGTCACAAAACAATTACTAGTAACATGCTACATGTTATGTTTTAAAGGGTAACTGTAAGAGCAACGACAAATAAAAATGAGTTAAACAAAACAAATTACAAGTTACTTACTTTACACAAACTGGACATCATGATTCCGAACTTGCAGCAGGCACAATAAAGTAGCAAAATCTAGGCAACAACTGTTGGTAAGTTGCAAAATTCGAATAACAGTGAAGAATTTCTTCACGACTTTTATAGTGGTTGTGTTCCGAGACGAAGGTCGACGCTTAACATTTTTGCGGTAATTGGAGATCATGAATGACTTTTTCGCAAGTAACATTTATTAGAAGAGGATGGTTACGGGAATCGCGTTAGAAAAAATCCTCGGTGCTAGTAACGTAAACATCCTGTGGTAGCGGCTAATGGATAGTTATTGTATAGTAATTGATTTCTCGCGGGAAAAATGACAAAACCAAAGTGTAATGAACGTCATTACTTAATAGATCGTACACTAGTGGTAATTGTATCCAGATTGCGGCGATGATTTGATGTTTTCTTGATTTAGAACATTAGCGCATTGGATTAGAGATATTAAGAAAAATGTCAAAGGCAAATATTGCGGCTGACGACATGCTAAAGATGCAATAGCTAGGTATCATATCCGTCATAAAGCAATTAAATGCAATCAAATGTCCATTTGCATTTCATGCATTCCAAGTACGAATTATATTGTAAAATAGCTAGAAGTTTCAATTTTTCACTCATTTAAGTCATATTTTGTTTAAAAAAATAGTGAATATTGAACAATTATCATGGAACCTTTGAAATTAAATATACTATATATTTAGTCACGTATTAGTACGTTAGTCTCTGATTAACTTAATTTTGTGGCGTCGCTGACTTTTATCGTCGATTAATTTGTACAAATTATATCTAATATTTTAAAGACAATCATCTGCAATATTTGAGATCCTGATAAAACGAAAGCCACGTACAAGTACACGTAATGTATGCAGCTATAAGATGAAATTCAGCGAAAACGTTTAAAATGCATGGTTTGCATTTTAATAAAACACAGTGACTGAAGCATTAATTGAACAAATCGATAATGATCATTCATATCATTATTATTAAAGAAATTAAAGCATAGAAATGTTAAACTGTGCTTTAAACCAACGTAACTTACGCAAAAAGTAGTAATTATATAAGTAACATAAATTATAATGGAATTGTAATATTAGTTTTAGAAGACAATTGCCAATATAAGATTAATTAAACGAGGGTGGTTCAGGAAGTCCTTAGAAAATGTAAGAGATGGCGCTGTAAGGATCATTAATTACTAGACAGCTGTCAAAGTCTCAGTTACATCTATCACACGCTTTCATTTTTATTGTCGATTTAAGCAAAGAATTTTTGTTTATGTAGGAAAATAGAAAAAACGTGAGTTTCGAGCGGTGATTAAACACTTATATTTAAAAGGCTTAACACCGAAATAGATCAAAACTGAATTGGCTGAAGTTCGTGGCATATCTGTCCTTGTGTTAGCAACTGTTCACAGTTGGGTAGATGAGTTTAAACGTGACCGTACAACCACAAGAGATGAACATAGCCCTGGACGTCCAGTGGAAGTGACTACCCTCGAAATAATTAATAAAATCCACGATATGGTTTTGAACGATCGATGAATCAAAGTGCGCGAAATAGCTGAACCCACAAGATATAATGTTTTTAATGTTTTCCAAAAAAAGGGACAAACAATTACTGGAAATTATTACGCATCATTATTAGACCGGTTGAGCAAAGAAATCGAGAAGAACAAAACTATGCTTTTCCATCAAGACAATATTAAAAATACCCATGTTTTTAATGGTATAATGTGATCGCTTTTAGTTATTGTAATAGGTTCACTTTTTGTTAAAATAGTAAAATCAAAGTACTTGAAAGTATAATGCAATAAAAAAATAAAACTTCAAGAAAATTTACGTCCTTCAACAATTATTGTCTAGCATCTTTTATAAATATTATTATTTTTATGATTAGGGATAAGTAATATTATAAATAAGATGTTGTATACACGAAAGATTTATTCTTGTGTGATCTGTTACTGATGTGGAACAACCTTCAACTTCGGGAGTTCCCGGAGAGTGATCCAAACACGAAAGCATACACAGGATTACTGTCATTGAAATTAGACACGAACTGCCCTCATAGCAACATTATAACCTAAAATTAGTAAATAAGTTTGAAAGATAGAAAACTAAGATTGTTCCGTGTTCTACTCGAGTCAAAATACATATTTTTTAAAAACAATCGTTTTCATTAGTATTTAAACGGGCCAAAAACTTTACTTGTTAGACCGTCGATTCAAATTTTATTCGGAGTTTTTGTTGATCTAGAATTTTTTTTTGTATTAACTAGATTCTACAAGATGACCATGGCAATCGTCGCGTTTGATTCATGCTATTTCAATTTCTTAAAAGGAACACCTGTATATTTTTCCAAAATCTGACAGAGAAGCGTTTTGATAAACATTTCTCTGTATCTAAAAATGGGTCCTTTATTAGTAAATTAAATACAAATAACTTGAGTAAAATATGTCAAGTGCTACCACGAAATACTATAAACTTTTGTATTTCCGCGGATATACATTGAAAATAATCTGCAAAGATTTATTTTACGCGTATAGATAAATAAAGGGCAAAAATGAATTCTTTCAAATTAATTGCGTATTTCTAACTAGTATAACAGAACAAAATAACATACACCAGACATTATATGGTATTAATACAGTTAAAATTTGTTTCGTTCTGGGCGGTGACAAAAGTACTCATACATTGTTTATAATTTTTTAAGAAATTTATATTCTGGAAATGACAACGCTTAACAACATGTATTATTTGTAGTTTACGCGTGACTGAAAATTAATGCAACTTTACATTGATATCTTCACTGAACTTTATATGAATTATATACATGTAGAATGTTGACGAGGGTATTAAGCATTTGGTAATGTATTTCAATTTTATTACACAACGTAAACATACATTCTCTTTTAATGCGATATTTTATAGGATAATTGCAGATTCTGGTTTGTTTTGTTAAAAAGAACTTCAGAAGTTAATTAGAGAATGGTCTGGAATTATGTATGGTATGCATATGAACTTAACGCGATCGTAGGAATCTGCAGTCGATTCCAATTTCTGAAACTGTAAAATTGCTACCGTGTAAACGCTAGAAGGTTGATATTTGCAGATAAATTAACAGACACCATAAACTATCTTTCAAAAATATTTCAGGAAAAATACATTGATCGGTAAGACCCAGGACCTACTTTGTTGTTTTAAGTAGAACACCCGGTGTTTTATTACATTTTCACTTTCTTCATCTAGAAAAAACTAACGTAATATGGGTTCCGAAATGCAGATACATTTTAGCATAATTTCCTAACGAAATTAAATTGTATATTTGTATATCTGCACGTGTCGAGAATGCCCAGGCTGTTCTATTAAAAAGATCCTCATAGATATCTCGAACTATAAAAAACAAGGGAAAGTTTACATCGGAGAATAGAAAATGACTTTTTATTTCAAGATTAACTTAACTTTAATGTGATATCAACCGGTACACCTCAACTTTTACATTTGTAATGTGCGAAAAGGTACAAAACACAACATAACTAAACTTTTGCGATTAATAAAATACTATTATTGTGGTTAAAACTAAACGTGTTCTGGGTTTGGACTGTGTCATGGTAGCTAATCGAAAACTCTACGTTTCACCCACAATCATATGGGGCTTCTTCAGGAGTAGGAAAGGTGGCAGGGTAATTGAAAGTACAAACCATGCCCGAGGCGAAACTAAGTAAGCAGGATGCAGTTTATCACGGTAGCCTAGCATGTGAACCATCCCAGTGGCGAAAATCAAATGTCGCTGATTGGTTGGGTATCGCGGTCACTCTTGGTTAAGGATTGGTCGTTACAGATGACAGAGTAACCTGTATCGCTGACATTCTTAGGATGTTTAAGGATCTACATGGACTCTCTAATGTTGCTAGCTGCGGCCTATCATCTTTCCTTATCCCGAAGAAGCTCCATGTGATTGTGGGCGAAATATCGATTTTTCGATACGGTCCATGTATTTGGTAATTTGTAATCTACAAGTATACATATACAGCTTTGGTCAATAAAATGGAGTATTTGTAGATTTTTGCAAATCCTTAAAAAGCACTTGTTATCTTTCTATTAAAAAAAGAGCAAGTGTTTTTCTATAAATATTTATAATTCTTATGACAAAAGAGCGACAATTAAGTGAAACTAAGAAGGCACAAGTTGTGATTTTGTCTTCTGCAGGAATCCCTTAAACAAAGATTGCTCAAAAGTTAGTGTTCACCGCCGTGTGCTCTGTCATAAATAGATATAAGACTACTGAATTTTATAGAATTAAGTCAGGAAGGGTACGTTCCAAAATAACACCAGTTAGAGAGGACCGGCTACTAGGGAGACTTTCTCTTCGGGATAGAAACAAAGCTTCTTTGTAATTGTCTGTAGGAGGCCCAAAAATTTCGACTGGAACGGTTAGAGCGCGCTAAGGTAATGTGGACCTAAAGCGCAAGTAAGGCAAGATAGAAACCGTTATTGTCTGAGATCATCGGAAAAACGTTTTAAATGGATGAAGAGGCACTAAGATTGAACAACTGAAAACTGGCAAAGAGTATTATGGACCGATGAAACGAAACGCAATTACTAAAGAGATGTTACTTTTAAACTGAATGCTATCATTATGATATGGCTAATTTGCTTTTGACAAATAATTAATAAATGCACGCATACTTCATTTTCAGCTCTGTATTATGATATGATAATGGTGTGTCTTATCACGGCCCCATGAATATTCAAGTACGTAGAGGTTCTAAATGCGACCTTAAGATCATTGTATTCAAAAGTTCTTTTAGAGGAGCTTTTAGAAAACGTTTTTTTCCAACAATATAATGCGCCCTGTCATACTACTCGAAAAACTAGGAGTGGATATATGAAAATGGATTCCATCTTCTAGGTTGACCTGTCCAATCTTCAGGAATAAATCCAATCGAGTATTTATGGTACTTTCCTAAAATTCAACTGAAGGGCGACAGTCTCTTTTCAAAAACACTAGGTGAAGCTAAAATAAGGGAAGTGTGGGAAAATACTCCATTGCGAAAGGTTGGTGGTTACAATCTTAATTTGCAGTATTAATTAACACGTAGAATATTATAATGTAATCACTATTGTAGATATACATGAATAAAGCTTTAAGTTGCAAAGTTTAAGGTGCTCCGTTATTGGCCAAGGCTGTATTAAATTACGTGCGAGGCTATATGGCAATAAAATAATAATAAAGTGATCTTTGTTTATGTTTTACTACTTATACGATCATCAGACGTCATCACAATGCATAATGAAGTAAATTTATAACTTGCGGTTTAAGTTAAATAACAGAACCAAATTTGACTCCAAATGTCACTCTCTGCAATTGCACTAAAACAAGCCAATTATTATTTTTTGTGTAATAATCCTTAGTACTATCGACGTATTAATCCCATTTCTATTCTCACTACCAGTGATGTCATTTAAACATAACTTCCCGTAACTTTCACGTTTCTTTTTATGTTTACAAAAAAGTTGGAAATAATAACGGTGTTGATAATTTGTTTTTGATTTTATACAAAGTTAGCCAGGAACATAGTCAGATTATCTTTTGCAACACTAAGCTTACCAAAAGAGCTCGTTACTAAGCAACGTAACGAGAACAATTCTTGGTCATTTCTGTTTTAATTATTATTTGTATACTTCAATATAAGAATTGAGGTGCCCGTTCATGCTACAGAAGAGGAAGGTAGGAGGTCATACTTTAGGACTGGACACTGTACATACGTACATTTGTACAGCGCCCATGTACAGCCCCAGAAAGCGACAAGTTTTTAGAGAAGTTACCCGTTGGGCAATTGCACCCAAGAATCCAAAACGAAAATTATAAGAAATGTCGAATGCAGTATTGTAGGAAGTATTCTAGATTGGTGGTTGGTGCTGTTTTAATAAACTAATAACATTTCAGTGGTTTTTCATTACTTGCATTAAACTTTAACTCTTTTCTGTCACTTATACCAAATTTTACAGCAATACGTAGAAAGATGGCAAGGGATTACGCCAAACACCAATGTATTGGCATACTGTGCATCACATTAACAGAATGGCTCAAAAATTTTAGGAAAACGTAGAAATTGACGGCTCACGGCAAGATACTACATCAGTAAGGTACCTGGGGCTGATTTCCTGCTAACGCTTCATCGGAAACTCCATGCAGATAGTGTCAGGAATAAATATCTTTAATTTATTCATAGCCGTAAGAATAAGTTAATGGGTCTACTCGTAAGTGATAGATGCCTCGACTGAAGACTGAGCTCATGTTATACAAAACTAGTTTAAGGCTGCTTCTAATTTATCGGGCGTTACCCTGGTCGACAGCAACGTTCGCCGTAACAAATTGAAGGCACAAAAAAACTTTTTGATCATTGAGGGTAATAACCGTATCGTCTTGGTATCCTACTCCATGAAGATCTGCAAATACCAGATTTAGACCAACATCTGGGCGAACTGGTAAGGGCTTGAGCGACTGGTGGAGGAGCTCTAGGATCGTCCACCTACGTCTTGAACGGTCACCTTATGTAGGTGATCCAGAGCAGGAACAAGATTTTCAACTAACAGTGAGCCTACGAATCTGATGCAGGCACCGACAAATTTCGAACAAAAATTTGTCGGTTTGGTACCACAGCATCACGTTACTACAATTAGGGCGGTTAACGGAGTGTTAAATTTGGATATAATTGGACTTAAGTGTTTTAAACTTTTTAGATTTCTGTTTACATTATTGTTCAAAAGCCATGTGTTTAAGAGCAAAAGACTGTGGCTACCTGCGTGGTGGTTACGTTTGAATAATGCAGTAAATGTGTATGCGTACTACAATGCATCTCAATCTTAGTTTTCGGAATGAATTCTACAACAGAATTGGAAAGACACTACAGACTTCTTGAATAAATAAAAGTCTGAGTAGTTTACAGTAATATTAGACGTAAAGCAGAATTGTTGCGCACAGTTATATTTTTGGATTTTTTGATACCCTGAAATAGAGAGCTCCTTATTTGTCGCTATAAATATTAGAAACCATAAAAATACGTAGTTCTATACTTGTTGCCCAAATAAAATCGAAGCTTGGGCTTTTTATTCAGTTTATTAGTTGGAATATGTCAATATGCGTGAGTTAATAGTCAAGCGTAGGTTACATAATCTTATTTTATCATCAACGAAATAGGATGAATAGATAATTTAGTAACAGTTTTCTTTATCGTAATTTTTATTATTGATACATATAATTATACAGTCATTGAAATGCTTTCTTTCTAGCTCGATACATTTGCCCAATATCTTGTGAAAGCAGTTCTGCATTTTTCTTAACATACTAAGTACTACACTTCGGAATGCGTTATCCCTACCTTCAAACGTATTAACACTTTTTTATGTAATTCATTTTACAAGTAGCTACTTAGGCATAAAGTTTTGAACCAACGGTTAAGGAGAGAAATGTTTTGTTTACTATTGTCATGGTAACTAAACAACACTAATACCAGAAACCACTTGGATGCATCAAACGCAGGACTCGCGTTTAACTGTTAATATATCTTTTTTTTTTTTAATGTTAGACATTTACATCCTGCAGGAGTCGTGTTGGACCGCAAATATTTGTTTTACTTTAGATACTAGATGTATACATCATTGTACAAATGTATCAGAAATCTAAATTTAATATACGGTGGATACAAAAAGAAATAACGTAATTAAAAAAAAAATACGTTTTTGATGTTTGGTATTCAAGAACCAAATGCACAATTTTTTCTCGAAAAAATTTATGCTAAAGTGTATTTGCGTTCCGGAAATTTTGAAGGAATTTGGTATATCTACGTTTAGGCGGTTAAAAACAAACTACTAATATATCAAAATCTGCTTGAAATAGATATATGAAGCCCATAATACGTAGATTTATTGCGAAATCAAAAATAAAATAAACTAGGTCTTTGGTATATCCAGGACAGCCCGTAGGTTCTAATAAATTAACACTTATGCACGTTATTCTTAAGCAAGTGAATAGAAAAGAATTTTTGTTTAGGATATTCTGTCATGTGAGAAGGAAGTTAAAAGGGATGCTATGCAATTTTGTTGTCACCCGTGTAATGCATGCTTTGTAAAGTTTTCAATTGACTTTAAATATGTTAATCTAGAAGCTAGAATTCTCGTAAATATTACTATTTATTATAAGATTACCTTACATAATTCACCGATAACAAGTAAAATAATTTATTACCTATTGAATCAATAGATAAACATTACCGCGAGGGAATGTATCTAGCCAAGGTAGCATTATAAATGGAGTTTACGTAAACATTATTCAATATGGGCGCGAATTAATATCAATATGGTTGCCTCAATAAAGAAGAGCCACTTAACATACATATGTATTTAAAAATCTCATATTTGCTCATGTGCAGCGGTATTTCCAGTTTCCGTGAATGGAAGCAATAGAAAATGTATTTTTGTTTTTTTACGTCATTCGGATGGCCTATATTATGCTAGCTCCTTTTGGAAAACCTGTTTTTTTAGTATAAATAGGTAATATGTGAAGACATTTTTAACTTTATTATGTTATCAAAGCCGTGGTTAATGTCATTCGAATGTTGGGAATGTACATACCGAGCCCAAAGTATTTGTTCACTGTAAATTGGAAAGTTCAAGCTAAAATAAGGAAGAGGAAGAGAAAAACAAGTGCCGAGCAACTTTTTGTTGTTTATTTGAAAACTTTAAATAACAATCCACTATGTCCACTTACAATTAGTGAATTCTTTTAATTTGTAACTAATGGTTTGGTGACCGAGTGGTAAGAAGACCTGCTTCTGACTATGGCAGAGTTAGACGCTGTGCGTTCGAGTTCTACCAGGATCAAGTGGTATGTTTTTTTGATGGGTTGGTTATAATCTCGGGGCACCATTCGCCAGTTGGGAAATAATTACTGTTTGGCAATATCTATATTACGATGTAAGCAGATGATATCCCAGTTCTTGTTGATAAACTGGGATGTGCGGAACAAATTAATTCTATGTTTAGAGAAAACAACGTTTATGAGCTTTCACACAAGACAGTGAAGCGTTAGTTCTGATCTGGAAATGGCCAAGGAAATGACACAGCGACAGGACACAGTGAAATTCTTAGGAGTAATGCTGCGTTCACATAGGGCACCGCAAAGGCAGCGTAAGAATTGATAACTAACACGAATGGCTTGTTTCGTCATAACGTAACCTAAATTTATCTAGTGAACGAAATTATATGGAAATGTTATATGATATGTTTATTAGCAGTTTCTGCAATAATACTGACCAACAAAATCAGAAACAATTGTAGAAAGTAAAGTACTCTAACAGCGTCAAAGCTTGACATGTGAGTACTTTCTTAAGTTTTCAAGTTGCGGCATTTAAGCTGGGATACAATCATGACTCCATTACGGAATCTTATATTGGAGATCATCCTGGTCTTTACAGTGCTGAAAGCAGTTATTTACAGCGTTACAGGCACATAGTTCTGGGACTCTTTCACCAATTAAGTATATTTTTTCTGTTGTGCTTATCCACTCCGTTACATATCCCCTACCTCGCTACCCTCGGATTTTGAAATTTCCCATATGCATCATTTTATGCTGCAAAAAGAAAATCATGTGTTTCCATATCAAGTGAGTTGTAACTGTTTCAGTTTGGCGCGGCTAGGGACACGTATCTGATTATACGCGCCTCATCATATCCTCCTTGGTTGACGCCTACAATTAAAAAAAAATTGAAAATAGAAAATTACCATAACAAATGGAAGTCAACGAAAAATTAAGCATACTATACAGGGTTTAAAAATGCTAGAGCGTTAGTGAAGCAGCAAATGTAGATGAGAATATAGAATATACTAACCGTATTAAGGGTGTGCCGCGTATATCGGATGTGGTATCTGATGGAGATTAAATGTATCGGGACCCACAACTGTCAACACAACACTCAACACAACCACTAAACACTGGAAAGATAAGAAGTTTCAAGACTGGCCATTCCAGGTCAAAGACATGTCAAGCAATTTCTGATTGGACACAGGCCTACATTTACAGCGGAGCCATTAAGTAGAGACAGGAAGTGTGCTAGAACAATAATAGACCTGCTAACAGGACACTGTATGTTCAAGTAGATTCTGCCAGGTGGAAGAAGAGACTGCCGTCCATGTGCTGTGCGAATGTGTAGCACTGGCAGGAGTATGGCTCTCAGAAATGGGCTCGGAATACCCAAAAGCCGAAACCTATGTAGAGAGATCACTCACAAGACTGCTAAATCTAGCAAAGAAAGCAAAACAAATGTGCTACAAAATAATGAGAGAAGAATCACAATAGATCTGGAAAAGTCGCAGTGGGATAGGTCAAGAACAACCTCGGGTAGTAATCTGATATAATCTAGCCCTGTAGATGAGGTGATGTTATTCTTAGTTTCCTGGTGAAAGATGTTCTACCTTTCATGAATCCTTTACCTTCCCTGCATAATGGAAGCGAGCACGTGTCACACCAGTGCATAAAAAAAGAAACGAATCTGAGTTGACTAATTGCCGTCTTATAACAATTTAGTCAAATTTGGCAAAAACATTTAAATAAATGTTCTACTCTTTATATAATATTTACTGCTGAACAACCGTGCATCTCAACAGAGCAGCATGGATTTATGCCAAAAGATCAACAGCGATGACTCTGACGCTTTCTTCAGATCGGATCGATTGTGCGTACCTTCTTTCGAAAGTAATTCTTTGTGCACCTCTTACAGACGCGCAGCTCGAACTAATTTACGTTTGAAGTCAATATTGCACTACGTGTATGAATGCGAACCTAATTTATTTCTTTTTTATAACATGCACATGATGTATTTTTTATTACTTTCGTCTTGTAATTGTAGTATTCTTTTGGGCAAGTAAATATATATTATGTGCACTACACTTCAAAGTGTTATAAAGCATAGATTATTGCCGGAGTATTCTATGTTGTCTTTGCGTGCGACGATAGTTTTTCCAGATTATCGTATGTACTTTTACCAAGAGTTCATTCGTAATAGGTGATAAAATGCCTTGGATTGTTTGCGCGGTGGTGTTATTAAAATGTAAAGTTGTGGTATATTTGACTATTGACGTGCACTATCTGATGGAACTGGCAATTTCATTTTCACCGTGGTCTGCACTTCATAGATGAGATATGGTGAGTCTTCGTTACCCTTGTATATTGCTTGGGTAAATAAATCTGAAATGAAATATGATCCAACACATACACTCCCCGACAAAAACTTAGACGCGGTAAGATGTTTTAAGGGTTTTAAGGGTTACAACATTTCTTTGCGAAACTAGCAAGATATCTAATTAAGTTTTTATTCATAAAAGTAAAATAAACTTAAAAATATCTCCTCCAGTAATATATGAACTAAATAATAAATTATTACTCCAATGTTTCAACAATTTCTGCGACAAAAATTTAGACGCTCTGTTGCAAATGTAAAAAAAAAAAACAAATGAGTGATCAGTAATGCGTAGATCCTCCATTGTTCTTAATCACTTCCAATAGTCTGTTATTAACAGATTTATATAAATTTAACACATAATTTTGAGGGATATTCTGCTATTCAGTCACTATTGAAGTTTTCAGTTCCTGTACCGTGAAATATTGACGACCTCCGCGATAAACGCGACGTGCCAATTCACCCCACATGTTTTCAATAATGTTTAAGTCTGGTGACCGTGCCGGCCACTGTAAAGTTTAAATCTTTTTATCTTTAAACCATTCAGTGATGGTTTTTGCTTTATAAATTGGCGCGTTATCTTGCTGAAAAACAAAATTGCGCCCGGCCCATTAGTTTCCAAAACGTAGAAGATTGTCACGCAATAAGTCTTTATACGTCACAGATGTCATTTTGTTTGTGCAAAACACTATCTCACTTTTATCGCGGTATCCAATCGCTGCCCATATCATCACATATCCACCCCCTAATTGTCTGGTCATTTTCACTTTTGGTTCCTTTCTCAGATCATGATAATAATGCGAGTACCCATCCGGTCCGTCCAAATTAAAACGTTTCTCATCGGAAAATATAACTTTTCCCCATTGTTTCTTCCAGGATATGTCTCAACCTCGCTTCTTTGCGCTTCGCCAAAAGTGGCGGTTTTCTCAACATTTTCTTCCGTGATATTACTGGTGACGCCTTTAAAATCCTTTGAACATTACGCACGTGCGTTTGTACCCCCGCCTGTTCTCCAATAAATCTCGCCGACGCAAAAGAATTGAATGCACGCCGCAATATCTTGCGTTTGTCCCGCTCACTTACAGCGTTCGGTCGCCCCCGACGTGCAACTTCCTTCTTACTAACACCATCCTGGTACCAGGCTAGAACTTGACCCCTTTCTATTAAGGATAATTGTTTTTTTCTACCCATATTGCAAACACTTTATAAATATAATTTCTCGTGGTGAAATGTGTACACTTTACCAGCACAACCACTGCATATAAAGAGAAGTATCAAATTAAAACATTTTTGCTTGTAATGTAATAAATGCATAGGGTCTAAATTCCTATTTTCTATTATCTAAAATTCCTATTTTGATCTAGGAAAATCTCAATTACCCCTTATAAAGCAATAAATACTCAGAAATATCTATAAATGGACTATTTACATATAACCCTCATTTACGTTTTATATAATGTCTATAAACTTTGTTTCCTAAATAAAAACGATACCGCGTCTATATTTTTGTCGGGTAGTCTACGTGAGCATTTTGGTTCCTTAATTCGTAATTAGAAATACTTAAAATTTTTGAACGTATTGTGTACATCTGTGTGACATTCCATTCTGTACCATTACCATATGGTTTACGTTAGATTGTGCGATAAATTAAATGGAATTAAATATATTTTCTGAGGTACTGCGCTTCAATAGTCATCTTCCTGGTGAAATAGTGCAAACAGCGGGACATTTTATCGCTTATCAAGCAAGCAATTTGTTGGAACAAATATGATCATTTGGAAAAACAATCTTCATACTGCACAAGCATATTCCTATCCCTGCTAAAAAGAAAGCACTATAAGTTGCTTAATATTGAAGCACAAAATTTACTTTTTGTAGTACAAAGCGAGCACAAAATGATATGCGTGTATACGCAGTTTCAAAATCCAGTGGTAGCGGGGCTGCAGCAATGCCACGCGCGGAATTCCAGCTAACTCGCTTAATATTGAAACACAGAATTTTCTCTTTGCGGCAAAGCGCAAATGATAGCGTACGATACAAAATTTGAAAGACCAATGGTGGCGAAACTGGCGACGTGCCAGACCGGGAATTCAAAGCGTTGTAACTCGCTCATTATAGAAGCAGAAAATGGATCAAAACGAGTGCGAAACGATATCGTATACGAAATTTAAGTAAGTTGTGGACATGTCAAGCGTAGAATTCAAAACGTTATAGCTCGCTAATATTAATATGCAAAATTTTATTTTGCGGCATAAAACCGGTACACGAAATTTCAAGGTGGTGGTGTTAGCATATCTCCAGCTCCGCCAAAAATAAAACGTTATAATTCCGCACTAATATTAGACCACAAAGTTTTCTTTTTGCGGTACAAAACGTCACAAAAAGTGTACGAAAGATACAAAAAAAAAATAATAATTTTCTATCTTCGCTAGTTTCCGAGATCCCCATACTAAACATCAGAAAAAAAACACACTGTATATGTCCGAGAAATTTATTGTCTTTGTCTGAATACGTCTTTTACATTTTGACTGACTCTAACCAAACTGACCTCCACCTCAACTTTAACATTCAGTTGCTAAAATAATTATAATTTAAGGAAACTATTTTTACCACTCTTAACATTCAACTTTTACTTAATATAAAGATCTACGTTCCATATTCTACATTTTTCTATTGAATTATTACATTTACGTCCTTGTAATGTTGCAAATTTATTTATTCACCAAAATTTACTAAGAGAAGCTTGGGAAAAAATACTTTCTGAATTTCAAACTAACTTGATTGCACTTACAAGAAATTAATGACCTTCTTCAGACCGAAATTAAAATGGAAATTAGAATTATTTAGGCATAATTTGCATATCTTTTTGAACACTGCAGAAATTATTACTCTTCCATGCAGAATTAAAATAATTATTTAAAATGCCTTAAACCTTGTTCTTGTTGTTACAATTCCATGTTATTTTTACAGTAACTTGTATTAATAATTGTATTTTTGATAACTAAACCTACATCTGCGTATTTTTGTTGGAATACGGAAAATAAGAAAGTCAAACTATAGCGTTTATTTCTATACAGTGTAGTAAATATTAACAACATTATTAAAAATACTAATTTGCTGTTTTTATGTATTTCTTGACAATGTAGAGTAAAATGTTTATTCTTGTTTAATTGAATATACAACGTATCCCATGCCCCAATGACATATCCCACTCCTGATCAATAGTTTTGGTTATTTTGAGATGTCAAATACAGTGCTCAAATTTGCCATCCGATATAAACGGTGATATAAAACGAAACGGAAAGCTATACCCGAGAAACTCTCTCTTGCTCCAAGCTACACTTTCTCTATGCACTTGAAACTCATTGTTTGTGATCGTCCAAGTCTGGTAAATCTTCGGTTCCATTTAAGACAACGGGGTTATGCCAGGAAACCGTCCAGTTACCAACTGTCCCTGTAGCGAACGCACGCGCATGTTTGTATATATACATTTGCGACGGGATGATTGTGTCTCGTTTTTCTCACATACACTCTCTCTCACAACATAAACAATTGCAAATATATATATTTTAAGGAATTAAAAATAATTTGAAAAAATATTTTGTCAGTTGTTTGGGAATACTTTCGGAAGGTCATTGGTCAATTGGTCTAATGGAGAAACCTTTGCTGTAACGCAGGATCATGTTCAGAACTCTGGCAATACCAATAGTAATTTAATTCTATTTTAGCTTTTGACGCACGTTGTCGATTTTTGCCCGTTTGAACAAATGGATACTTTTACGTAAAATCAAAAGACGTATAGATACAAAAGGATTTTTTTATGTTGCCTACCTAGCTATGAAGATGATAAGTTAGAGAACAATTTTGTTTTTCAACGTAAGATTTTATTAACACTAACACACTTATTCCAACGTTTTCTGATAACGCCGTACTTTAAAAAAAGAATTCTTTTGATAATTCTGAAAAGTGCAGCGTTTTCCCAGTTATCATGTTGTAATTCCTCATTCATTGCCTACTGCTTGCACTATACTCGTATGATGCACCTAGTACAATAAACTGTTCTTATTAATGAAACAGCATACGTCCTCTTCATAATTTTAATAATATTCTAAAATATGCCAGAAGATTAAGAACAAACACCTATGCATTGGAATTCAACCGTTTTCCAGGTATTATCTGCAATAATAATAAAAACATTGACTTCTCGCAATTGATGTAACTTCCGCTGTTTGATGCATCGCTTTTACTCAAAATAACTTACTGAAGTTAAAACTAAACGTTGTTTCGGGTTTGGGCCGTCATATCGTTTTCTGTGCAGTTGATTTTTTTGGTTCACATGCTGAGTTAGCGTGATCAACTGCTTCCCGCTCAGTTAGTCTCGCCTCTGGCGTGGTTTACACGTTGAGTTACCATGTTAACTGTTGCCTACCAACTTTCCCTCTCTTGAAGAAGCCCCATACAATTGTGAACAAAACGTCGAGTTTTCATTTAACAAAAAACGACATGACACGGTCCAAACCTGGAACACGTTTAGTTTTAACTGACTCTGGCTGTGGAAGCCTACGTTTTTATAACTTGCTGAAGACTTGATAGTCGTACTCTGTATTCTAAAAGGAACAATTTTTTCTTGGGGATAATAAACAAAAATAGCATCGTTTTTGTTTATTATCCCCCAGAAAAAATTGCATACGAACAATCCAGTAGCATGACCATCCTTGTTCGTCACATGCAAGCCAAACTATATAGATCTTTGTTTGTGAGACAATCTTGCTTCTTTTTTCAGCAAGAGAAAAATAGTTAAATTAATAAATTGTTTTTACTCGTACAAAATGTATTTCGTAAATATCACTTTTTATTAGAAGCAAATAAATTACTCACTGATAAAAATTGTATAGTTGTTTCCAAGCGTTTCAAATTTTCCTGCTAAACACGCTAATTACTGTAAGTCCCTTGTTTTTGTCTCGTTACCAGTTTTGTATACTAAACAAATGCAGTTATCAATTACCTGAACTATGCTATTTTTTACAATACAGGATCCTGTCATATTGTCACGTAAATTATCGTTTGTTACCTTTTAATGTATAGACAGCACAAAGGAAAACTGTGATGCTCAATAAAGATCACAAATAAGCCTTTGAAATATAATTACGCAAATTAAAAATTCAACGTTTATTTCGAAGCATCTGCTTCTGACTCCTTAGTTACCGAGTGTGGTTTAACAAATAAATGTAAATATACAATTTACAATATTACACTGGTTACTTTTTCTATGTTTGCATATCAAATACGAAAATAGTGTACAAGGGCAATTTCTTCAAGACATGATACCAAAGACCCATTAACAATGAATGCAAATTAAATCTAAACGTTTATTAATTCAATTCTATTAACAGAAAAAAACACGCGTGATGTATCAATATTAACTTATACAGTTCTGATAAGAAACATAATCTCAAAATATTTTTACGGAAAAAAGAACGACGTAACGACATACCAACCATTTTTAGAAAAAATAAATCGACTTTCGTTTTTTGTGAATTAACTTTTAGCGCTGTGCGCAATTCAATTATATTTCCGGTATGACGTCAACTTTCTTCAACGATACCATATATGAAGGATTTTAATAAATATGACGATACGCAACAATATAGGTCTTGTGGCATAAAAAACAATAAACTTCCGTGTTAAAATTATGACGAAAATTTACATTAAATTAAACATTTAAAGTTTACTGGAATTTACCGTAATGGAATTTATTAATCGTCTAAATGTGAGCATACTGGTACCAGTTTGATGGAGCTGCAGGACATTGCACACGTGCGAGATGAGGAAGTTAGGATCTCGTATCTTCTGATCTTCGGTATTTGGAATCGTATAGAAACAACGATGTACGATGCCTGATTTTAGAGAAATCCAAAGGATAGTATAGTTTCTCGAATAGTTTACGTCTTTTATCATGTTTGATTTTGTTTTATTCGTTTTCAATTTATGTTATTACTATTAATTAAACATTATTTCACTTTAGTTTAGACTTTAAAAATATGCTTTACTATGTTTACGGAGTAAAAGCACAATAAGTATCCGGTAAACTCTGAGAAGATAACGTAAATGTCGCGGTGATTGGTTTAAGGGAAACAAAGTCAACCTTCAGTCAGATTCAGTCAGTTCCGATTATTAGTAATAAATAATCGATCTCATAACTTTGCCAAATAACTCGAAACATAAGCTTAGGAAGTAAAATATGTTTCGCTGGCATTTTAAGTAGAATACGTGGACATCCTCAAAAATAAAAGGGTTGGTATCTAAAAAAAATGCCATTTCTTGAGTTGAATACGTTTTGGGTTTGGACTAGGTTGTTAAAACACTCTGTACGACATTTCTCGTACGTATTTTGAGCAATAAAGAGTATTTTATGTTGTCAATAAAAATCTCAAAATTGGTTTTCATGATGTTGATGTTGTTGATGGTGATTCAAAATAGAAGATATTGATGTTTAGATTAAACGCTGTCAAATTTTATCAAATTTTTCACAAAAAAAAATAAATGTTTGAACGGTGGAACATTCTACATCTATGACATATTGTTGAATTTGTCATTGAGAGGTCTATCTGAAACGTATATAATACAAGCTACACGCCAAAATTTCAAGAAGATACTTTCATTATTTCTAAAGATTATTCTAATAGGCCATTGAAGTGAGTAACCCTGTATATTCATAACCAATCTTAAATTCTTTCTGTTGTATTAGAATCTTTACTATTAGTATTCTTTTAATACTTTGTAAATATAGTTATTCTTTTTACTTATTAAATTAAATTAAAGAAGCAGAATAAGAAATCAATTATAATTTCGTTTTACATGAATTTTGAATTATATTCTATTTATTATTAGGAAAACCATAATCGTTTCTTTAGTTGATGATACTTAAGAACCTAATTCTTAGATCTTCTCCATAAAATTAAATACTCCTTTCCTCCAGGAATATTGCATGTAAATTAACTGCGGATTTTGTACTTTATCTATGTTTAATTTGATTCTCAATAGATTTTTCCAAACTTGAAAAAATTTCTTGGAAGAAAGCGGTCAATGAAAGAGGTTACTGCCGAAACAGAGGCCTATTTTGCAGAGTTAGAAAAATCCTATTATTTGGATGGCTTTAAAAAGTTGGAATGTCGCTGGAGGAAGTGCAACCCACGGAATATGTCTTTTAGTAAATCTTTTAGTTAATAGCTGTGAGTTCTAATACTTCTCTTGTTGTAAAATGTTCTTGTTTTTAAAAAAATATATTTTTTATAAATGTAATCGTGACTTCAATACTATTGGTTGTAATATTACTATGAAGATATTAAGCATAAATAATGTGTTATCTTGATTAAAGAACACCTTGTGGTTAGAACATGCACAAATTACGGGGAAATAATCGGGGATTCTATTAGCAAGAGCAAATTAGACAAACTATACTTTAGCTGCGTTTACAAACATTGTGAATAGTTGACGAACGATACAGGATAAATTAAGAATAATGTTATGCACTTTTATATGTAGATGCAAGGTGAGTCAGTTGCGATTGTGGTTTAAATTATATGGCAGCATACGGAATATTTCACAAGTTTATTGTCACCTAAAGTTTTGCATTTTAACTGGAAAATGTTTCAAGGTTCACTGTCCTAAAAGTAAGGGTTTCGGAGTTCTTAGGATAGACAGATATGATTTTTGATGCATGGGTTAGGCAAAAAACAACCTAACGTACTTCTCAAAAGAAAAGAATCAGCTGTTGGTTCTGATGGTGGTAATTTACAATTTTCTACTCAGCACACGTGCAATTAGTACAGATGAGGAATTAAAAGTATAAGATTAAGCGATCTCTACCATAATTTTACAATTGTTCCAATGATTTACTTGAGTCTCCCATAGTAAACTAATAAAACAAATATTAACACTAGTTTGGCTACAAAAATGACTATAAATAAGAAAATTGTTGATTTAGGCCCATCAACTCGAATTTTACCAACACCAAAGCAATATAGTTCTTTGCTTATAGTCCTTGAACTTGGAGCTTTCCTTGAGTAATTTAGAGAGAAAGTTTTCAAAAAATATTCGGAGATAAGTGTTGCAAAGCGTTGTTGCGGATGCCGCAAGTTTGGTTTTTTAAGTAACCAACTATCGTCAATATTCTCTGTATCTATCTACCTTAGTTTTAAGATAATTTGGTATCTTTAGGAAATGCCATTGTTTCTTTAGCAGCCATACGTTAAACTTTTTATACACTGAAGCGGTGATTCAATTTTTTTCAATTGAATATTTTTTGGGATTTTTGGCAATATGTCGAAAATTATGCTTTTATATCAACTAGCATGTACAAGAGCACCATCAAAATCGTTGACATGTTTGCTTCTTGCTGTTTCTAGTTTTTATATTTTTCTAGACGAAATGATCCGTGGAGTAATGGTGTTGGAAGGCGAATTTCGAGATCTACGTGTCACAAGGTGGTTTATAAACGAAAGGTTTTAAGAAAATAAAGTAGAAAAAAAAAACTTTATAAGAATTGTACAGTTCAGCAATCCCGTACAATGAAACGATAAGGTCCAATTTGAAGCGTGTTCGAGGGAGCACAAGTTGAGTTATTCGTAAAAATCACGAAGCATTCCAGGCCGAAGGTTGAATTTCCTGCATCGGTTATATGGTTTGAAGAAGCGTGTCATCCGTGGAGGTAGGAAAACTAGGAAGAATCCGGTGATTCGTTTTTTTTCCTGGAACGGGAAACGTGTGGAGAAATTAAAGAGAATTTGCGTGGATCATGTACCTTCGATAACTACCATCCGAGTGAATTTAAGCATCCATTTAGGTAGCTAGAGTGACAATAAAGTTCATGACATCGTGTTGGGAGATTGAATGTGAAGATTAAATAGATTGCTAATATGGTAGACATTTCAACTGAACATGTGCAAGACATCCCTCACAAAAAAATTGAGTATGAGAAAGCTGTCGGCGAAATAGGTGCCGCATTGATCAAAAATGGAATCGCGTGATAACTTCAAAGCAATGTTTGGACGTTCTTAAGCGCAATATGAGCGAGTTTCTGCGGTATTATGTGACTGTATTTGAGACATGAATATTTCACTGCACGCCAGAAGTCGAAGGTCTGTCGGCAAAATGGGGTTGTCCCAATAAATGTACACCAAAGAAGGCGGAGACGATTCCATTAGGAGGAAGAATTATGGCAACGATTTTTTGGAATTGGCAATCTACGATCTTAATTGATTATTTGAAAAAGGGATGGACAGTACTATGCTAATTTATTAGACCGATTCGACGCTGAACTAAAGAGAAAAAGGCTCCACTTAACGAGGACAAAATCATCCATCATATTCCCCAGATTTGGCCTCCTGTGAGTTCGACAAAACCTGTTATTTGGATGGCTTAGAAAAGTTGCAACATGGCTGAATTAAGTGTAAACAAGAAGATTATGCCGAGAAATAAATTTACTAAGCCAAACACAGGTATCGAAGACTAATATCGGCGAGAAGGCAACCTCCTAAAAGAAGATCCTGTTCAATAGTCTTGCGGCATTTATTAAACAAACGGATATACAGATAATTTTTGAACTGTCAATGTAATTATCATTATTAAAATTTAGCACGAAAGACTTTTTTTGCTACAAAAAATTAACCAGATAAACTAGTTCGTTTTTTCCCTTTTGATTGACTATTTCAGATTAATTTCTGCGCGTCTTCTGTTTTATACATGATAATTACGTACCTGCTTATAGTTTGTCTATTATTCCATATACGTAAGTATTACCGCAAAACTGGTAACACGCTATTATACAGTTCAGTGTGTCTTTGATCGTAAATAGTGAATTTGCAAAAAAACTAATATGGTAAAAAATACATATATGAATACATATGTATTTCATTAAATACATCAATCGAAACGCGTGACTAACAGATGCTCGCTAGGTATATATATGAAAAGGTTGTGATTTGGAAAATACGCCGGACGATATTCATCGCATGGGTGTTGACGCACTTTTTTGTATGTAACAGTCGGAGCAATCGAGACACGACTGACCTCTAAAGGTACATCATAGGACGTGAATGTCTCCTTCATAAATCAGACAAAAGGATGATGATACTGCCCCGGGTCATTCTCTTTCTTTTTTTTGTTTTTTTTTTCTAGCTTCGATGGAATATAAATTTCTTGTCGAGCTTATAATATTATAGTAAGCATAATATTGTTGTATACCTTTCAACACAATTCAGGTTTAAAAAAAAAACAGTTTCTGACACCAGGGCTTTTATTTGTGTACTCCGTAACACAATTAGTTAAAATTAAACACAAGAGTTATAATAATATATAATTATTATATGGATTTCTTTTAGAACAACTTTAGAATTAAAATATAACTTTCGGTAGTTAAACGGGCAGAGTAACGACTTACGCGTGATTTCTTAATACTATATTGAGGCTCGAGCGCGAACCCCTTTTATGTTTCAAATGCGTTCACTACGATATCTGTCTACTTTGTATACTTTTGTTATTATCAAGGGTTACAACAATATACTACATGACATGGAAATTGCAACACCAAGAAAGTGTGCGAATTTTTTCACCAAACTTGACAGAAACCTATAACTATTCAAAGGAAATAATTGATTATAAGGTAAAAAACAAAAGATTAGCACCATTTAATTTCATTTTTGCTAATAATGTATTGGCCCACCCTTATTAGATTCACACTCCTTCACTCTTCATGGTATTGATTCCAGTAAGTAGTCCATGTCTTCTTGGGGTATGGTGTTCCAAGCAACCTGCAATTCATGTCGGAGAGCTTTCTCGTACTGTTCCCATAATGCGCCACACGTGTTTGATTGGCGTTGAGGGATTTAGGTGACCCCTTCAAACCGGGTTAGATAAGTTCTCGTTATGTGGCGACGGGCATTATCCTCCTGAAAAAGCGAGTCTTCGAGTTGCTGACGATATGAAAGGATATGGGGTTGCACTACCACGTCAACATAACGCTGGGTGTTCATGGCGTCCTGGATGAACATTAACTGAGATCTACTATGTGTACATATATACTATAGCACTCAATACCATAACTCCAGCAGAAATTTGAATATCGCGACGTTCCTCACGTCTGACGCTTATGCGGTCATCATGCATCCCTATACAAAAATCAAGATTTATCACTGAATATCACTCTATGCCATTAATCGTTCCAAAGCTGTCAGTGATAACACATGGTGTGGTCGATAGAATTTCAAGCCGAAAGCTCTAATTCGGCAATAAACGTTTCAGAGAGTCATAGGACGACCTTCACTACCTAACCACAGATCGGCAGTTGACCTGGTATTGGAAAATTGGCCTCTTAGTGCCTTTAGGCGAAGGTGGTGGTCCTACAACTTATTAGTTCTTCTTCGACGACCTTCCTATCCCTCACTAGTCCTATAACCACCAATAACCATGATGGTGGATTGATTTGCAATTTCTTTGAACGAAAACCCATCTTTTTTCTCAACTAAAATATATGGTTGTCTGTATTAAATAAGCACCTCAAGTAATAATTAAGCTTCATCAGCGTCATTCTAATGTCGTAATTATCATAACAATTGAACATTTTCATGAATCTAATAAAGCAATTGATTTCACAAACTCACTTGAGTATCTGTAAGTGTAGAAATCATAATTCAAAAATAGAACAATTCCTTACGTGTATGTATATTCCGAGTAATTTAAATTATTTACGTTCCTTTGTAGCGTCCTCTACAAAAGCCTTGAAGTTAATAATACAAGCTTTATTGATGCACACAAAATATACATATATATATATATATATAAAAAGAAAAAATACAATAACAATACATCAATTGGCGAAGTCCAGCTAATGCTGATATACTTAACAAAGAAAAAAAAGCTAGTGAGTAGATTCTAATTAGTAACAGAAATTTTGCAACTAATCCTACACTTAAAAGATATGTGCAGGAAAAGCAAAAAAAAAGGATGTAGTTTACCGAAAATAAAAAAAAGTTTAAAATTTATATTAAGGAAACCATGCCCGAGCGCATACGAGATCAGACAAACACACTGGAGGATTTTAGCAGAATGTTGCGCAATGAAGTCCTGAGTACTTGTGGACACGCAGTCTTTAAGTACGGTGGAATGGAGTTATATATTTTAGCTGTGAGCAAACTTCTGTACCTTAGATTCAGCTGGTGCGCGTCTCTCCGAAAAGAGATTTTGTTATGTAATCTTCTACAACATGATCTTGTGAAAGAGGAGGGAGGTGTGAAGAAATCTGCTGCACCATGTTGAGCTACCTTACATCTTTAAGTTTATGTGTAATTCTATCATACTACATACCATCATTCTGCAAGCTAGTTATCATGATTGTAGAGAATTTTGTCTCCGCTAGATATAGCCTTTTTTGTCTTCAGTTCAGCGTCCAATAAACCAGTATAGTATTATCCCGTAATTGTCTTCTTTTTCTCCAAGTAATCAATTAAGATTTTGCCTTGCGAATTCCAAAAACATCGTTGCCATAACTCTTCCGGCTGATGGAATCGTCTTTGCTTTCTTTGGTGCACGTTCGTCGGGAAAAACCCACTTTGCCGACTGACTTTTGGTTCCACTCCTCACTTGTATTGCATTTAAACATGTCCAAACGTTGATTTAAGGTTAACAATGCGATCCCGTTTTTGATCAATCGTTAACAGAGACGGAATCCATCTTGCCGATAGATTTCTCATATTCAATGTTTCGCGCAGAATATTTTGCACATGTTCTAATGTACTAATCTTCACCTGGCGGTCTGCTAACACAATACCATGAAGTTTGTTGGTCACATCATTTGTAGTTGTCTTAGTGGGACATTAAATCAGTGTCTCTTTGATTTTTGTGCACGCTTCCTCGTCCAAAAAAAAAGAAATTCCATAAATACCTAAACTCCTTCTCTTTCAACAGCTCTACTACACTCGGTGAATCTTTCGAAGCTTTTACAAATGTTGGCTAAAGAATGGAATCGGTATCGGTGCCTCACGGGCACTTCCCAAAACATCCAGGTATTTAAGGCAATTTTTATATTTTATTACGTTATAATTCTCTTAACTCTAACACTCCTTCTTCTCTTTTTCTACGAATAGCGCATTATAGTGATAATCTTATTTCTTAGCTTATATGTGAACTTGTGCGTGCAGAGCCGCTTGCATTGAGGGTAGTAGCTGTGATTGGGGAAATTACCTTTAATTCTATCCTACTGATCATAATATGATGAATTTAGCAAATTACAGTGCAGTTAAAAGACATACTTAAATGTACCTAAGTACATTTTTTTACAATAACGATTAAAGACTATCCTCATTATTATACATTATTCCAATGAAGGAACTACAGCTACCAGAAAAAAAAACCACTTGAAGCACCTTATTAAATTCAAATGTTCGACTGTCAGTGTAATCGGTAGCTTACATAAAAAAAAAAACATAAAACAAATCTTTAATAAATACTCTCGAAAGGGTCTGATTTCGACTTCGTCTCATCGTTCAAGGTCTCTTACTCAAGACTAATATAATTATAATTTATTAATCTGTTGCTTTTCCTTTCATCTTTACATTTTTCTACAATTTGCGCTTGGCATTTGAATTAAGATGTACGTTTTCTTAATTCCTAGATAAATTAAGCGATTTTAAATCCAATAATTACAAATCTAAATGCGTGTAGTATAAGTATAAATCGGCCAAGATAACTGTTTGAAATAAGTTAAAAGATTTTAGTATATATCGCTTTAAAACTTGATGAACTTTGATGATGAGCATAAATATGTGTTTATTGTTAGAAAAATTTTCTTTCTTCCATTTTTCAATAAAGAAGAACTGGAAGAAGGAAAAATAAAAGGCGCTAGCTACAACAAATAATTACAGGAGCGGTCGAATCTTGGATGCTGTTTCAATATACTTTATAAAAATGTTCAAAGTGGTAAAAACAAAGATATTGAATTGGAAATAATGTTACATAACAAACTTTTCAGTTTTGTGTGTTTGTCAAACATTGGCTAAAATTTTACGAAATATGTTGACACTTGAAAACTATGGCGTAGGTTAGAGTAACTTGGTGGAGCTGTGGAGCTGTTGTTATTTTATGTATTAGATGTTGATGAAAATTGCTTTTCTTGAAGGTCTTTGTGTAGAAAAAGTTATTGAGATATGCAGTGTTGAATTGTGTTTAAACGGCTCTAATTTTAAACTAGTAACTCTCTACATATCTTCTTTGGATACGAATCTTGCTGAATTTTATGATACGTTATCAGTAGTGTTTTGTAGGTTATGTTAGAATGGAGAAACGAAAGTAATCTTGATAAGGAAGTTAACATCAATATATTGAAATTGAATGCAATGAAAAACTAAATTTAGTTATCTTTCTGCATGGGTTTGAGATGAATATAAATACTAACGAACCCACTGGAGTTACACATTGTACTAGCTCATGTATCGACTTAATATGTTGCAACTTTCCTAATGCAGAAAGTAGAGTTGATCGTAATGGATTGTCAGATCATTCAGGAATAATTACAAGCGCTATTGATACTAAACATACCATAAATATGTCTAGATCATTTAAGCTTGCAAGGAAATTCAACGACGCAGACTTCCAACTCTTTCGTCATCTGCTTTCACATGAGGATTGGTCTGACGTTTATTACAGTCCTACTACTGGAAAGTTTCACGTGCTTCATAAATCTTTTCCAATATAACATTGATCTTGTTTTTCCAATAGTTAAAGTATTTAATATTTCGAGAAAGCCTTGGATTACAGCCGGAATTTATAAATCTTCTAAAACAATGAAACAACTTTTAAATATTATTATTAAATATATTAATATTTACTAAGAATGAAGATGATTCCTTACATTACAAAAATATGAGAAAATGTACAGATCAGTGATTAAATCCGCGAAACAGTTACTTTACAATGGTAAGTATCATGCTGCTGCTAATTAAAGTAAAGTTGCTTGGAATATAATTAATGAAACCATATCATCCAGCAAACAATCAAGGGAGGCTTGAAATAAATGCCCGGTGGAGATGATGTTTTAAGGAATCCAAATGATATTGCAGACACATTTAATAGATTCTTCGTTCAGTCAAATAGATTACGCTTTCATCTGCAAGATACGACAAATCCCACAGCATCCTTGAATTATAATCCCAATTTCCACTACTGAGAAGTTTAATGTCATTCAAGAACTTAGACCTTCAAATGTTATGGGAGTTGATAACATTAGCTCTAATATATTAAAAGAATCAATAGATTTAATATTGCATGACCTGTTTAGTAAACAGGTCTTTATTAGATGGTATGTTTCAAAATATTTTGAAGGAAGCAAGAGTTGTACCGGTATTACAAAGGGTGATACAGAAGAGTTACAAAATTATCGTCCGATGTCTATATTGACAGCGATATCAGAAGTGCTTGGAAAAGTAATGTATGACAAAATTGTCTGCTTTTTGAACAAATATTGTCTGCAGTGCAACATGGTTTCACGAAGAACAAATCCACTAAAACTGCAGCTTTCCAACTTATTAATGAGCTATATGAAAATTTGAATAGGAACAGCAAATGCATTGCCATTTTGCCGGACAAACTTTTTACGTATGTTATTTGCGAGCCTGGAAATGGATAAAGCCGTATTTGCAAGACCAAACTCAAATTGTTGAATTTCAAAGTATCATATCTACGGAATTAAAATTGACTTGTGGCGTACCACAAGGGTCTAAAATCGGTCCATTAATGTTTACCTTATTTGTAAATGATTTTCCACGACTATCATCATTGAATAATGTAGTTTTATATGCGGATGATACCAATTATCATTCCTACGCGAATTCCAGAGCAGCAGTGATAGAGTGCGAAGAAATACTGTCCAAGTTTCAGAACTGGTATAATAGGAATAACCTACATCTCAATTTAGATAAGACATGTTACACCTGGCATCAATAAAATAAGCGAGAGTTGAAAGTAGGAAGAAAATCTATACAACAAGTTCAATCAACTAAGTTCTTAGAACTTTACGTTGAGAATAGTCTAAATTGGAAAGCACACGTTCTCCATCTCTCTTCCAAGCTGTCTTCTACTTGCTATGCTATTTATCGACTTCGTGAGATGATAAATGCGGACATCTTACTTGCTTATTACTATGCCAATTTTCATTGCAAAATTTCCAATGGAATTGCGTTTTGGGGCGCATCCAATTTTGCCAATCGACTCTTTATACTGCAAAAAATGCAATACGAAATATAGTTGGCGCGAATAGATTGGAATCATGTAGGCCATATTTTAAAAAACTAAAAATTTTAACCCTACCAGATATCTACATTCTCGAAGTCCTTCTACATGTTAAACGTAACATATCAACCTTTAACATGATGAATTGTTTTCATGAATATAATACCCGGTCTGGTGATCAGCTTTGCTACCCCATACATAGACTCGAGACATTTGAAAAAACCATATTGCATGGAAATTAGATTATATAATAGCGCTCCCCAATCTATTAAAAACACCGCAAATATTAAATTCGAGAAAGCATCCAACAATTATTTAATAGAAAATGTATTTCACACAGTGGATGACTTCTTGGATTCTAGTTAGTAGTTACGTTTTGTATCAATTTATTTCGATATTGTAAAATAGGTTTAAGGTACTTTTGTTCTACTTTATTTAGTTTTATTTTGACTTGTCTTATGCTGCTTTGTAAGGTCTAGTAGACGATAAACATTATTATTATTATTAAATATTAAGCAGTAAGGTTATAATAAAAGTTGAAAATAAATTCTGCAAATATGGAATATGGAATCTGTTTATTTATTTTTTCATTTCTCAATCAAAACTGACAATGGTTATAGATTATAACCAAAACAGAATGATATATAAATATATTTATTATCAATTCATGGTACATTCAAAATTTTATTGTTATTAAAGGTACTAATGGCCTGCTTGTAAACCAGCGGCTACATTATAGCCAGCTGAAACACCTATTGGACCAACCCCTACTTGAACCGATTCTTGCTTCTGAACACCAAGTCCAAGTGTAGCGATTATAACGATGAGGGCCAAACAGATCAGATAGAGAGCCTGAAAGCAAAATATTAATAAAGATGTAAGTATATTGAACTTTTTTTGTTGTAATTCATTTTCCTTCAAAGGCTAAAAGCTAGGCATAGAGTTCAGTTCAGAACTAAATGATGTTAATTTTTAAAACAAGAAAGTTGGTTACCATTTCCGGTCCAACCGGAAGTGTTTCGTAGACGAAAATGTTTTAAATTAATAGATCCGATGCTATAACTACCTATTCCAAAATTTCCGTTCCGAGTTCCGTTTATAATAACATCATTAAAACTAAATAACGAGTTTCGTGAAGTATCCTGTATAAACTACATTTCAACCATTACGATTGAGGACTGTTTAACCTCAATCGGTTTGTTTCACTTTGCTAATTGTAAAAAACGCAGTGGTTACATTCACACCTTGATTGCGTTGATCAATATTATAAGCAAAGTATGAGATAATTGTGCTACAAACAGGCTATTGATTAAAGTCAACCAAGTTCGTTGCCTGCTTATAGTTATTATGTTACATGTAAAGTTCAATACAGGGATGACATTGATCAACACAATAAAATCGAATTGAAGTGTTTAATGTATTGAATGATATTTTGTATTATTCTATAACGTCTCTGTACTCTATGATTAACTTTTTTCGATAATATTACAAATTTGTCTCGTCGAAAATATTTCGAATAATCGAACGATATCTTTTAATGTCTTAGCTAGATTATCAAAAGATCGATTTAAAGTTTCTTTGGACACGTTTTGCTCTACATTCTGTTTAATATTGAATCCGATACATTGAACTGCATTGTTTTTGTGGCTTAACAACGAACTAACCCATTCTGAAACCATTTTTCCTTAACTGCCTAAAATCATTTGCGTTGAGAGGAAAACCCTATCTACTGCACGTAACTGCATTATTCAGTAACGGCTTTTTCGACTTCCAAAGTAAATATCGTTTGATAAATGATTTTGCTCTCATGGCGACAGTGATAGCATAAAAACATGCTAACGTCTATAAATGTCAGAATTTTATTGGCGATTTTTTAATTAATACTCAGACTACACCATCATCCTAAAATAGCTTTAACCAAAATTTTATTAAAATATTCATAAATTCATTCATTAAAACATTCAATAAATAAGTTATGAGAGAATCATTTTTCACGCAATGTCATTATTTCTTTTTCTAATGGGGTACACCATTGAATACTCTGGTTGCTTCTGTTTCACGCTGACCGTTATCCACAGAAACACGTACAATTTAAATCTTTTCTAGTTGCGATAATTGAACAGCCATCATCGACTTTTTCCTCAGAAATTAACAGTAACAAAATGTAATTCCTTATTTAGATTTACTTCAACAATTATCAAACCTAGTTTGCAACCACTTAACTAATAACGAAGTTAGTGAACAATTTTCTAGTAACAAACAATGTTGCAACTTGCATTTCACTTAGTTTATAAATTATAATTAATATCGACCTCATAGCCTACTTTGGATTTGACTTTAATTACATGTAGCTTTTGGATGAAATAACAACTATTTTTTTAAGATACTGCAATACAAACATGCACCAAGTGAGGGCAACACGAAATTGTAAAAAAAAAAAAACAATTTTGAGAATAGATATTATTTATCTCTTTAATTTTTGAAATTTAGTAGATGTGTTCTTATAAATATTTTTTAATTGTATTTATTTTTTTAAACATAGTTGTTTGCAACTTTATAGTATTTCATAAGAGGTTAAGGTTTTAGTTATTTTTCTTTTTATAATTTTAACCTTCCTTGGTCAGTAGATGTTACAAGAAGGGTATTTATGAAATGATGTCCGGTAAAGCGTGAAAAATGATTCTCTGATAACTCTTTTATTAATAAACATATTTGACTGAAATTTTGGTTGAAATCATTTTAAGGCCTTCCGAATTCAGATCTTTAGTAAGAAATTCGCTAATAAACTTTTGCTATTTTCGGCCTCAAATAATAATAATGATGATAATAATAAATGACTTTATTGTATCAAATATGCACAATCTTGGGGCGAGACCCAGTGAAACACTACTTTTGTCTAACCCTAAATACCCGTTGCCTAAAATGGAAAGAAAAACAAATGCCTATATCTACACTATCACACCAATGACAGTGCGCGTTATTAAAACTACAAAGAAAACTACAGTTATCAAGTTCAAATTGCAAAAATACTACAAACACAAAATAATTAAGGTGTTGAGCAAGCATAAACCCACTACACATCAATAAAATTCCTGACCCAAAAACAGGATCGCCCGTAATTTAGATCTGAATTGATTGTTAGAGCATTGCTTTAAGTGCGATGGTAGATTATTTTACATGTTGTAGATGTTGTAGGAAAATGATCTTTCAAAAAGAACATTAAGCAGAGTATGTCTTGAAAATGTATGTCGACTTCTGAAACTTCGCGTTGAACTTTTCGATCCACTACGTATTGAAAATAATGATTTGATCTTAACGTAATACATAGGTTTTATAGAGGTGCTTCCATTTAAAATGGGTCACTCACACTGTGTCATACGTGGCATTTTATTCGAACTGGAAGTATAGAAAATGTATTATGATCAAAGTCACCCTATGAGGGTGATCAATTTCAATAAGTAAGAAAATATTAAACTGCTGTAAGTCTAAATATTACAAGACCATATTGAAAATCAGAAGGTGCTGGCATTTGCTCTTAATACATAAAGATGAAAGCTATATTTATTGCAGCAATTGTGTTGAAACACAGACATTGTTGTAATAATACAACAATACCACTAACGAATATAACTTTACTTTCATATAACAAGTTACCACAATGGCAAATCTAAGATGGTGATATTTTGGTCGATGTTGTCCCTCTAAATCAATAGAATTCTATTTGACGGCCCTTTTAAATAATTTTTTAGAGTATTGCTTTTTTAAATGTGGAGGCTCTCAAAATGCGGATTCGTTAATGAATTAAATAGTTTAGTTATTTATGCATATTTTCAAATACAAATTTCTTTGTATGTTAGGTAAACAACACAAAAGTATCGGCACACTCCGCACCATACGTTTAATAAATCAATTAATCCGGGACGGGCGTTTCGAGGATGCATGGGATCCTTATTCTCAACCGGTGTAGTGTCAAACGTATTATGCTAGTTTGCTTAACAACCTCCTTGACAATCCGAAAGATAAACCGAGCATGGAGGAAAGTTCTGGGACTGGGACAAAGTCTATATTGGCCAAACGAAAAGAGCAATAGGTACCAGATTCAAGGAACACATCAGGTGTTATCGATGTGGTAGATTAGAATCGTCAAATGTAGCACAACATATAAACTAAACCGGGCATAATATTAAATTAGAAAACTTGAAATTGATTAAGAATGTAACTTCGCCGCGAGGCGCTTACGAAACTATTATTATAAAAAGCAACAAAAATTCGATGTATAAAGAGAAGGGACCGTTGTTGTACTCTGTTCTATTTGATTCATTGCAAATGTTTTATGTTTCATACTACAATGACAAGAAACCTTTTCACTCAGTTCTATTTGATTCATTGCACACGTTTTATGTTTCGTACTACAATGACCGTATTTTTTCGCATGTCTTAGTTTTAGGGTATGTAGGCGGTAAAAGTAGGTGTTTGTAAATAATATTTTTCTCGAAGGTAGGAATAGAACAGAAATGTTATATTTAGAGCTTTCTGAGATCATTCGGTCACCGAGTGCTGTCCTGGATTAATTAGTTCATTAAACTTGTGCGGTGGCTAGTGTGCCGATATTTTTGTATTGTTTGTCATACTATGCCACAGTACTGGCTTTCATTATTGAAAACAACATGGTTTACTTCCAATGGTTATACATATATTTCTTGGTATATAATACTTTTAATACCTTTACCTTTATAATATATCCTTAACAAAAACATTGTTTCAAGCTATTATTTTACCGAACCAACAATATTTTGCACGTACTTCCTTACAATAACAAACTTTATTGTTACACCAAACAGCTATACGTACAGACATACAATACAATAAACAATAAATAACAATTACTGGCTGATGTGAGACCCAATATAGGGTCGATTTTGGAAATAAATACGGCACCAATTTTTAAGTAGCAAAAAAATTGATTCAAAAATTTCGCAAAAAATAACTCACTTAGAAAAACTTGCAGCGCACGTTAGGATGCGAACACAGGTGTCATCTATTATTAAAGTAGTCGTACTAACAACCAATTCCAATGTTTATTAGCTCTGACTAATAGATTGTGCAACTCTTCTGGAAATTTTTCAATCCTGGCATCTATTTTTACGTTCTTATTTATAAGCCCGAACGTTCTTTATGCACATTATCAGTTATCAGTACATTGGTAAATACATACTCAATTAATCCGCGTACATTTCTATTGAATGGTTCGGTGAAAAGAACGTAAGATTGAATAATCGCCTTTGCATAGTTTAACAAAATTCGCCTTGGTGAATCATTTTGTTAATTTCCAGGCACGGCTAGACGTGCTAATTGAATGACTATATATAATTTTTTCAGTTCAACGTTTGTTTGAACTTGCAATGTAACAATTAACCAAGGTGAATAAATAAAAATTGCTTGCAAAATTTATGCGTGGTTTGAAACTAATAAATGTCTATATTATCAAGTGCTTCTTAGTTTTTTTTTTATTCCATAACATATTTTAATAGTATAGCAGCAATAACAGAAATGGGAGCGGGGAAGTTTTAAAAAATTAGTACCATTATCTAAAGTGTTGATAAAATCAGTTTACTTTAATTAACTTAAATCTTACAATTTAATTTAAGTAAATACACAAAACATTAATAAGCCGTTTTTTAAGGTGCTTATATTTAGTTTGATAGGGAAACATTAATGTTACAAATGTATAAATCAGAAATGATAACACTGTAATGATTAGAGTGCAACAAGTCGATTGCCTAGCAGTAGCATCACTGCGCTGGGTTAACCGAAATAAACGTACGCGTAATTTAGAACAAAAAAAACAATAAGAGAATTTACGAAAACGCAAACATAATATGATAAACAGCTTACCGAATATGCTTAGATGGCTGAAAAGATATCCGGAAGTGAGGCCTCCAATACCTGTATCATAGCGTACATTTCTATAGTGGTCTCTTTTAGACACCCGTCCGTTGCCGCGTATATATCTGCTTAAACGCAGAAAAAGATTTTTCTACATCTAGCGATGTAATATTCGCGTACTTAAAGTGGTCTTTGTATTTGTATAACGGATCTTCCGCAACACTATTATTAAAAAGGCGTAATCTAGAATAATCATAATTTTTACGTAATATAGTATTAAATTTTTCTCTGACTGAAACACTTTTTTCGTTATCTAAAATACTATAAATAGCACTGTTTGTACGTGGTCAACAATTTTACACGAATCCCATAAGGATGACGAAGTGCAGCTTCTTCTTTAGCGTCCAGATGTAAAATCGCTAATTTAATTTTTTCAAAATGTTTAAAATAATATAATGCCGATTCTCACCATGTACCCCATCGTGTAAGAATTGGCTGCGGCGGTTCCGGTATGTCAGGACTCTGAACGAAATAGCCGAATACGTTTCGGTGATTTAAGAAAAATCGCTTTCGTCTGTGCGATTTGATAGTTGCTAGTTGCTTTGCTAGTTCATCAACATCGGGATAACATTTTCATTAACACTTGCTTTGGTGAAGCTTCAAAGTCGTCTAGCGTTCTAACTAATACATTATGAACAGCTTCGGCAGTACATCTTTGCTGTCTTCTATAGGCTAGCAAATAAGGGTGTGATGGTCCTTTGAAGGTCATTGTCCGTGCTACAATCGATACTACGGAATTTCATTGAATGTATGTAGTTTCATCTATAGTTAGCCACAGCCATTAATTTTTTACTGCGGTTTTCACACAATTCTCAATCTTCTCGCGCACTGACGGCAAACACCTACGTAGCGTCTGCGGACTTGGTAGTTTGAACGTTGGATTCTATTTCTTCCAAAACTAACGAAACATTGTTTATTACATACAGCATAGAAGGCCGGGAAGTGTCGACATGTAACTCTATATCCCCCCAACCTCTCGCGGTTAAACACCACTGGTAGGCAAGCGAGAGCGTTGCGCTCTTAATCGTGTAAGTGAAGACAAGTACTAATTATTTTATGTGACACAGGATTAATGATTCTTGTTAAGTAGTGAATGTCCACATGTTTTGGATTTATCTGAACTATTTTGAAATATTAATTTAACTGTCTATCTGTCTCAGACCTGAGATGTTACAGTATAGGTATTTAAACTTTGGGGATTTTATAATGTACCCGACAAAATATTGAAAATACATTTGAAATAAAACTCGTCTAATATAAATAACAAATTCTATGGCAACTTGGAGTGTTTATCGTGTCTATATGCTACGTAGAGATTCTATTTTTATTTGCCGTTAAACATAAAAATTATTTCCGGTTGGATAGATACGTAGCTGGTTAGTAGATTATTTGTACGCTAGTTTTGCAACGGATGTGTATTTTTGAGAATCCTAATAAAACAATAAATACGCTAATGCTCTACACTATCTCCACAAAAAGGTTATGTAAATATTTTGAAAAATAATCAATTGGCCTCTTGATTTCATATTGATATTGCTTTGAACAAGGTTATAATTCCCATTGTAGCCAATTTATGCCAATTTATTATAGGTATACAGTGTCTTTCAAAAGAGACAAAAACTTGAATATCTTGAGAGTTACAAAAAAAAAGAAAACGATGAAATAGTTTTCTGTTTTGTGTGGTACTTGACGGTACTTTTCCATTTGCGGTTAAATCGGGAACGGACACAACCTCGGTTTGTTAAATTTAATTAAAGAAAATATTTTTTGGCTTTTTCGATACATAATATTTCTTTTTGTTTATATAATCATAAAGTCTCATGGGTATTTCATATGAAAATTTTACTGCAAATCCTACAAAAAATTTATAGTGTTCAAAAGAGATATTAAAAAAGGAAAATCTATAGCCATGAAAATGTTTCATTCGCAAGAAATCTATCTAAAAAACTAAAGTTGCATCCGTTTCCGGTTTAACCGCAAATGGAAAAAAACGTTTGAAAGTGTCGTAAAATAGCAAATATGATGTTTCTTTTTGTGTAGTGACCACCCAACGGGGTGTATAAGCTTGTCGTAGTCTTAGGATCATCTTTGTTGTGTAAAATGTGTGTGTAAAGTGTTCGATGACCTTGTTACTATCACCCCCTCGCCATAAAGGGTTAAGCGCGGTTAATTGTACACCAACTGCGAATGATGACCGGGAGTGTACTCTAAGAAAATTTTTTGATCCTAGCGGAACTCGAACATAGCGCCTAACTCTGCCAAGCGCCGGCCCTCTTAACACTAGACCATCGAGCCGTTATACAAAAAAATACTTAATCGGTTACTTTTAAATCTCCAGATAATAAAGTTTTGGTGTTCCCTTTTTGAAACTGTGTATAAGAAGACAACCAATCAAATGAGAATACAAAACAAAATATCAAAAATGTTTATTATTACAGAGGACGTAAGACAAGGTGGAAGTCTAAGCCCAGTGCTGTTTATAAACGCAATAGAAAAAATAATTCAAGAATGTGAAACCAAATTCATTCAGGAAATACTATGTTGACTGAAACAAAAAGAAACAAATCAGTGCGAATGCCGGATTCGGAAGAAAAACTAAAATGCAACATGAAAATATGAAACGACATAATAAATAAATATGGACTGAATATAAACTTAGCAAAAACGTAAATAATGAAAGTAACAAAAAACAAGAGGAAAATCGACAACATAAATATAGAATAAACTAGTAAAAGTAGTAAAATAAGTAATATGTTACAAAGAATAAGAAGATTATACAAAGCATTCAAATAAGAATTTTTAAATAATAAACAAATACCCTAGAAAAGCGACCATCTATAAAACTATATATGCACCAACATTAATTAATACACGTATACGAAAGCCGGATATTACAAAAAAGACATAAAACTAGGCTACAAGCAGCGGAAATGGAACACATCAGGAAAACAACGAACGTAAGAAGAATAAACAACGTTAAAAGTACAGGCACAAGACAAGTGCAAAGATTAAACCTTTGATGGAAATCATAGATCATAAATCTTATTAGAATTGTACAAAAAACAAACAAAAAAGGTATGGGAAAAATAATGGGAAAAGATAAAAGCGGAAGGCCATGTAAGACCATGAAGGCCATGAAAACACCGTCGAAATAATCTGCAGAAAAGGAAAAAAAATGCGAGGAAGCAAAACAGATGGCAAAAGGCAGACAGGAATGGAAAAACGTTTATCATAAACAAGAAATAGGAAATTAATCTGGACACGTCAGTGTGTACAAGGGGAGATGCATGTATTGTATATGTACATATATACTTCTAAAAATACGACCACATTTTGTAATTTTCTGAAGAAAATATCGATTTTGGCGGTTAAAGCAAATTACGTGATTGCTGGTGTGCACAGAGTATTTTATATCATTTTTTAAGCAAAAAGGCGAACTTTTACATATATTGTTGTATAAAAAAGTGATTTAAATGAACTTACCTTCCACATTTTGATTTGTTGTTTAAGTAAGGCGCAAATCGATCTTGGTACACTGGATACTGAGCATGTGAACTGCTTTTATATGCTTCAGACCTAATTAGGTTCCACAAAGATAAGAACAAGTTTTGTCAGCATGCAAGTTGAAGATAACTATCACTCTAATAGCTATTGTTAGTTCATCGTATTGTAGGAGATTACGTCATTACTTCTACCTGTTTGAAACTTTAACACACGGAGTGACTTTTACAGGCGTATCGGTTTAGCAGATGTTAACTATTTGTTAACTTTTTTAATAAGCAGTTACAGGTAAATATCTCCTTTTTGTATCATCAACATTTGCATTGATTCTTTTTGTAGATTAGTTTTTTTGCCGATATGTTCACGGTGGTTTCACAGCAATCATATTAGTCTGTCATGTTAATAATATAATTAAAACAACATAACGAAGAAAACAAATGGAGAATATCACGTTGCTGCAACAGATCTATTAACATATACTGGTCAATAAGTAAATTGTATTTATTTATTTTTTAATATTTTGTACTTAATGGTCACCTGCTTTCTTTAGGTACAGCTTTAGAGGCTTATGTGTTAAGTGTTTTAGCATCATTTCTGAAGTGTGTTAGATTGGTGTGCATATAGCTTTTCGCTTAAACACCTACAGAAAAAAATCTGGGATAGTTAAATCCCAGAATTTGAAGACCAAAAGCCTGACTAAGAATTGTGAGATTGAATGACAATCTTGCTAAGATATACAGCGTGGGACAGAGAATTATCCCTAACTTTGAGGACGAATAAAAAAAACTAAGGTAGAACAAATTTATTTTTTTGTTAAAAAAAAGCAACATTGGAAGTCTATTTAATGACGCTTTACACAAAATATCCCGCAAATGATACTAATTTACTATTGCAACTGGATACTAAACCTCCGCATTATTCTCCGATGCATTTCTCGCGGTGTGCGGCGTATTTCCAGGCGTATTGTGTCTTTCAAAGCTTATAGGTTGTTGGGTTAATGTTTGTAGATCTCAGCTCATACGAAATAATGGCACGGACTTAAATCCGGCGAGCGCGCGTGTCATGAAATTTTATCGAACCTGGAGATCAAGCAGCCGGAGAGCATTTCTCACAACAGCCATTGAATTACGGGGTGTATGGACTGTTGTCCCATTCTACTGAAACTAGACACGTCCCATATCTAATTCTTCAAGGTGCGGTGCAGAAATCATGCTCACGTACCGTTCAGTTATGGCAATCATACGATCCTGTTCCCCAAAAAAGTAGGGTCCGACGGTGACTACACTTCATTCTCCCGTAGCTGCAGAAATTTTCCACTCACAAGAGAATAGAGTTCCGATCGGAAATTGCATATCGAGGAGGGATTTGGTAGTGAGTACGCATCGCACGCTATACCGTGATGCGTTGCTCCATTAACAACACCATTTTTGACCAAAACTTTCCAAACCACTGCGTCGCGTAAGCCTATTTTCGCACTTTTACAACTTGTCCTTTCGTCGCAATAGTCTTCCGAAGGTAGAGATGGTTCCCTGACTCACCCTCTATTTCCCGACTTCGTTGTTCTCAAGCGAGAGATTAAGAACTTATACAGGGTGGGCAAAATGGAATACTTCTGAATGAATAAGAAAAATAATTTTTAAATTTTTTTGAGTAGAATATAGTACACAAATTTACAAGTTAAATGCAAATCATAGTGTGCTTTGGATTATTTAAATATAAATCTATTTTTCCTGTTTTCAAAAAGATATACGTAATTTATAGTGGGATCAATTATTAAATTGCATTATAATCGTAATGTAATTTTTATTATTTTATTATTTAGGAAGAACCCAGTCTTATAAATAAATATATTTAGTGTAGGACGCCACAACAATAGATTTATTGACATAAACCTACTAGAAAATAAAAGAAAAATATTCAATTGTATGCATTTATTTTATTTTAAAAATATGGAGTTTTGCGGAATTTTGATGACAAGTGCAATGCTTGTTTGACCAATAATTTTTTTTTCTAACTGATACTTTTGTGCTTAATGGCACTGTCAATAGGCATTAATGTACATAGATATTGATTTGCAGTTAATCCCAGGTAGATGATGCGGAATTTTTAAGCGAGCAAATTCCCACAAACAAGAAAACCTTTATCAAGACGGGAGAAATATCTGCTTCCAACAGGATGGTACTCTCACGCATTTTGATTTAGCAGTGCGTCAATTTTTAAAGCTACTGTCTTTAAATCACCCGCTAGATCTTCAAACCTTATGTCTTTCGATTGTCGACTATATGTGGAGTGATTTAAAGGATAAGCTTTACAAAAATAGGCCGCTTAATATTGACTTAAGCGTAAGTCAGATAAATGAAATTCTATGAAATACTTTCGACAATATTTTACGAGAATTTTATGACCAACTTGGCTACTGCTTATCTAACAATCCCAGATATCTTATAAAGTAGTATTTATCAAATTTTCTTATTTTGATTGTGCTCTTGCTCATTTATTTAAAATGTGTGTTCATGTGTCATTTTAACAGATACATTCATTAAAGCTTCAATTTATTTTTCAGAGTGCTATTGGAATCTTCAGTGTGTTCTATTTGAAACAAAGAAGTTGGTATCTTTTTTGACTCACCCTGTACAATTGCAAAAACAGTTTTACACCTTTACAATACACCGTTTTTAACTGCGTTGACGCAGTGTGTAACAAGCATTATAATCAGAAGGCAATAGCAATATTTCGATTTCCTTTACTACTGCTACATAAACGACATTATTTTAGTTACAAATATGACGAGTTAAAAAAGTTGAACAATTGGACTGGAGTAGTTTCGGAGAACCTCATAAAACTTGTAACGATTGCAATAAAAGCTTCAAGTTACAAACAAAAGAATTGATAAAGTTCTTAATAATTCTCTACTAAAACGTATAAAAGTTTTTCTTCGGTTACTAAAACAACCGTTAAAAAGCAATAATCTGTCGTTCTTTGACTTCTTTTATATTATTAGTTGGGTGGGGTACTTGTTATAAATGATCAAGAAGAAGTCATCAAGATTAAAAAGTAGGCGGTTAAAATTTGACCATTGTAATTGCGTATGATTTATACGTGTACATAAAGAGGACAAAGGATTGCCACTGGTTCAGATCATCGGTTTGGTATTCTATAATGTGCAATAACGTAAAATACGCACGTGTTTCGGATAAGTACTCCAACATTTGTAAACTTCTTAATCAAACAAACGATTTATGGAAAATACGTAGTAAAAGAAATGAGCACATGGTCACTGGGAGACAATAAATAACGATTATATGAATACATTAAAAACGTTTGGGCAAATGCCGTCGTATATTCAGATCCCATAAAACATTTTAATCCGCTAGCAATTAATGATACTGATCGTGATCCAATGTAGCGCTAAAATGGACATATTTCGATGAGAGAGTGATAATTTATTTCATCCTATTTCATAATATTGACACAAACCTGCGGTCTATGTATAAATGTAATAGATTAATAATCATTTACATAAATAACTTCTGTGTTTCCATGAAAGATGATCTTCTATTTTTTTATGTAATTTCTCTAACTCTGTTTAATAATTTACTTAAGCCTGGTTTGTATGTATCCAGTAAGTGTCGGAATTATACTAACTCGAGTTTTTATTTAGTTTGTCCGATTTACGAGGATATTGGGAAGTAGTAATAATAATAATAGCTTAAAGATAGAAGAAATAGAGTGATATTGGAAAATTATACCAACAGAGATGGGAATTTAACTTGGAAAATGAAGAAATCAAGAACTTTACCTACTTCGCTAACAGAATATATTCACAAGTATATAATGAATACCAAAGATAAGGTGCTATTATGGATGCGAAGGCCAAGCGATTATGGTCTACAAAAAGAGAGATCGTTCAGACCCTGACAGCCGTAACCGACCACTTGCATTAACACAGTATACAACATTTTCACAACCATACCTTTGGAAAAAATTTCCTAAATGATCCAACCGGTATGGGATACATTCGACCAACAAAGAGAGTCGAGAAAAGAACGGGCAGGAATTCAGGAGAACCTATTAATTGACAAATGAAAAAGAATTCAAGAGCATGATAAAATTGGTTCATAAATGCTCAAGAGATATCGGAATGAAGATAGGTTATGGTATTAGTAGATGAATGAACGATAAACATCTACGACAATATGAATACTACAACCACCTTTCTCAGAAGCTGACGAACAACAAAAGACAGCAACAATGTACTACAGAAAGATCAACAGAATGTGGTGATCGTATCTTAAAGCAGGTAATAAATGTAAGGCATCACACACCTTTCTTTGTATCAAATGGAATATTGATGAACTGCTGGCAACTGATCGACAAACGAAAAAGGTCATGAGGCGAATGTTTCCATACAAAGAGTCTATTTACCCAGAAAAGAAGGTAGAAGGTTCGGTGTCCTCTTCTACCTTCTTTTCTGGGTAAATAGACTCTTTGTACACAATCATAATTACGGCATACAAAATAGCAATCACGCAGGATCCATTCTTAATATTTGTTCAAACATATGAAATAACCGAAAAAGGGGCTGATTTATATAGTACAGCAATAAGAGCCGTAAAACATAAACTAATCTTGAACCCAACATGACATTGACACTAGATGCCGTGCCCGCAAAAAAAACTAAGAAACAACAATGCATTTGCTCGCAGTATGTTCCAAATACACACTCGCCCTCTACGTATCAAGACATCCAATTCATACATAGAATAGACCAAGAAGAGTTCTCACCGTTTAGAGAAAAGACCATTCCATCAATGGTGTCTGATAACAAGCTGAAGATCTTTTAGAACTAAGATAACCGCTAATAAGTCAAACATGGTAGTTCTAGAAAATCCAAATAAAAGGACGCTTTTCATCGAAATGTCCTGTCCGGCAGAACGTAACATCACTAGAAAGCAAGTAAAAACAATAAATAAATATAAGCAACTGAAGTGAATTGAGGCTGTCCTAACTAGAGTGGAAATTTTGCTTTGCTCCACAAATAATTAGAATATGCGGCGCTATAAAGGGAACCATCGTTGAAGGCGCACGAAAGCTCGACATACATTGCAGCCATTGCGCGAAACATTGTCTATCTTATGTAGAAATGTCTTCTTGCACTTTGAGTTATAAGGATTCATGACACCAGCTGCTCTATATTTTGAGGATAAGCCACTTCAAGGGCAAATCTTAACAACCATAAGTAATACCACTGGCTCCTGTATTTCGCGAGCTTTAGGAGGGTTACACGTCTTTTTTCTTTCGGAACGTAGCAGACACTATGAAAATCAAGAAGGACACCTAAAACGTAATAAACTGTAACTTTTGTTAAACATCATCCCTACTACGTGTACCTTTAATAAACGGCTAACAAAGTCCTCGCGAAGAGAGGGAAATAATAAAAAAAAGTAAATAAGAAATAATAGTAATAGTGTTTATGGATGTCCAACGGATGTAAAATCATAGAAGAATACGAAAGGATACTTACAATGCAATAAAAAAGAAAGAAATATATTATTTACTAGTTTATGAGAAAATTAACTAAACAAATCAAACAACGCAGTTATAATAAGAGCATTACTCACCTAAGATTGAAATAGTGTATTTCAAACGTAAGAACGTGCTTTCTTGCAGACTGCGGGGAAGTAATTACCTTAGGTTTGCAAGAACACTTTTATAACGATGCTTGAATATAATTTTTTTCAGCCTGTCCTAGTTATTTAATTAATCACCAAAATGCATTCAGACTGTATCAAATGTACTAATGTCATTTGCCCACAATATCACATCTGGTCACATCTAACAAACATCACTTACTTTTTTACCTGGCTGGAAAAATAAAACTTTCTTCCCTCAAATTAGGCATGAAATATTCAACTTTCTAACCGGCTGGAAAGAATATACTATTGCTACATCATTCATGTAGTATTGTATACCTACCGATAGTTTTACATGATTTTAATTATTTTACCTATCAATATCTTTTTCTCGGTAATCAGGATTTAATTCGAATATGTTTGTAAACGAGTAATGCCATATTTGTTAAACACATACTTTCATTTTCGCCTTTGCTCATCATTCGTATTTGTGGTTACTTTTGAGAACAGCAGTTATCCGGCATATTAATGTTTCTCTAATAACAGGCCAAACCATCACAATTCATTCGCCAAAATTACGATGAACAGGCCATCAAATCCGTCTAAATGGAATATTTCCTTGTCTAAAAATTGTTCGTTCTGCTTTTCGCCACATTGACGATATAGAGGAGTTATAACTGTTGTACCTAAGAGAGCTCTGCATCACCAATACGTCTTCATGCAAAACTACAATTCATCACTTCGTTACAATTCTTTCTGCCAATATCAAAGATGAACATCACCTTTTAACAATGAAAATTAAGATATTTTCCTTGGCCCTCATAATCTAATAAGTTCGTTTTTCAAGTACGTTTTCTTTGTTTACAAATATTTACATATTGTTACAATACAAACGTTATGTCATATCTTTTTATTTTGTAAAAAAAAATGATTAATTAATGCATATAATTTTACGTTGCTCATTAAATCGCAGTTCGATCTGGACTTGGACTCGTTGATCCTACAGTGAGGGCAATGCTGTGTGTATACGTAACGCAAGGTCGTTACGCGTGTGCGGAATGATTCAAAATTAATAAACCGCACCATAAATTATGGCAGGCGTTGCAACATCCCGAGGTGTGCGTGCTTACGAGATTTGCTATAGCCAGTTCTTATAGTATGTGTGCGTGGCTTGCTGCACACGTTTAAAGCTTTACACCCAATTCGTCCATTAAACGACTGACACAAACTTTCATTCTACACACTATGTAGATTTAATAAAGTTAATAAATTTCAAATAATTTCCTATTTATTTCTATTGGATTTATTCTATACTTGAATAAATAAATGTAGGGTGAATATTGTTTTATTAATTTCATTAGTTTAGCCTCGAATAGCCTTAAATAATAGTAAATGTGCAGTTACGGTTAGTAAACAAGTACTAACAACACAGTTTAGTTGATCTCTTTGTGTGGTATAGAAGATGCTTCACGAGGGACAGCATGGATCGATACATGAAAGAGTAATGCAAAACTTTGGGGATATCTAAGTTGAAGAAACAATCCAGTGTAAAAATAAAAAAAAAGGACTTATTACAAGCATTTTTCTTTTAATCTGTGATTTTCCTGGTTTTTTCGACGTAATTAAATTTTTGAAAAATATCAAATTTTCTTACATGCCAAAATGTTTGTAAAAAAATGGAGACCTTGTTCAGGAAGTCATTTAAACATAAACATAGGTACTATTTTTTTCTGTTTACAGAGCTACAACAGATTTAAAGTTTACTGATTTAGAAATTACTAATATTATTATTGCCTGCGTATAGATTAGGTCATCTAGAAGCTTGTTTAATATAACATAACTTGACAAAATTAAATTTATAGTTCTCAATATGAAGGAGTTTAATGTAGCTAAATATGCAGATATATGGGTACTGTGGTGGTAAATGATCTTCAGTCATCTAGAAAGTACCGCCGCGTTAACTATCTTACAGAGTTTTTGGCCGTACTTTTCAAAGACTGAAATAAACCGGTTCACTTGTTGTTCCAGGCAATAATCGAGATAATTACGCTAGAGAAAATAAAATAAACAACGTAGAAAATGTAGGCGACGCAGTGTTAGACAATCCTACTTTGAGCACTAAACGCATCGCAGCGCAGTTTTGTCTTTTTCAAAACATTAATGGCGAACACTACATCGGGAACAGTTACACCTCTATACTAGCAGCATGTAGAGTTCTGTACTTGATTGCCAGAAAACATTGCCGAATATCCGGCATTTTTAATTAGAATATTATAGGCAAACGAGATCCAATTTACTATGGAGATGGGAATAATAGATGAAACGCTTCTTAAGGCGCTCCAGCACACTACACTGAAAAAAAATTGGGATTTTTTCTTAATAAAACGCAGGTATCTGGGCTACCTCCACTATAAACGGTAAATAAAAAAAGATTCTTAACTGCACTTCGTAAACTTACTAAAATACTATCTGAAATAATAATCTACAATATATGAAATGCAACATTAATGTTGAATGATAAACTATGTATGTAGGTACACTGCCGTTCAGTGAAGTTCGGTCATACAATAAAAATTTATTATATCACACTGTATACAATTATTAATACATAAAATTAGAAAAATATTAAGCATACGCTCTTTTCTAAGGGATTAAAGCCATAAATTATTATGTAAAGTAGAAATATTGCGACAACCACAATAAAGTCCCTTTTATTATCATTCCAAGAATTTCTCGGAAGTGCCGATCTTTTGAAACGGGTCGTTTGGGGATTACTAACGAACAATACATTTAGGAAATATACCGCAGTATCACTCTTGTTTATTTATCACAGGCGTAAAGATATAAATTTGCTTCATTTTACTGTTAAACGTGTGTTGGTGTGCATCTGTCGTTTTTGCGCGAAAGTTTTAAGAAAATTTACTTCAAAATGGGACGTGGCAGGCCTACCAGTGTAGAAAAACGTTCACGCATTATTACGCTGTTTGAAGAAGGATATTCGGGGTGACAAATTGCTGAAAAAATAAATATGAGAAGTTCAACAGTAAATGACATCATAAAGCGATATCAGACAACTGGAACTATAGAAAATCGTGTACGTCCTGGAGTATCTAGGAAAACAACAAAAGCTGAAGATTTGAGAATTGTATTATTAAGCAAACGCAATAAAAAATTAACAGCGTCAAATAGCAGCCGAAGTCAATCGCGGCCGTGAAGAACAAGTTTCGGTGAGTACGGTAAAACGTCGACTTCAACAAGCGGACCTTCATGGACGCATTGCCATTCGAAAACCCTTATTACGTCGGGGCAACAGAGCAAAACGACTACAGTGGGCCCGTTCTCATCTAGATTGGTCATTAGATGATTGGAAACACGTGCTTTGGACTAACGAGTCAAAGTTTGAGGTTTTTGGGAAAAATCGACGAGTTTATGTCCGAAGATCTAAAACCGAAAAGTGAGTAGTTCTGTGTGGAGATGTTTCTCCTTTGCTGGGACGGGAGATTTATGCAGAGTGCAGGGTGTAATGCGGAAGGAAAATTATTTTGCAATACTCCAGGATCATGCAGTGCCATCAGGATTGCATATAATAGGCCGTAACTTTACATTCATGCATGACAACAACCCAAAACACACTGCGTTAGTGTGTAAGAACTATCTAAAGGAGCAAAAAGAACAGCACACCCTGAAAGTAATGACATGGACCCCACAAAGCCCAGATTTGAACCCTATAGACTTGTTGTGGGATGAACTGGACAGGAGGATCCGAAAAATATGCCCAACTTCACAAGAACGGAATTTACGGAATATTCTGCAACATGAATGGATTAATATTCCACAATCCATTTTAACAAAACTTATCGAAAGAATGCCTAGAATAGTTCGAGCGGTGATTAACAGCACAGGAGGTTTTTTCGATGAAAAAAAAAATAATGTTCAGTATGTGATATTAGGCCAGAATAACTTTTTATTTATTTATTTTTGTCTTTTTTACCTGTACATACAATAAAATTGCATTTTGTTTTTAGTTTCGTTTGTTTCTGTAATATTTTCATGTTTTTTACCAACCGACCGAACTTCTCTGAACGGCAGTGTATGTATATCGCTATGATGTGCAATCCGTATTCTAATTCGCACACACTGCACCTCTGCTAAACGTGGCGTTATCCTAACCGATGTCTCGAGCATTACCTTTTATTGTTCTTTTAGCTATCCACACTTTACTAATGCAATTGCAATAAACCAATTCTGAAGCAAATTCACAAAATTCACAGTAAAGCATAATAAGCAATGCGTGAAACTATACTTCTTTTTTTCGCTTAGCAAATAGATTATAATTTGCATACGCAAACATATTTGAATTACGTGGCTTGCATCTAATTATATGCATTAATGTCACTCATCTTAGATAGTTTTTATTCGACGGTTCTTTACAGGTCCTGCACGGGCCTTAGTTCGACGAAGCATGTACGTTTACAAAACACGTAACCTTTCCAACGACGCTTTGCTACCTTAACTCCTTAACTCGACAAATTTCTCTAAGAATTCCTTCAAAAGCTGTGGGCAAACATTTTTACAAAAATAGATTATTTAATTTTGCAAATACAAGGTAGTATATTCTAGAGCAAAACTAAAAGATGGGAAGGTACTATTCATTACTTTTTTTACAGTGTGCTGTAAACACATAACAATGGTTGAAAGCACATTTTCCTGTATGATAGGTCGTAGAGGTTTTATTGCTTTGCCCGCAAATTCTCCCTACACCCCTTGAGTTTCTTTCTTTGCGGCAATGCAGCTGGTTTACAGCGTTCAAATAATCACACGCGAATAAGAACTTCACCAAATAACAATTAGATTTAAAGAAATTTTTCAAGATGATGCAACAAAAGGGCGTGTTTACCACTCATGCTTGTATTTGAGCTTAAGGAGGGTATTTTGAACAACTATTATAGGCTATATTTTCTTAGAATCATCTTTATTGTATTAACTATGCTAATTTATTGTATAATAAATTATATGTTTATTTAACATTTTTTGTTTTAAATGTCTTCCCAAACAAGATGTTGAAGTTTTCGTCATCTATTATATGCTAAAAATGTTTTGTTTGTTTTTGAGTACTTAAAGTAGGTTTAAAATGCAGGGTAGACGCTAGAATATTTAATGTAAGCTTTTGTAATATACTTTTAAAACGTTAAAAAACTATTTCCACTAAGAAAATTATTATAAATATGTTTATTGGAATACATTACGTAGAAATTTGCCTCCGTTAGGTGGAGTAGCCCATTTCTTGTAATAACCGCGATAAGGTTGTGTTAAATAATAGTTAACATCATGAATTTTTATTAGAAGCTACTTATTTATCCTTAACTAATTACAAATTTCCTTGGCAGACAATGAATGTGTCGAGTGAGTCATTCGACAGTTCATACTAAATGGTTCTGTACCGTTGAATTAGTATCTGATTATCGAGTATATCTCCTTATTTACGGTGTTGTACCGTAACACGCTTGTATCGCATTGTGTTTTTCTACTCTACGACCCTGATGCACGTGTAAATAAATTTATAAATTTGTTGACGTTCTCAGCAAGGCGTTCATCCTAACACATCTATAAACGGTATATTATTGAAAATTCAAATTTGTAAATTAAATTAGTGAAATGTTAAAGCGAATTTAATGGTTAACAACATCTAAGCACGTCGTAAAGCTAAGAGGACTGTTTCATAACGATACGTTGTAAAATTCAAATTCGCTTTTATTGTATAAACTTGTATAACAGTTTCTTGCCATGTACTTGCTTCTTCAGATACACAAAGTGGACTGTTTTTCATTTACTTTGTAAAGTTACTTTAAACAATTTGTTCAGGTGTGTGTGAATATTTCTAAGAAAGATCTATAAAAATTTGCAAATTGTAGAAAATAAAGTAGTTTATTAGAGGAATGTTATTTGAAAGTAGAGTTGATAGAATTAACATAAAAAAGTGTATTACACCGCTGTGTTTATTACAACGGTACCCTGCACAGCGGTCGAATAACCAATTGTGCCCCCTGAATAATATATTAATCCCATAAGATTCCTATGACTTCCAAAAAGTCCATCTTTCGTGCACCTAAGCCCTTGTATCTTGTGCTGTTGCATACTTTGCGGGGGCTTACCAGGTGTAGAGAAGTTTTCTCTTACTTTCCACATCTTTTACATACTGGTTTAGGTACGAGTTCTATTTTGTGTAGATGCTTATTTAATGGATAGTGGGCAGTTACGATATCGGTCTATAATCCGCCATCGGATTTGCTCATGGCCAGCAATTCCTTCGGTTTTTCTTTTGAGGGTCCTACCAGGAAAGTCTTGGAATACAGGTTTCCTAGTTCTTCTCTCTTATGTTTTTCATGCCACTAATGTAGCTTTCTTTAATCTTCGTTTTACCTATCTCCAGAGGAATCTCAAAAGAAGTTTCGGGGCTAGTCAGCGGGAGTGTACTGCCGCTCTTTGCTAGTCAGTCTGTTTTTTTATTGCCTGGTGTGCTGGCATGCGAGGGTACCCATACCAGGTTTGTTACGGAATATATTCCTGTATCATTCCTGATATTGTTTTGGACGCACTAAAGCGTAAAGCCAAGGGGGGAAGAAGCTTGGCTATCGGCTACTATAAAGATTCTGTTGTTTCCAACCAAGGTCTCCAACAATTGCTGAGCACGTAAATTGATTATATACATTTCCGCTTGAAATATGGTTGCGAGTTATTTACAATAAATTTTCGTTGCTCTCACTGTTTTCTACTGAGTACGATTACCTCATAAGTTTGATACCAGAGATTTCATCTACTTTTTCCTCGTTGTACCTTTATCAGCAACTGCAGGGGCGGCAGGTTAACCAGAGTCCCCAGTGTGGTAGTTGACGGAGCCGTTGTAGTTCTGGTTATGCCGAGGTATGCTAAGCACTGTATTCTGCTTAGTTTAATCTGGCATTCTTGAAAATTGGAGCGTTGCTACCAGATATGGTATCACTGTATTACCCTGTGGGTTAATTCCCAATTTCTCCCAAACATTCGTTTATAGGTGTATAAGGCTCTGATTGTCTTGTTTGAAACTTTTTCAACGTGCGATTTGAAGGACCACCTTTAGACATTTAACTTCCTCCGCTCTCACCACCTCTAAGTAAATTTTAAGGCTCTCTGCATTTTGTTGTATCTTTGGATTTACCATTAAGGATAACTTAGTCTAAGTGATGTCAATATAAGACTATAATGGTGAAAAATCGGAATTGGTTATTATAGAAATACAGGGACAGTAGCTTGAAATTTGAAATTTTAGAATGTTAAATTTTTCAACTGGTTATTTCACTGACTGATGATTAAATAAATCTGCAAAAGGATGGTCGTGTAAGTTTTGTGAACTAATCAAAAAAAGTGCACAAACATATATTTTAATGTTTATTGTAAAGCGTAGCAAGCGGACTAAAAACCGACTAAAATGAAAAAAAAACCTGCTAGTTTTAAGTAGAACAAGAATTCCATATGCAATTTTATTAACATCTGGTTTGTTACGAAACATATTCATATTCAGGCGCCCTTGTGCAATGTACAATATACCCTATGGTCTGCTAACAAGCTCGTATTCTCTCCCGATGTACTTCGAAAAAGCTGTGTCTCTGAAGCTGCAACTGCTCAGTTCGTGATTATTAATTTCATCAATGGAATCTGAAAGATGCTTTTCCAGATGTATTTATCGCTTTCAGAATTCAATTCTACTGCAAATGTTTTAAGTAGGGTTCTTAAAATCTAAATTAATAAAGTCTTCCATTTGTTGTGTCACAAAATCTTTATAAATATTAAAAGATCGCGTCATTTACATCGATTAATAAGTTTGTAAATTCCAATTATTTCATTCAATGTTGTTAAGTTTACCATTTTTGCTTCATAAAAAAATACTAAGCATTAGGGAAAAATTTCTGTTCCTAAGCTTTTTGTTTAGAAAACTTGGGCAAATTTTGAAACATTTTGTATAATAAAACAAAAAATCAATATTGTTCTTTTCCAAGTTTTTGGGTAAACATTTATCCCTTTCCTAGGTGAAATGGAAGGGAATCAGATGTTTATTGTTCACCTGGAACTCTGCAATATCACGGGCCTGCCTTAGAAGAAGTCACTCTTTTTATTAATCATATGTTGGAATTGGTGTATTACATGTTCAACCTGTTTGTGAAATATAAGGCTTGTTCCAGCAGAAATCACAAACTAGTTAGGTGCGATTTGATTGAGGGAAAAAAAATTCGAAACTATTTTCGGGCTTTCCTAAGTGATTTCACATTTTATTATTGGCTCTGACTAGTTTGTGAGTTGTGTTGGAACGACGTTATAAGTTACTAGCAAATATATAAATTCAGCGATATATAAATTCCAGATGATGCATTCGGTCCCCCTATATATATTTTTTGCAAAAATAATTTGCATAATCCTTGAGGCTATATATATGCATTATACTTCAAAAAATTACGTTGTAAAAGATTTTTTTTTATATCTGTTATAGTTTCCGAGATACTACAAGAAACTAGGCGATCCAGCTACTAAAAGAAATTGCGTTGTTCTTTTACCAAAGCTCTCTTTCTATTTCTAGAGTTTCGCCGAAATCTTAATTATAAACATTTGTTTTGTATAAGGACAATATAATGTGGTTAGTAAAACAGTTTTATCGTAAAAATTTAAAGCATCATGGGTGTTCCAACTTACTCGTACAATTAAGCATATGCTTATAACGAAAAACAAATCACAAACGTGGATCGATTTCTTAGAGAACCTTGAAAAAGAGAAAAATATAAGAACTTTTGAAAGTGTGGGTTAGTGGAAATTTCTCTCTCTAAAACCTAAAATGTTAAACTAATCTAGTTATTTAGAGAAAACTTTCGCCTAAATAATATTTTCTAGTGATTTCTGTAAAATCCTTATAAGTATTATCAAAAACATTTGTAGATATTTAAATTCAATTACAGATTCAAATTATATTGATTTATGTAACTAAATTCCTTAGTCAAGAAAAATCGCACTTTGTTATGGCATTGAATCGTTAACATTGTAAACAAACTCTTTGTTCCTCTAAAATCGCTTTTGCGTGTAGAGCATGTAAGTATACAAACTAGGTGTATTGAATTGAATTAAGATTTACGACAATTCGCGTTCATGTTACATTTAAAATTCGACCAATCGACTGATGGAAATAGAAGCGCGTCTAAAAATTAGAAAACCTATTTCGAATAGAGACTATGCACGGAGTTTCATTGGCACCAATGATTGATTTACAGATGGATGTGAATCCAGTCATAGCACAAAAGAGCCTTAGACAGAGAATATCATTAAGCCTAAACTAATAAAAAAATGTAAACAGTCCCTCAATAGACTGGCACAAGACAATAAGGTATCTTTAGTCTGAGTGTCGGAACATGGATAGTGAGGGCAATATATTAGCTATTCAACTATCCAAGGATGTTTCTAGGAAACACCTCATAGGACCAGAGCCCGTGTGTGGAATTACAAGGAATTCCGCTAGAAAGGAGACATGGTCTTGGTTAGATAAAGTATGAATAAAGGAATGGAGATTGGCTGAAGGCCAACTCCACATCAAAGCATTAAGCAATGGAGATGAAGTCTTCTGTTAACCTAATTAGACGCAACGGCAGAGAAATTAAGACCATTACTGGGTTGATGACGGAACACTGCTCTTTGAAAAAGCATTCATATAACATAGTTCGAGTAAATAAGTAAGCACCTTGGTGTATGGAGGAAATGGGTTTGCATATGATCAGTACTTATGAGGAACTAATGGTACTTGGAAAGTATCCCCCAGGCAAGATTGAGTGTAAATGAGAATTCCATTAGGATTGGTACAAAGAGCTTTAAGCTCAAGTGCCTAGACTATTGACATCCAACCCAAACTAAATGAATGATTTAGTGAAAATGACTAATCTAATAACTTATAATTTCAACCTGGCCACACTGAGCAAGATGTAAGAACATTATGTAATTTTGAGCGCTACCTACTTTGTTACCTTAAATGGATATTACGTTTTTGCCTTTCCATCTAGAAATAAACCAACATGCGGGTTTCATATGTCTACTTCTAATAGATACTCATAATTTTGTCCTCAGTCGCCTAAATATAGATATATCTATTCCCTTCAAAATGTCCGAAATGCAAATACATACGTACAAACGTAAAGAGCTTCTAGATATGGGAGCTACTTAAGCTTAAAATTTCACAATAATGTGAATGTATTTCACTTACAGTTGTCATGGTAACCAAACAATACTAGCACCAGTATCCACGTGCACCTATATGCCTCTTTATGCAAAAATGTTAGAGATATAAATTTCCTATATGCTGGACACAGAAAAAATAAATTATGTCGATGGTGGTGGTTGAATTTGGCAAAGTTTAGTTTCAATACTGAACAATTTTAAAGGCGTTTCAATGCCATGTGTAGATAGAACCAAGTGTGCGATCTAATCTAGGAAAAATATTCTAAAATATCTTTGCATTTCTTTCAGAATTCTTGGAAGGATTCTTAGAAGGAAATAGGTATATCTACATTTAGCTGATTGGAAACAATCTATTAATCACTCTGTATATATGAAAATATTTTTTAAAGATAAACTATTTTAAGGTATGTAAGGTATCTATTAGATTGTCTAAAAGTATTGTCCTTCTATTGTTTAGACAGTCGGCACAATTCAATAACTCGAGAAGTTTGAGAGAGCCTGTATCGTACAAAAAGTGGACGACAATGTAACAAATTCGAAAACAAAAAACACGTAACAAATAAAGAAACTCTTTTATAGGTGGCATAAAAGCGATACCTATTTATGTTTTAAGGTCAAATAAGCGAGTATCTAATCATAGATTTTTATAACTTAATTGAGCTGTTATAGAGAAAAATTTTCCAATTCGTAAGTTATATGGCCGTATAATTTTGGGGTGTAAACAAATTAATTATTGCGTAAAATTGTATAGCAGAACTCGCTGGTCTAATTTTTGACAGAAGGTGGCAAAACCATGCAAAAAAAAAGTAATTTAAAATACCTTTTACTTGGCGTTTGATAACACGTAAACAAAACTTTAGACATATTTGAAATCACTAATTCGCAGAATACAGAAATATGTTGAAAAAGAATCAATTAACAGATGTAGAAGTCGATTAGTATTTCGTTGATGATGGAACACAAGGTTATGTAAGATTTCTGTAATAGACCGAAAAAGTCATAAAAACCATCTTTGTATACACCTTGAAATCTAATTTGGAATTTCGATCAGATTTACGTATGTTACCTTCAAATATTTAAAGTAAGCGACACGCAAATATTTAAGTTATATGCATTTTTCTTTTGTTTCCAGATCGGATATCACGATTGTTTTTATGTGAGAAAATCATTTGCATACTTCCTAAATTAAAAAGGGATCCAACGATATTTTCTCGTCCCTCCATCGATCGATATGACCCCGCTTTCCGTTCCCCGTCAAAATAAACAACGATACAGTTTTTTTTTTAATTAGTAAACTTTTGTCACATAATTAATATTTATAAGTTGTCAGGGATTTTATCTTTTTTTGGTATAATACATATCTACCATGCGAGCAGGAATACCATGCTCTTATACGCATAGTGAACTATTGGTTATTTATGCAGAAAAATGGTACCAAGATGATGGAAGGGATGATCTTGGATCGGGTGTATATAAAGGTATCGCCGACAAATGTCTGGAGCAAGATAAAAACCACACCAAACACGAAGTCAACGACGTGTGTTCCGTAGTGACCTGTTGTATATTGTATACGCATCAAGTAAGCGTTGGAGAGAAAAAAAAACCCGGGAAAATGTTGAAGGTACGAATGTTTTGCAATACACCGAATACTTAGTACAATTATCACGATAGAACGTAGCATCTCAAGCGTGTAATTAGTTTCATTTGTCATTTGTAATTTGAAAGAAATTGGTTGTACATAGTGTAGAACGGAATGTGGCTGGAATATATATTATATAGTTTTTTTAAATTCTTTAAATAATGTCATCTCCGAGCGTACAATGTAAGTGACACAGAGTAATGTTTATTCATATAGATTTGTTTAATTGTTTTTCAAAAGTTTTAGTATGCTAAACTTTAATATAGTTAAAGTTTAGATCGAATTAGAAAGAAATGAAAGTTATAATACAAATTTATTTTCTCGACAAGCAATAGAAAGGGGTATTAAAAATAACAACATGATATTTTGCCATCTATTATTATTATTATTATTATTATTATTATTATTATTATTATTTCATCTAAATTAACACCTCAAGTATGGATGACTTGCTTTACTATTTACTTGATAAATGTTTTCGAAAAGTGTCCTAGAAATATATAGTATTTGTTTGATATTCGTTATAATTGCAGGTAAATAATTAATGCCTAGTTGCAGAATCAAATCACTTAAATTTATTTTGTTAGATGAAATTTCTTTCCACCAACCTATTCGCTTTGTTATTCCAATTGAATTTTAGATTAAAATTATTCGTTTCAAAGAACATAATTGCCCATATTCAAATGTAGAATTTATTAATTGTATTAAGCAATAAAAAGGAGAGTAAAGACCTAAGAAATATGAAATGGTTTTTAATAAGCTTTATTGATTTTCTAAAAGCCGTTCTACTATACTACGTATACAGGCTGTCTCACGAAGAACTGCATTCTTCTGTATATGGAAGAGCATACATTGGAAAATTCTGAAAAGTTGGTAGTACACTAAAGCTAACATATACTATTAGACCAAAATGAGAAATATTTGCATTTTTTGAAAATTTTTGAGAGATGGAACTTTTATAATTGTGAAGATGTTTAATTTGGAAAATTGAAATTTTCCAGAGTTGCTGACCGAATGTGGTAGAATTACAAATCGAACTCATTTTCCGTAAACGTTATACAGGATGTTCGAAAACTACAGTTAAATTTCAAATATAAAAAGTGTCGAAACTTGGTTTTCTTAAATACAATGTCCTATTTTTCTCTTTTATTAAATTGCTTTGTCAATAAAACAAAAATGTGATGTCATATTCATTACGCATCTAAAATTGATACTTTTGAAGTTATTTAGGAAAGTGTGTATTGTAACAATTTTTTCCAAAAAGTGCCGATCAATGAATATGTGCCCAATCAGTAATATTTATTTTTGTTTTCTTTGTAAGAGTAATTTGATAACAAAGAGAAAATAGGTAGTTGTACTTAAAAAAGAATGATTTCACATTTTTTCCGTTTGAAACTTTAATCGTAATTTGGTGGACACGCTGTATAATATTTTCAAAAAAATCATTGGATTTCTACTCATGCCCTACATGACAGCAGCTCTACAAAATTGCAGTTTTCCAAGTTGAACACTTTCATAGTTATGTGGTGTCAAAAATGTTCCAAAAATGCAAATATTTCAAATATATTTAGAAATGGCGACATAGTTGTGTCATCAAACGCAAAGATTGAACCAGGAATTCAAAAATGTAAGAATATGTAAGGCGTTCTTTCTAAGTTAATTCTTAAGTTTTAGATAATTGAGAATATTTTAATTCAATAGTACATTACTACGTTTTTTACATTACTACATCGAATCGATGTAGTTCTTCGTGAAACACCTGTATACGTATGTAAAAGCATTGAGCGATGTATGTATTTGTTGCGTATCTTACAATACTACGCAATTTTTTTGGCGCTGATGCTTTGAAAGTATTACAATTTATTCAAGAAAAAGAGATGGTAGATACAGGTATTTCCCATAATAAACACGTAGAATGTTGATAATTGAACATTAAATATTTGCTTTAGAATTGATAAAAACATATTTACGACTCCTTCGGCAGTTTTTGTGAAAAAATAGGATTTTCATAAATAATGTTTTGTAAACTATCCACTTTGGAAAGTTTCTTTGTATAAGCTTATATAATAATGACTGGTCTTTTTAGCAAATTGTTGCTAATGAAGAAGACGTAAACGGAAAAAACTTATTTTTACATTAGTAAAAACTGTTTTTGAATGTGTAACGTTTTAATGACTAAGGAATAACTTGGCGTAAATTTAGAAACTTTCAATAATACACTAAGTCCATTAATGATTATATATACAATGTGTCCCCGCGTAGAGCACCACACTCTTTAAGTTTTCTCGTTTTTTGTTTAATTTTTTTACTAATTTTGGGACGTTGAATACAGTCGTCAATCTTCTAAAGAACAAACACGGTTTTACAAAGATTTAAAAATGCGAAATCAACTTTCTATCATTAGTTTTATTTTTTAAAATGTGATATGACATGATAATTGAAAAAATTAATGATATCCATGTTATGAAATTATCTCTAGTTTATCAACGATTGCGCATTTTAATTTATTTCCATTATAGGATTGTTTTCTTTCATTTTTTTTTTTGTAAATTCAGCAATTTCGTCAGATTAGGATCAAACTTCTACAATAACATTACAAAGGCATACAAATTAAAGCTTAACAATATCACATTTTTTATTTTACTGACGCCTTGTATGTTTTGGCGAAAGTTTGCGTTATACTCAATATTCCAGAATAACCAAAATTATAGATCAAGAATAATCTTTTTAACACAAATCAAAAATAAGAAATAAATTTGCTAATTGTGCGTTAAAACATGAAACAATAATGATTTTAAAATATATATTTCAGTAAAATGTTTTTCCAAACTTCCCCTCACCTAGTTTTATTAATATCCAAAATTTAGGTGGGGTAATTGTTAAAGACATATGTGTATTGCGTATCTACTAGACCCAGATTAATTTTGATATACAAAAATACTCTGTAGTTTATTATTACAAACTATGCTGGTTATGGAAGAGTTGTTTCGTTAAACTAATACAGAAGGTCAGCATTATTAATAGCTCAGTCAATAGACCTCATCAGTCCATATTATTAATTATAAGAATTCTTTGTTTTCTTGAGATTTTGTCAAGAGTCATTCAGAAAACTTACAACAAACAAATTTGTTTCGAAAATTGAAACACCCTGTGTAGCACCTTCAATCTGTTGCCACAGTTATTAATAATACAGACTTTCTATATTAGTTTAACGAAACATCAATGTTCCATAAGCATAGCTTATGGTAAATAAGTAATTAAAGTTAACAGTGCAACGGTCGTTTTTGTAAAATATAGAACAAGTGTTAAAAGTTCTCACCTTCATACTTCATCCAGTTTGTGAAATTCCTGAAGCTAAACAATTGAATGTTAAATTTGACGTATTTTTGTTTTGTTTTCTGTAGTAGTTCCATTAGCTTTTAGATTATAAAAAGACGCACCATTTTTTTATGTTATAAAATTTAAGCAAATGCTTTTACACGAAACAAACTAACTCTGTCTGATGTCAAATAAACTATGCATTTCAAAGTCGAAAATACGCAGTGGTCTTTGTACATGTTAGTGACATGAAGCTTCTGGGTCTTTTACTACGGATGAACTTCTAAATTAAGCAATTAAAATTAAAGCTTTATGGATTATTTGTCGTTGAAATAATAATTAATTATGCATTATGTAACTAATACGTACTTATTGTTAATCTTGCGTTTTTTCAGGTCGTATTTTTGTTGTTCATGGTAGTAGTGATAGCGTGGGCTGTCGATGAAGTAGCTAAGACCGAACAACCGGTAGAAGCTGACTCTGATTTGGATAGTTCAGCAACTGCCCAATTTGGTTGGGGAGGTCCACGATGGGGTAGGAGATGGGGCGGTTACGGTGGTTATGGCGGTTATGGTGGTTATGGCGGTTATGGTGGTTATGGTGGTTATGGCGGTTATGGTAGAGGATGGGGAGGTTACGGTTGGGGAGGGAGACGCTATTACGGCGGATATTGGTAAATCATAAAATGACAATGTTCTTGTATATAAAACTGTATTACCAATAAAGAATTGTCAACATCTGGTGTTTTGATTGATGCTGGAGTTTCTTTGAACTCACCCCGGGTGATTTATTGACCAATTTATTTAATTATAGGTTTTTTTTTTGTTTTTTATGTCTCTTACCTCTTCATCTCCTTTTTGTGTCTTACATATACCTTATGGATTACACTCTTAAACACAGAAAACATAAAATACTCACACATTTCTGTATTCCACGTGGACACACGTATCAAATTACATATTCAACCTCCTTTTGTAAATGTTAAATAAATTGTGTATCAATCTAATTGCAAAAACATCTTTGTAGACATTTGCTTCAAAAAAAAGCGCAAAAAACTGTTTGTTTCCCTCCTCTAACAAACGATCTACATCCCAAAAGAAACAACCACCGATATTCAAATAGTTGAATACATAGAGGACCAAAAAGTCTAATTCTCAAGGTATTAGTATTAGTATTACTATGGCACAGATGCCTTTTGTTACTGCCACCTTATTAGATCTATTGTAACAAAGTGCCCTTATATGAGTGAAGAATGGGTGAAGGGTCTTGATAAACCTTAATACTCTCTAAGACCTTCTTCCTTCAGTTCAGTAGACGTCAGAAAAGGTTCACTCAAATGTTGTTGTCGAGTGTGACTGATGGCAACACATTTGTATGGAATGTGGCATAGACGACAGATTTGATCTTCAATTTTTCCTAGATTAAATAGGTGATATTTTAGGGCTGTATGACCTATCGGAAATCGCGCCAGTAATCTAAGGTCCCCTCTGCTGAACGATAGCACGATTTTTTCTGTCTTAGGCGAGCCTGATATGAATCCTTCCGCATGTTTATATCCTGGAATATTTTTCTAGTACGAGGTCGTCTCCAGGCATACTATGATGTACATCACGTCTAAATGTAAGACTCCGTGTTCTGGTATCAAGAAAAATGTAACTCGTTACAATATAGATGACTTATTTATCTTATGCCATCACTAGCATTAATGGCAATGTTTATAGAAATATAATAAATCTAATCATTTTTTGATATATTTTTGATTGGATACTTATAATTCCAGTGATTCCAGTGATCAGTGTCACGTCAGTACCTAATTACATAATACATGCTTATTCAACATTTTTTATTTATATCTATAAAGTGCTTCTAGTGATAAACTGTAATTAAGAATTATCCTCAGAAATGGGAACTATTTTCTAGCTATTTTCTTGACCTCGTGTTATTCACATGACTCGGTTATTAATTTAATAATTTACAATTAACGTGCAAACATAAAACACAACATTGGATTTAATAAATAGATTTGATCTGTGTAAATATACTTAATATGTCTCCAATGTGTCATACGTTATCTAATAATTTTTTAAATACATTTTACGCATTATTCGATTACGCCATTACTCCCTCGCTATTTTATAATTAAATAGTTATCCATATGGAGTTGTCACAACGTAAGGAATATGTAGTCTGTCTAGAAAGTATCCGGAAAACAAAAAGCACGGCTATAATTTTACGGTATTTTTATTACTTGAATAATAAAATCACAACAAATAATTCATCTCATTTACTGATACAATCTCCATTTAACTGTGAACACTTAACTAAACGTTCAGATAATACCGAAACGAGGTCAACGCTATACTTTTCGGTGATAGTGGTCCAGGCTTGTAAAACTGACCGAATCAAATCGTCTTTATTTCGTGGTACTGCTCGTTCTACTTCAATTTTCATTAGTCCCCATATGTTTTCGATGGGACTAACATCTGGGGAAGCTGCTGGCCATGGAATTGTTGCCAAGTTTTGTTCTATCATTCAAGCTTTAGTGTAGGCAGAAGTATGGCATCTTGCATTGTCCTGTTGAAAACGCCACCCTTCGGGATACAAAGCACGAGCCGTTTCAAGAAGAAAGCCATTAAGAATTTCACAATACTTTGCACTATTAACGGTGCCATGAATTATACAGAGAGGTGTAGTACCACGCTGAGAGATTGCTCCTTAAACCATTATTTTTGTGGGAAATTTGGAAATTTGAACGGTAACATTTTCTCTTGATAGGATTTTTAAATGATTGCACCAAGCTGAAAACAACTTTCGTCAGATATAAAAACATCATTAAAATTATCGCCCCGAAATCGTTGGCAAAAATCTATTCTTCGTTGCTTTTGTAGAGGTGTCATTGCAGCGATTTTTTTTGTTTTCTTGATAAGTAACCTTGTCTTCTCAGTGAAATGCGGACAGTTTCTGGACACACTCTTATTTGACGTTGATTTCGAAATCTGTTAGCCAGTTTTCGAAACCCTAGGCGTGGGTTTTGTCGTCCTAAAGTCACTAAAGCGTTTAGATTGTTTCTGCTAATCTTACGCGGTCTTCCAGAAACTGGTCCATGGCTCATACCTCTCCTATTTTTTATCCTCTTTATTGTCTCATATACTGCACTTTTTCCGAATACAGTCAATTGCCCTAATTTTTTAACGTTTTGAACACACCTTTTCTATACAAATATTCCACCAAGTTTCTTCTTTCTACTTGCGACATTATTTCACAAATATTAAGCCTGTTCAATAATGATAGCAAGGACTGTGGCGTAGTATGGTAAACAACACATAAGTATCGGCACCCTCCGCACCACACAAGTTTAATTTATTATACAGTAATATAATAATTAGTCCGGGACGGCCGTTTCGAGGACACGAATGGTCCTCATCATCAACCGGTGACCGAATGAAGTGAGAAAAAACTTTTTCTAAAACTAAACATGCATGTACTATCCCTACTTCTTAGAACAGATATCCTTTACAAGTGCCTATTTCTACCCCCTGCACGCCTTGAAGCTACGACGTGCGAAAGATAACATGCATGAACTATCCCTTCACCGAGAAGAAATATTGTATTTTACAAGTGCCTAATTCTACCCTCTACGTGTCTTAAACTACGACATGCGAAAAACACGGCCAGATGGACGGGAAGATCTCTTTTATGGCCCAAAATATAAACGAGTGCCAGCCTACTGCAAAAGGTCAAAAAGGACAGAGTACGACAACACGTTGTCGTACTCTGTCGTACTCTTATTAAGCCTGTTGATAATCAACGATATTTCACAGCTGGTGTTGTTATATGATTTTTGCCATGGCCTACAGTCGGCACAACTTATTTCATGCATTACTTCTGTCTTAGGATGTAACAAAAAAGAAATATATTAAAATTAAGAAAAATAATAGATTCTGGATACTTTCTAGACGGACAATACTTTAAGTTATATAGTTGTAGCAAATTGAAATAATTGTAAGCAGGAATTTGACTGTAGTTGCCATAATATTGGAATTTTAGTGTATTCATGTGAATTAAATTATGTGTATTTTTTAATAATCTATTCTCAAAATAAAACTGGTCTTAACGTACATACAAACCAGAACTCAAAAATAAATAGTCCTGTAAACAAGAATAACTCTAGGACATTGTTACTGTGAATATGGTAAAAAATGTACTGTTGATTTACGGAGATATCGTATAAATGGATTTGAAGGCGTACCGTGAGTTTGATTATCAAATTTGAAACAACAGGGTCTGTAATTGACCTTCCGAAGTTAGGAAGGTCAAGGATTAGTAATGTCAAAGTTGGAGAAGACATCAGTAGTGTTAATGCAATATCAAAGCGTCTGCAAATGCTATGTACCGCGGTTTGGAAAATTTTACACGGAATCGGTTTGATTTGAAGGAGGCAGACTTGACAATTAGTTTTTTTTTATTTCTTTTTGCAGATTATGGCTCAGATAGAAATTTGATAGAAATTCAGGAAGTCTACATAACAAGAAAGTCATTGTTTGGTGCGGTTTCACAGCTAATTTCATCATTAGTTCGTATGACGAGGTCATAACTGTAACTGTGACTGGCGAACTATATTTGCAAAGGTGAGAGTTGTAATTGCAAAATGGGGACGCAACTGAAAACTCCGGCACTTTCACCTACCAGTTAAAGACTTGTTAATTACTGTGTTCAAGGTCGTATTATGAGCAGACATCTTGAAAATTCACGGTCACCGAGATCGCCTGATCTGAACTCGGAGTTTTGGCTTTGAAGTTATTTAGAATGTCTAGTATTTAGAATAGCGATCAGAAACGTCGGAAGAACTAAAAGACCTATTAGGGAGCAATTTGTTACAATTCAACCCGAAATGTTGGATAATGTAGTGCGCAACTTGGAGGAATAGTTGGTGCTTTTATACCATCAAAACGAACAGTTGTGACAAACAATGCTGGAAATAAGAAATCCTGTTATTCAAGAAACCCTTGTATATACCCACACAACTGACAGTATATATGTTACGATAAAAATTGTAATAAATTAAATATTTTTTTATGGTAGCTATAGCATAGTGTCATTAAATATTGTATCTTTCAATTAATGTCAAATTAGAATAATGGGAAAATTGCAATAATCATTCTTAATAGTACAAAATAAAATTTCATGAGCGATGAATGTACTAGTGACGGAATTTATTTTGGTCTTCATTACATCTGCACCGGGAAGTATTAATATCGTCGATCGCTCGTTTTTGTAGACGCATTGCATATATTATAGAAGTTAGAAGAGCTGCGTGTAAAATGTTTTGCTTTTTGCTCTGAAATCGTCAAATGTATGTCGCAGTTGCTTGTGAAAAGAAAGGCATATGTAAATTAAATAAACTTATCCTCAGTTTCTTACTGCTACAATTTTGGACAGCGAGAGGTGAAATGATTCCCACGGCATTTGGAGCATGGCATATGTCAGGGAAAATAGAGAGATATAAACTAGCCTCTTAAAGCTTATATATATATATTGCAAACCATATCCTTACATCTAAGTTTTTGCAAAGCTGTCCTTCAGGTACCCAAAGAATTAGTTTGATGTAAAGCCTCGCTAATATGGTGACTAACGACACTATGTGGTCGTCCTATTACCCCGTCTGAAGTCCATTAAGTTGTTTTAGGTTTAAAATAATAAACGATATAGAAATAAAGTTCATATGTATCAGTGCTTGAAGCTAATGACACAGCAGATGAGACATTATACAAAGCATTCCTTAAATATTCAGATCAAAATTGTCAAAAAGTGTAAAACATAATTAATTGGTGTTGGGAATGTGAGTAACTTTAAACTGGCAATTTAATCAGTAAAATTAATTCTTTGAGTACTTCACAAGGGTACCATTGTTATTGTTATTCAAAATACGTTATGAGTGAGCTGATCGTTGCAACTTACGAGTAGCAAGTGTCATATTAAGTGTGAGCCTTGCTGTAGATCGAATGGGAATTATGAAGCACAGTAGGCAGTTCGCTTGACTTTGTTCCATTACGAAAGATGAAAAATATGACCGAGTATATACAGTCAGTCACAAAAGTCTACATACTCGTATATATTAAGCTTCTTTAGTGATTATATAAATTAGATTGGAGAAAAGAATATTATATTTAAGACCTTTTTATTAAAAAAAATATTTATAAAAAGGACTTCACAAAAGTCTACATGTACAAGGTGGGTCAAATTCGATACTTTCCATAGGGAACTTATATTTCTAAAGGTATTACACAAAAACTGACTTAAGCTTCTGGAGCTCGATTTTAAAGAGAAATCGATTGGTGAAATCCCTATTTTTATATATTCCTTAATATAAGAGATACAGAGCGAGCGTTTTCTTAAAATGTGCAATTTTTAAAAACCCTTGTAATTTTTTTATTCGTGAAAATACTTTTAGGGCGCTTTTTGACACAGAATCCTATGCTCTAATTTTTTCTTTTTTTAAACTCCTATTTTTTGAGATATTATCAAGACTTGTGTTTTTTTTTTTATGGAACAACCTATATATTTTTACACTATTGAAAAGCATATACCTTTAGAATATATAACATACTTGATATTTTATTTAAACAATTTTTAAATTATTTGTTTTTCGGTAAAAATTCATAATGCATTGAAAATTTGAAATTAATCATGACTAGAACTAAAATAAGTTGGTTTCTAAAATTCTTACCGACATATTTAAACGAGATATTTACAGAATATACCTTCGTTACTAAAAAATGCGTAAACATGATCATCTTAATTCCTTATGGCTATAATATCAGTAATGCTATTAATGGTTTCATTAGTTTAGTTTGTTTGAATTGTTATTTGTAACATTTAATATTAAAACGATTTTTTTCTGCCTTGTTGAAATCTTTTATTTGCTTATTTACCACCATCCATAGCCATCTTAAAATAATGTGAAATGAAGAAAAACAAATAATTTAAAAATTGTTTAAATAAAATATCAAGTGTGTTATATCATTCTAACGGTAATTTTATATGCTTTTCAATAGTGTAAAAATATATAGATGTTCCATATAAAGAAACACAAGTCTTGATAATATCTCAAATAATAGGAGTTTAAAAAAAGAAAAAATTAGAGCACAGGATTCTGCGTGGAAAAGCGCCTTAATATAGTTTTTATATAAATCAAGCATTTTCACAAATAAAAGTTACAAGGGTTTTTAAAAATTGTACATTTTAAGAGAACGCTCTGTATCTCTTGTATTAAGGAAGATATAAAAATAGGGATTTCACCTATCGATTTCTCTTTAAAATAGAGCTCCAGAAGCTTAGGTCAGTTTTTGACTAATTCCTTTAGAAATATAAGTTCCCTTTTAAAAGTATCGAATTTGGCCCACCTTGTACTTTATGTGTAAATAAGCACAAACGATTAAATTAAATTGAAATGGAAATTAATATTTCCTTAGACCACCACCAGTATCAATAACAAGCTGCAGGCCTCTTGGCACAGTTGTTCCGTTACATTGGATATAGTGCATCTTTTAAAGATTGGACACTGTTAGCTTGACATTTTCTGATTTTTCCATTTTAGATGAACTGTTTTCTTCTTGCAATTCTATTATGATAACTTTCATTTCTTAAGACTCATCGTATTAAGTACGCTTGTACAAGTTCTGTAGTTAGTTTAGGCTGGTTAGTTTTATAACAAATCGCTTATCGCTGGAATGAACAGTAAATTACGTGGTAAGTACACACACATTACTAACGAAGTTATAATTTTTTTTTCTATATGCTTAAATGCATTGCGATATATGGGTTATATTACATTTAAAAGGCGTATGTAAACTTCTATAGCTGACTATAACAAGTGCAACTGGCTCTGCAGTCTCGCTCCTTGATTTACATACTATCAAACAAAAATAACTGTCAGGTATTCATTTCAGTTTGAAGTATTCCCATGACATTGCGGTGTTAGTACTGTCATTATCACTATCGTCATCACTATCCTATTACTATCGATATCTCTATCACCGTCGCCACCACCTTCGTTTCATTATCGCTATCACGGTCGCTATCACTATCGCTACCACTAACGCCGTTACCATCCCTATTCCTATCGCTGTTGCTGTCATTACCATTGAATTACAGTAACCGTTACTGACACGGTTACGTCCATGATTTTGTCACAGTTGTATTACCTTTACCACTGCCCCTGTCAGTACTTTTGAACGCAACTTTTGAATTTTTTTGTTCGGCTGTAGTCACTATTTTTTTAATTTTTCGTACTTTGGTAAGCAGGGTTTGTAATTCTAATTTCGTGCGCAGCAAGTTTCGCATACAATTAGTTAGACTCTTGATTTAGAACTAATAATTTAAGTGGGCGTCAATATTTAATGAACGCCTTGTTTGAGCAGTGAATCAACACATTTTATAAACACGTGCACCATGTTGCTTAAAGAATATACCGGCTGCAGCAATAGTACGCCCTCCTTTTATTACCTCGTCTGTATGCCATCTTGGAGTCATAGTATTTATGTTAATTATGCATCTCTAGAAAATATATTTCGATATAAAGTGACAGAGTAAAATTAACTTCGGTAATGGAACCCCTTTATATTTTTGCATTATTAAAGATCTCTATTAAAAAACTCAAAAAAATCATATATCCCAAGGAAAGTATTCTTATGTCCAAACGTTTTCAAATTTAGCAATAAAATATGTTGCATGAAGTGAATTAATTTAAGAAAGAACGGATGAAGGTTCTTTCCTCTTTCAAAAAGTACCTATTAATAACAACATTGAAACGCAAAAATAGAAATAATATTTTAGCATGTATTATTAAAGGTTGACAAAAGTAATAATATATTATGTAATATTTAATTTAATTTGAAGTGATAATCAAATATCGAGATAATAATAAAGCAAAGAAAAACATAAGGTGATAAATGTTCAAAGGGCCTTCCTTCTTATTGCAAATAAAGATTGACTATTTATGAATGCTCTCTGAATTCGTTTTAACTGTTCAGATGTTATACTTTGAAAAGCTTTAATGATTCTCTGCTTAATGTGGTTTATTGCTGTTGAAGTCTCAGCACATATAATTTCTTTAACACGTTAGTAAGCTCCTGATGTAAGTGAGTAGGGTAAAGATGTAAACGATTTTCCTTTAATATTCGGAGAGCAGACAATCCACTTACACCTGTGTTCTTGCTTATCTATATTTCTTTGGTTTGTTTCTGGATCTTCAGTGACTACTAACTAAACGTTTAACTCGTTTCTTGTTCTTCTTGTTCTTTTGCATTTTTTGTAAACGATATTTCCCGTTTCAAGAGATATCATAATTAGTTTTTCAAAAAATGTCTTCTGTCTGGGTATCTTTCACTGCAAATTCTACTGGCTAAAGAAGGATTCCTTTCTGGTTCGCCCAGTATGAAACTCATATTTACCGTATTTTCTTTAGAGTAATTCATTTTCATACAAAACGAACGCTCTTCAGTGTGTTGACAACTTGACATTTGTTTAATTTCTTATTATGCGCTAACTTAATAATCTTTTAGGTACATCAACTTTATTAACAACTTCTGGGTTATTGTAGAAAAAAAAGAAAAATATTCCATTCAACAAAATCAAGAAAAATCATTTTGAAATTGGAGAAAGTCAATACTTTCCTGTGATCAGCCTGCACATCCAGTGATAGAAACAACTTACTGACATCGTCACTTAATCTCAACTAATCCACACAACAAATTTTATTGTTAAATTCGAAAGCGTTTGGACATAGGAACACTTTCTTTCAGATCAATTTGTTAACAGAAACAATTGTAATTTGAAAACCACAAAACAGGCTAGTTTAATAATCTGAGGATAAATGAAGTGAAGTTAGGCACCTTTAATAGTGTGTGAATAACGTGAAAAAAACGTAAAAAAACACCCAGTATATGGCAGTATATTTTTCAAAGATGCATAAATAACATTGTATTACATCCCCAATATATCAAATTGGTTAAGCAGACAGCGCGAGTAATTAGATGAATGTACTATTGCTGTCCCTGTATAATACTGTTTCGACAATTATAAAGCCCAGTATTTAAGTGGCCAAAAGGCCACCAATATTCTTTCTACAATTTAGAAGTGCCAGTGCATCATTTGCCATAATATCTATTTTTTTTAGGTTCATTGTGATATTAGTTGTACTATTTGTGTTTATTGTATTACTATTCATTTAAAATCAAGTTTTTGGAATTATAAATATAATTTTTGTAAATATATCCGAAATACTAATGAAGTTTTGCCGTATTATGGCTACATGTATGGCTATACAATAAATTATACATTGCAGGCGGAGTTACCGCTTCCACTTATTCTAAGTAAGTACGTGACAATTGTAACAATAACAAATTAATTATAGTTTGCAATAAATAAAAAAACATGACGTACAAAACGAAAATAAGCACATAATTGAATCACTTATCACTTGTGAAATACCGTGACGTTCGAGCTAAGAGAGTAATTCCTCGCGAAAGGACATGGCTAAGGACTCTCTACGATTGTTATGTGTGACGAACTCCACCTGCGAATTATCGCAATATTATTATTATAAAATCATCGTGCGGAACATTAAGCGTAAAAAATGTTGAATGCCATAAAGCTACCTTTACCGGGCAATGTCAATTTTTCGCGTTAGTTTTTCATCTAACGATGAGGTCAGTGATCGACAAATAAATCTGAACTTTGTTTCCGTTCATGGTCATAGAACAAATGATTCTTAAATGGTCAACGGAGAAATAAAAATGAATGTCAAGGAGAGCGTAAAATGTATCCGACGTTTGAAGTTTTTTCTTCATATTCGATCGTTTTTATATATTTTTTTATAATTAGATGTATCCGCAAAGAATAAAGCGTTGAAGTACGTTCATAAGCAGACGTTACAATTGCATGAAAAAATAGGTGTTCGAATTGTTTCGTTAAAGCGATTGTAACAGTGTCAATAAAGTCAATCAAGCATTTTTTCTACTCATTCTTTCACTATCGTTTTATTCATATCACAAATCGACCAAATTAATTCAAAGAAGATGAGAGTACACTTTGTTTATTCTTAGCATAGCAATGCCTGAAAATTACGAAATTGGGAAACAGAATGTTCCCACCTTCTCGAATAATAAAATTATGCCTATTTTAACGGAAGCTAAAATTTTTTGACGTCATACAGTACTTTTCTAACTACTTTGTCATTTTAAATGGATCGCCTGTATATTATCGCATTTTTAGTTTCTCCGTCTACAAATAAACCAATTAAGACGGGTTTCATATGACCATTTATATGAAAATAATTTTTTTCTTCTGTATTGTTTATTTTAAAACTGTCACCTGCAGCATATATACATATCGCTATCTTTTTTTCAACTGTCAAAATCCCATCTTTTCTTCAAGCACTGCCGGTGGTGCCGATGACCCGAATACGTACGTACATAGTAACAGGTAAGTACAGAAAACTATTTGTAATATGAACACTATTTCTAACAGATTTCGATATATTCATAATTTTGTTCTACCTTTACTAGCCTCCTTAAAAATATATGAAATATAAACGCATCCAACGTAAATTTTTAGAAGATAATATTGCATACTTGCCTCTAGCTAGACAATAGTAATAGAATGCCCTCGAAATTTACAGAATGTTCGGTACTGAACATCAAACTTTGCTAAGTTCAAAGACCAGAAACATATAGCACCATATATGTTTCGTATCCACTGTATAGAAAACTTATGCATATTGTTAACATTGTAAGTAATTGAAATATTTATAATTAAGCGTGAGTCTTGCATCCAACGGTTTTTCGTGTTAGTATTGTTCGGTTACCATGACATTAATAAACAAAACATACTGATATTGACGATTTTAAACTATTGATTCAAAATTTCCAGCCTAAGTAAAGAAGTGTTAGATAATAGATGATATAATTTATGTATTAAGAAAAGATGAAAGGAATGACGTATTTTAGATGTATAAGCTGCGCTATTGTAATTAACGATGACCACATTCGAAAACATTTGCCAAATTAAAGCTATTGATGTAGAAATAACAAAAAGGAATTGTGTACCTAATGCATCTCTTTAGCGGAAAGGAACAATGGTAACAAGATTTTAATAAACATAAATATGCCATCATAAATTTAAAACCAAAACTAAAAATTTTAAAAATACAATAGCATGTAGCACAATTGAAGCAGACAAAATGTACAAAATAACCTTCATCGTAATTTCAGAGCTGTCTACTTATTCGGAATTCCTTCTTCCTGATTCGATACGTTTGCATAATCGTTTATAGAACTTTCTTTGTACTTTTCGCACTAAGTGTTGCACTCCAGAATGTCTGTGTTAACGATAATATAATATAAATATGCCCTCTTTATATTATTTTTATATTTATATTCCTGGTGTTTGAATTTTGTAAAGCTTGGTGTTCAGTACTGACCGCTCTGCATATTTCGATGTTCTAATTCAATATTTAGATAGAACCAGGTATCCAACTTATTCTTGTAATAATTTGCATTTCGGACTTTTTCAAGGAAATAGATGTATTTAAATTTAGACAATGGATGACAAAATTATAAATGTCTGTTAGAAATATATGAAAAACATTTGTTGATTTATTTCTGGACGGAAAAACCAAATACGTACACAGGGCGTTCCAGTAAAAATAACATAGTCACCGTTTTGTTCGCTACTTTTCGATCACCTTTTATATACAGAACTATTTTCGGAAGATATTCTCTAAGATCTATTATCTTAGGAGAACATTTTACAATTCCAGAAGGCTAGGCCACTGTTGTATGTACTGCGAATAAATGTATAATATTTAAAACGATCCTGTTTTGGAGAAAAAAAATCTTGAACGCCCAGTCTTATTTGTTCATCGACTATATTTGGGATTGTTTGAAAATCCATAGAGAGAACTGCTATGACAGGAGATAATAAGATTTAAATTATTAGACAATTTGTTATGCCGCCACGCCAAACATGATGATAATTGTTGTCATATTTACATTGATTCAGAAATTATGCATGATATGTACCAAAACTATACTAAAAGTAACAACATATAAAGCCTGAAAGACGGACATATTGTGCACCAAAAACCCATAAATTTGAAAGAGCACAACTAATTAATTCAAACAATGTTCGATAAAGTGAAAAAAATTACGATTATTAAAATAGGTAAAAATAAAAAAAGGAGCAATGAACGAAAATATAAAAAAAAAAACAGGATGTAGTAACAATAAATAACGAGTAATTTATGATTCTAAAATTTAGAATGAATAGCTCAGCAATTGTTATGATTATGTTACTCAGCAATGAGCTTTTTAAATGAACCTGGTGTCACAGGAATAATTTGGCGCATTTTCCTGGCCCACTTTGCATAAATACAAAAATAGATTACCAAAACCTTCGTTGCTGGCTATCGTAATAATTTTTGTTTTTCAATTACTTTTCCAAAGACGTAAACATATGCAGGGAATTCTACATAAAATAAAAATGTTGATGTGATTTCCAAAAGCCAACAGTTAGTTCGCGAACGATGAAAAATCATTTATTTTTTGTCAAACTTACTTTACGAAATCTGTATATTTTTTTCTGGATAAATTAACAAGTTCCCAATGAATTCTTGTAACCAATAATCATTAGAATTAAATTAATGCAAAACTAAAAATAAGAATTCTACAGATACATATTTGCATTGAAACCTAAGCTAATTGTTTCGCTTAAAGCTAATTCTTACGTAATTTTCAATAGTTAAGCAGTGGTATTCTATTTTAATATATTTAAATATTCTGTTTATTATACGGGTTACTGCAACAATTATGACGACTGAAATAAACAAATTTAAAGAAGAATCATTGAAAAAAGTTTTGTAAAATGTTAATTATGATATTAGCATTTTATTGCGTCTTTACTTGCAGTGGACGCAATAAACATCTACATTTTGATTATCATTTAATAGAAAATGATGTATTTTGCGAAGCCGTAATGACATCTACGAAAAGTTTATTCTTTCTTCTTGAAAAAAGTCTAAAACCTTGCTTCGTGGAGTAACCTGGCAAGGTGAGTGTAGACTTGCCTAGCGATGCAGTCTCGCGGAGTGTGAACTCAGCTTAAGGTGCCCCTCAAATGCTTTCGTTTCTAAACTTTAGTTGTCAATGTCAGAGACATTTTGCGCAAAGCTATCAGTATCGGGAAAAGTAATTTGAAAATTAAATAGCTTACTGGCCCAGTGAAGCCAACACAGCTAAAATATATTGATTATTCCGGAAGTCAATAGCTTTTCTATATCAATTTCTCATTCATACTTGGGTTTAGTGCATGTTTTAACTAAATAATTTGTTTCTTTCAATACACTTTTTTTTGCCAAAGCAAATTTTCTTTAGCAAAGTAAGTTTAGTTGACTCAATCCATATCACTTTTTCAGTGTAGTCTACTGTAGAATTATGCTCTGATTTGTTTTTATTGTTAGGTTAGGTAAAGTCTTTATATATTTAAATACGATCAGGCAGAATATTTCAATTTTAATTTAGTAGAACTTACAATTTATTAGTTAATAGCTACGAGGAGAACGAAAATTTCTGAAAAAAGAAAACAGATAATTTATCGAAAAAAAAAACACTATCGTTTCTCAAAATATTTGCCTTTAAATTTTAAGCACTTTTGCATTGGAAGAATCAGTTGTCGCAACATTTATTCCAATCTGAAGTGGATATCTCAGAAACATGCTTCAACGGCCTCTTCCGGCGGAAAACCGTTCCCCACGCAATTTGTTTTTAACAAAAGGGAACAGGAAGAAATCATTAGGTGATAAGTTCACAATGAGTCACATTCAATGTTATTCTCCTTTAAATAATCGGCTGTTCGATATGCTGTTTGAGAGCTGGCGTTGTCGTGATGAAGTCTGATGCATTGACGCCTGCTGTTTTTTCTGATATCATCGAAGACTTGAGGCAAACAAATTGTTGTATACAGCGTTTACTATTTTTCGATCATCTGAACAACGGTAGCAACAAGCCCAGTTTTACGGAAGAAGCGCTTTATGAACGAACAAACTTTATTGGCTTTGGTTCATTTTGCAATACCTAAACAGTGGATTGTCACCTGTTACGATACTATAAACGTTGGCAGAAGCACCGCGATTGAATAATCGAAGTAGTTTTCGTCCACCAACTCACACGAGCTATTTTTTGAGCTTTGGTCAAGTTGCGTGGAATCCAACGACTGCAAAGTTTCTTCATTACTAAATGGTCATGCAAAATCGTTTCTATTTGACTTTTACCAATGCCTAAGGATGCCTTTACTTGTCGATATGTCACATATCAATCCACTTCAATCATTTCTCACACAGCATTGATGTTTGTTGGAACAACAGCAGCTGATGAATAACCTTCATGAAATTTGTCACTGACACTAGTACGTGCGTGCTTAAATTCTGCAAACTAGTCATAAACTGTGATTTTAGATGGTGCTTCATTACTAAAGGCAGAGTTGTTGAGTTATTCCACTTTTAAAGTAGTAGAAACTGATCCACGAAAATGTTCACGAGAAATGTCAATTTTTTCACTAAATTGATTTCTTTTAAACGCTATTACTACTGCGCGGCCGACTGTTTTTCTGTCATTGGCATTTATATCTAGACTAAATATCAAAGTTTAAGACAGATTAAAATATCCGACAAGTGCCATTTACCCAATCCGGAAATTTTTATGGTTCCCCTCGTACAGTGGATATTTTTATAGTTTTTAAGTGTTAGTAAAGAAACAAACCATACCAGCATACCAATATATTCGATCTGAATCGTACTTGTAATACCAATATTATTAACAATGATAGTTGTGATGATATTTTTGATTTTTGAATTTTGTGCAATTCTTATAGTAAAATTTTGTACGTTGCAAACAGTTTAATGGATTAGATGCAAACAGAATTTGTGCATTTTTCATGTATCTCTACAAGAAAATTGTTCAGATTATTGCATTATAATAATAATGATATTAGGTTTGGTAGATTTAGGTGAAACGTTTCACATGCTAATTTCAATTGCTCTAGGAGATATATTTTTACGTATTTAAACAAATTAATTCCTAATTACGCGTTGGTTAAATATAGCGTCTTACACCTGTTCCATTTAGTATTCTTTATAGTGAGTAATTTGCCTATCCTTAATCTAAAATATTTCGGGCAGACTGTTTGATTTGAATTGGAAATTCTAATTATGGATATTTAAATAGATGATTTATTGTTTAGGTTAAAAATGCGTATATATTATTGTCAATTTATGATAATGTTATTGGTTGCTTAATTGTTAAGTTCAAGAAAATGTTTCGAAATTTGAATGTTATTTTTTAACCTTGTTAAATATTTTACTATTTAGATATGTATAAGGAAATAAAACTAATGGTGTGATAGACGCTTCTGCAGACCTAATTTGTATTATATTTCCTACATTTTTTCTATATTTTCTATTAACGCATTTAGTTTATATTCATAAAGGTATTTTTGTATAACGTTGCCTTAAAAACACTAACACAATCAACTACAGAGGAAGATTCTAAAAGATTACTGCTACGATTTTGCTAGCAAAAGTATCTGGTGACCTTCCGAGCTAAAATTAATCCGTCTCTCGCTAATAGCAAGGAAGTGAGCGCGATTGTAACGAAAAGAGCCGGTGCGAGTGTGATGTTTGAAGCCTGCTAATACAAACCCCAGCAAACCGTGAACACCTGTGAAAAAGATCACGGACCTCGCCGACCACGTTTTCAGCTCGGGAGACCTGTACAGTAAACACCGTTCATGGAACTCCAGAGTTGATAACACACAACAAGGGCAGACCCTTAAGAGCTTGGCTCGACAAAAAGATGAGTTCGAGGCTGTCTCGCCGAGCGAACTCACCCACTACTTCACTCACTACGACCCGGATATGCTGGACATCACGATCCTCAAGAACCGGACGTTCCCTCTGAGGTATCACGCGGTGCAGGAACTATGCCCAGATCACTACAGAGTGATCACCGAGACGTACCTAACACTAGCGACTCTCTCACTGAGTACAGTGAAGAGGAAACAACTGGAATCTGATACAACAGGAAGCTGATATCGGAAACGATAGAAACAAATCCCAGAAATTAAGACCGTGAATGACCTAGAGGAGGAAGTCTGCAATACCATCTGGCAGATCCAAGAGGCACTGAAGAAGTCAGAGCTTAACCCAAAGTTTCCCGAGACGGGAACACTTCCGAGGGAAATTATCGTTAAGATCAAGGAGCTAAATCGAGTTAGGAAGGATTTCCAGCGAACCAAATACCCACCGTTTAAGGAGGGTCACCGCCGCCTAATGAGGAAGATTCATAGAGACATCGAAGCGCACAAGTTGCAGAGATGGACAACTTTGTTGAGACCATCCAAGAATGAGACCCCCGCAGGCTCCCTAGAATCTTGAAGTGAAACAGTAAGCTCATTCCGGAGATCAGAAACGGCCAAATAAGCTATCTGACGGACTAAAAGAAGCCGGAAGCTCTTCCGACCACCTATTCGGGCCCTCACGCAGAGACGTCCTGCAAGTAATCAAGCGGACGTCGGGCAGAGGGGACCGTGGAGAAGACGATATAACGGGAGGAGCACTGAAGAATCTACCGCAAAAGTTCCTGGCCAACCCGACGCAGATCTTCAAGATAGCGCTTCGATTGACGTACTATCCGACCCGGTGGAAATCTGCTTGAATTGTCCCAGCCTTGAAACCGAAGAAGAACCTTCATTTTTCTGACACTAATCGGCCGATGTCGTTACTCGAGACTATCAGCAAGATTCTTGAATCTTTGCTCTTAGCCAGAGTCAACGAACATCTTGTAGATAACCAACTCATGGACAGCAGTCAGTTTGGCTTCAGATTAGACCACTCTACAGCTCCTCAGTTGTACCGGATTACGGAGCAGGTCATTACTGCCTTTAGCAGGAATCATACGACCGTCATGGCATTCCTGGACCTGGAGAAGGCATTCGGCAAGATCTGACATTAAGAACTACTCGTGAAGATGAAGGAGGCCAGCCTCCCGACGAAGTTTTTTAATACCATAACAGCATAACTCAAGGGCCGAAGATTCCACGCCATGATTAATGGGACGGAATTTTCACAGAGGAGCATGCTATCTGGAGTCGTACAAACGCCAGGCCTAGTTCTGTTTACGATCTAAATCAGACTATCAACGAGTGCTGTACGCCATCTACGCAGATACCACAGCAATCCTGGCAACATCGCGGAACGCCGAGTTGGCGAAAAAACTTGCGCAGATGCAATCGACGAAAATCTCTAATTTCTTCGACGCCCATGGACTCACGATCAATGCCAGGATGACGCAAGCGATTGCATTTGCCTGGAAACAGCACGGTTTGCTTCCTAAGATCAAAGTCAGAGCGACAAAGAAACAGAGGCACTCGGTGCAGACAGACTGTATCCATCCTCTCCAACTCCCGCCTCAACCCTCAAACGCCCAATCCGTACCTGCGTCAGTTCCATGTGGGTCACAGCGGCACCAACTTACATTGCCTCCCTTGCGAGTGTACAAAATCGCTGCTTGCGGCTAGTGCTACACGTACCCCTACGCACTTCGCTAGCTGCACTGATGTACCTGAGCGAGACTGAGGATCTGTAGGAATTCCTTGCAAGACTCAAGAAAAACTTCTTCGACAGGACCCAAACGAGCGAGAACACCGCCACCATCCGGAGAGCCCCTTCAGGAGGGAGACATAAGACCACCTACGATTACCTCAGTAGGCTAGTATAAGTATCATCATTTACAATTAATATAGCATACTAACACATATCTTTCTTTTTTAGGCGTACAGCAGAGAAAGAAGCGCAGGACGAAAGCACCGAAGCCCACACGCCCAGGAGAGAAGACCCCAGGAAGATTACGAAGGTAATGGCACCGGTCCATACAACCAACGATACGAATGTGAGTAGGAGAAAATACCGCACAGAAGAACGTTCATGACGCTGAGTAGACAGAAACATGTTCGTTGACTAGTACTTTTCTCTTTTCACATTGTTTTTTTCAAGAGTGATTCCATTAATACCACGAGCTATATTAGCATTTTTTGGTACATATCAAACTATTTTATTTCTTAAGTACTTCTCATTATTATCATGGTAAAAGTGAGCAAATTTCATCATCAATAGTCATCGTGCTCGAAGTGTTGATAGTTTTCGGTGGGACAATCTATATAATTAATGTTAACGGTTCTCGTTTGTAAACAAAGATGTAAATTGTATTTAATACTGTGCTCCATGATAAAGCCAATTTCCGCCTTTCAACAGAACAGCTTACATATAACCCCCTTATATGTAAGCTTTATCTGAATTAAAATCAATCAATCAAACTAATATTAGATTAGCTTAGAAAATTTCATTTGGCCATTCTGCAGAGAATATGATCGCAAACAAAAGAATTATTTGGCATTAAGTGAACCATCATTCGCATAGTTAACCTGACGTGTATCTGATACAATGTTTAAAGGAACAATGTTAGTTCTTAAGTGTTATGCGAGAAGCAGTAACGCTATACCTACTTTTATGTACTTTCAGCTAATCGTGTAAATTGTGATTTATTTTAAAGTAATTTCTCTTAAGACATGGTTCTGAAATCTCGATCAACGTGTGCACTTAACGATACAAAATTATTTCTTAAGGTTTTTTTTTTAATAAGGATGTTTAATCAAACAGATAGTAACAGACAATTTCGCTGGTATTTTTGTACATTTCTGCTTCAAGTTTAGATTAGTATACGTATGTACAGCTATGTGAATATGTATTAGGCACCCCCAATTTTTCTTCGGATGTATAAAAATAAATTATATATCAATAAAACGACAAAGTCCATATACCATACAGGATATTTTATTAATATTTTCAATATTTTATTGGTCCACCAGCTGCTTTTATTAGAGATTTTACACGTTTTGTCATACTACTAATTAATTTGCGGCATACGTCGCTGGAAATTGAGATCCATTCGTTGAGGAAGCTGCTCTTTTGACCAAGACTGATGTTTTGCGATGTTTTTCTTCAGAATATACCAAAATTTTCTACTGGTGATAAGTCCGGGGACTGTGCCGGCCAGTCCAACAGTCGCCCCCGTTTTCCTTGAACCACTGCATTGTCGCCCTTGCACGGTGACAAGGAGCGTTATATTGTTGATAAAAATATTCAACATTCTCATCTTCAAAAAATCTTAGTACAGATGGCTCCAGGACCTCCTGTAGCATCTCTCTTAGGTCTATTTTTATAACCCCCGGTTTCTTTATAATGTTTAAGAGTGGTCTCAACCGCACATCGCGAACACTTCATTTTTTTTTGAAATTGCACTTTGCGTTAAGCCTTGCGTACTAAGTAATACAATTTGACCACGTTCTGCCATGGTTAGTTCGCGTTTTTTAGGCATAATTGCAAACGTTATCGAATGGTCCATTACTCAGTAACTTACCTAGATGTAATCTAGCAAGGTATTGACGATTTATATGCGTTTTACTTCAATACGTTCTAAGAAACTAATAATAAATATACAATATTTACTCTGCAATGAGTAACTATTTTATTGCAGTCATAAATCTTCGTTTATCCACTTATTATAATACATCTGTTTATGGAATTACCCGAAATAAGCAAGGATTTTATAATACCGGGTTTATTTGAAGTGCCTAATACATATTCACATAGCTGTATTTCGAGATGCTTACATGTTCCTAATGGATTTCTAACGGGAACCTTAATGGTATATTTACTAGTGCAGGTGTGATCTTATGTACAGTGAATGCCTTCGTTGTAAGTTGTGTGTCATGTCAGACCCCGGAATTTAAATTGGGCATAGTACCTACATTGGTATATATAGTTATGTGCTCACATATAACTAAGGGAACCTGCGGCCCCAGTATTATGTTACTGGACATAATGACCTATCCGAAACCGGTATACCTTATCGTATATGTGATACCCATTCTTATTCATGTAGGTATGTTGCGACGGTATTTTTTTCTTTGTTTTCTATCGAATATAGAGAGACAAACACTTATATAACAATGTGTAATCACGTAATCAGAAAAGCTTATAGTATTTCATTGCAGGCGGGTGTATATGGCGAGAGTAAACCGTGATTTTGGCACGAGTTTCCATAAATTATGAATACCACATCTGTGTCTTTCGTTAGTTCCTCATGTGGCGCAATTCGTACATTATTTAAACTCTGATATAAATGGAATACCGAATGTTTAATTCCAAGGTTTACGGAGACATAAAATATAGGTGTGTTCTTAAATCTCAACATTTTTAGATGTACATATCTGAATTTTTATGTACTAAAATGAGGTTACCAATAACTGTTTAATTAAAATATAGTAGTTGGGTAGTTATGCTGAGTTCTAATCAGACGAAATCGATTAGACAATCAACGCGTTTACTAGGTAGCATATCTAAGGTTTTCTTTGTTAAAAATGGTATTATCATTTACTTCCATGAGAGACGCACTCTACGGTGCGATGGCTTGTTTATGGCGTCTTGTAGTATTTCAGGGATTGTTTTGGATGAGAACATGACACTTGGGTCTCGCATATTGAATATGTAATAAAAAAAATTGAATTTGACATACGAGGGTGGTTCAAGAAGTCCCTAAAAAATCTAAGAAATGGCGCTCGTAGTATCGAAAATGGTTTGTTTAGTAACTACACAGCTGTCAAAGTCTCAGTTATTTCCATCACACGGTTTTTATGTAGAAAAATGGGAAAAAAAGAGTTCCGAACGGTGATTAAACACTTATATTTAAAGGCTTAACACCAAAAGAGATCAAAGCAGAGTTGGATAAAGTTTAGGGCACACCTGCTCCTGTGTTAGCAACTGCTTACAATTGGGTAAATGAATGTGGCCGTACATCCACAAAGGATGAACATCATTCTGGACGTCCAGTGGAAGTGACTACCCCAGAAATGATTAGCAAAATCCACGATATGATCGACGAATCAAAATGTGCGAAATTGTTAAGGCCACAGACATATCGCAAGGTACAGTGGTTTTAATTTTGCGCGAATAGTTGGGTGTGAAAGAAATTTCAGTGGAGAATAAACGAAATCGTGTAGTCGACTCTGATGAGACAGTTTTGACACTCCGTAGACGAAGGAACAATCAAAGGAGTGAGTTTTTGAAGGCGAAAACAGTGAAATCGGCTGATAAGGTGATGGTCTCGGTTTTTTGGGATGTGCGCGGAATCATCTACGCCGATTACTTGGAAAAAGGACAAACAATAACTGAAAAGTATTATGCGTCGTTATTGGATCGGTTGAGCTAAAAAAATCGAGAAAAAACATCCTCATTTCAAAAAGAAAAAGATCCTCTTCCATCAAGACAATGCGCGTTTGCACACCTGTGCAGTTTCAATGGGCAATATAATAATATGGGGTCAATCAGTTAGTTAGAACAAAATATTTGTGACTCAACAACGCATCATATGCCTCATATCTATGTTAAAGAAAGAATAAGAAATATTAGTACTATAAAAGCATTCGAAGTGCAACTTAAGGAGTATCAGGGTGAGAACTGCTTCTACGGTTTCAACGAGTTTTTGTTCATGTAATTTTATTTTATTTTTATTATTTGTTTTTTTTTTTATTGCATTTTTATTATTGATGCTTTTATTGTATTTTTATTCTTCACGCCCTTCTATCTAGTTGAGTATTGACTTATGAGTAAAGACATAAACTAAACTGGAAGAAGATGGAAAATAATCTTTTATGGTATTTTTTCGCTTGTGCACTGTACTGAATACCGACGTAAAAATATACTTGTTTCGAACCTTCCATTGTGCTCAACTTCAAATAAATCTCTAAATGGTCCAAGAGTAGTTAAGCAGTGTATTAAAGTTTCACCTCTTCAAACTGCCTCCATGGAACAGCTTCGGATCGACTGAAACTGTTCTCAAATAAAGTATCATTCACTTCTTAGTATTATATTTTGCCGATAACCTTCTGAAGTAGACTTTTATCACATTCTTGGAAAAAGAACTGGTTTTCTTACGATCATGCCAATTTATAAATGATTTGTATATAAACTCGTAGGCTTTCCTGAATATTGCATGCAGAAGATTCTCGGTTGTTGCTTGGACCATTTGGAGTATTTCCAGTGGAGTACAATTTCCTTCATCACTGCTAATATCCATTTCAGTTTTGACGCAAAATAGAGGCATATTAATTGGTACCTAGCCGAGAACCCATTGTGCGTTACTTCGTCCACATATCTTGTATGTAATTCGCCATTGACGTCATGCTGAGATGGGTTTGTTATGGGAAACTGAAAAATACAAAAATTATTTTTCTATTCAGAATCAGCGCCCCCGTAAGGCACTACAAATATGTCATCATGTAGATTTTCTTGAGTATTGTTAAGAAGTTTTACGTTTTGAAATAAAGGTGAATGTGTATATTGTTGTAACCCTTAATAATAGTTAAGGTGTATAAAGTAGACAGATATCTTAGTCAGGACCTTTGAAATATATAAAAGGGGTTCGCGCTCGAGCCTAGAGTATTAAGAATTCATTCTCGGACCTAAGTCGTTACTCTGCCTGTGTAACTACCGAAATATATATTAGAATTCTATGTTAATTCTAAAGTTGTTTTGAAAGTAATCTTTTATAATAATTATATGTTATTATGTTACGGAGTATACTAATAAAAGCTGTCCTGGTGCCAGAAACTGTTTTTTTTTTTAACCATGTTGAGAAAAATACAATATTTACTTGCAATTAGTCAACATGTAATATACATTTACTACAAAGATCCACAAAAATTACTGATTTTATTATAGAATCATTTGAACTTCTTGCATTATTAAAGAGATTTTATTTGAATCTACGTATCTAGGATAAACAAAATCACGAAAAGGTGTAACCTATGAACGTTTTAATCTGGACTATAAAAACATAATGATACCAGTAAAGGTGAAACAAAAAAGTGAAAGATTCCGTAGCAATGCATCTCAACACAACATTTTTTTCTTATACGTCTTGCATATACCAACATTTTATTTTAATGGCTTCCACTAGCTATTTTAACAATTTGTAATAGTGAAACAGAAAAATTTCTTTTAGTGTTGTTAATAAAATGTATGTACTTGTTTCCATTTAGTATCTTTATTATTTACAATCAAATGGACACGTATAGTTATAACGCTACTAGAATTGAAAGCTCGAAGTTGAATTATCGTTTAAAATATATAAAATTATACAAGGTGTTAGATAAAGTGTTATTTTTGTAAATATCTAAAATTAAAGAATCCTGCTTCTATTATTTTAAACCATCAGATGAAAAGCCTCTCAAATTTTATAATTTGTTCGCTTTATGAAACACAACTCATCAAATGAAAACTAACTTATTAAAATTACAACATTGAGAGTCGTGTGTTCTTAACGTAAGCAATATTCAACTTAAAAGTATCCGAATAGAAATAAAGCTAAACAACAATAATACCTTTTTTAAAGGTAGCTTATCGAATCATAGATAACTGGGACATTAAAATTTCCCAGCTTCTATTTATATAGCTGACGGACGCTTCCTTCCCTACCAAAAGCTGTTTTTCCTCCATTAAATATATGTATCTTTATAATCTGATGGTATTCCCTGCGTATTTTCCCACAATCTTAACAAGTAAAAGATGGTGTTAGCGAAATAATAGCGACAACAGTAAAGGTAGTACCATGACCTTGTCGATTTTGCGTCTTTGCGGGGTTTCAAATAAACATGTCTTTTGCGTATGTGTACATATGTTTGTATATTATGTATTAGCTACCTATTTTCGCACGCGATACATGACAAAATTTACGCTCAAGGTTTCAGTGATTTAGAAAAAAAAATATTCGTAAACATGTTAAGCGTTTATCTAGAATACATTAATAAATAAACGTGCTGCTTCACGATGCGTGCGTTTAATTTTTTGGAATCTTTGAGGACGCAAGGAAAAAAAGCAATTTGTAAATCTTGGAAATATTACATATATAACTACTAAATTTTAGCACGTATTAAAAATAATATTTATGACGCTCAAAGTGGTTATACAACAGATACATCATCCTTTTAGCATTATAAAATTAGTTATAATTAGGCGTAGACGTCACTAGATGCTTTTTTATAAACATTTACATCAAGCTATGGGTTTATTGCCCTATGGAACTAACATGTTTCAAGCATAGATATATTCAGCAATAGTTAGACAGTTCTAAATTCTATTAAAACCTATGCATATGAATCTAACGTAGTCCACGAATGTTTACATAATCTAAGGAAGCTGGGACACAGTAACCACGTTATTCTACGCTGAGTCCCAAAGCGCCAAGGGTTGAGACAAGTGCAAAGACAGACAAAAAAAGCAGCGAACATGTCTTAACCTCTAAAAGAGTCATCCTAAAATAAGTAATCAAGAGATGGGATGATAATCAAAGGGCCTCCCACTGACAAAAACATCAGGACAACGTCAGTGCTATCGTTCAGCGAAGAAAGCCTTAGATTATTGGCAGAATTTTTGACATCCTAAAATACCACCCATAGAAGCTAAAAAGGGCTGAAGATTAAATCTGCCGCCTGTGCCAAGAAGATTTGAAGATTGCAGAACATATTCAATGTAAATGTGTTGCCATCAATCATACACGACATCGACACTTCAGGAGGCCATTTCTCACACTTACTGAATTGAAGAAAGAAGATCCTATTAAGGTTTACTAAAAGCCTCCAACTACTCTAACACACAAAAGTATACCGTTAGAACAGACTCGTTTTTAATAATAATAATGAGTTTATTGTTGATTAGTGTTTGTTGCTTTGGGGTTTCTTTTTGGATAATACCTTGAGTCTATCTGGCGAAGAAGATATCTAACTCAGTGAGACTTTGTAATGTTTGGACATAAATATTACTTATTTCACACTTAGCTTATAGTAAAGTAATACATAAAAGGTACTTGATATTCATTCGGGATTTATTACGCCTTTCACTAAATTTAATATGATTTGATGGATACAATCGTCAAATTTCTCCTCTCCACCAAATTTAAAAAGGGAGTTATTCATCGTGTGGTACTTCAAATGAATGCTTATTTTATTATGATTATGTAGGTATTGCCCTTTCTTTTTAATTTAGCATCTTGCAAGTTACATGAGTTATGTTTACATCATAATACGGAAAATCACTCAGGTCTTTCAAATAAAATGGAGCAACGTTTTGTAGTAGGTTTCCTCCACTTCCCCAATTTCATCAGCATTGTTTCCCGTAAAAATCGTGCGAAAGTTTTAAATAAAAGACTTCCGGACAAGAATATGAAACATAAATACCTGCGAAAACTTGTGCAAAAATTTGAAACAACTGGCTTGACAGAAAACAGGAAAAGTGGCAATATGGCAAATGAAATGGAGGAGATTGAAGTAGGTAGTAGGAAATATTGCCATGACTCTAACGAGTTCTTTATCCCAAGTTGCAACTTCCACTGGACTTTCTTACTCATCGATAAACAAAGTTATAAAATGCATACATTTTACCTATACAAAATGAAGATAATGCGAGAGCTTCGTGAGGCCGATTACGATCGATGATTAGAATTTTGCGAAACATGTTTAACATGATTATTGCAAATCGAAAAAATTAATCTTTAGACAAAAATAGTAGATGGTTCAATAGTTGGATGGATATTCATTAATGAAGTACTAAATTGTGGCGTCTAGTTGAATATGTTGAAGATCATCGTCGAACCTCTTGTAACTGAGAAGTTAAAAACAACAGTAATGAAAGAGGTAATTAAATGGTAGAGGACCATCAACTTTTCTTGCAGCAGAATGGTGCTCTACGGTATTATATTAAAGATATTCGTAAGCTGCTCATTCGAACAATTGTAAATCAGTGGATTAGGTGAATTATCAAGAAATGTAGAAAGTTTTCAAAAATATAATATGAATTCGAAAACCGTTTTTACCGTTGCAAGACCAATGGTGATCATATTGATTAGTTTTTGTCAATATTCTTTCTCAGATTTGTTTGTTTCTTCTGCAATTAAATGCTTTAAAATACTGTTATTACCAATATTTATCTAGATGTTTAAATGCTTATTGTCAGTTTCGTTATGTAGATCGAACTCTTGATTCATGAATTCCTAAATCTACATTTTGTTTTCAAAAAAGATACGCTGTTGCTTTGTTAGGAAAGTAGGGTATTCGTGTGGACGCAAGTATAAACGTCGTAAGTGTCATTCAGTAGGTCAAAGCATTCCTAACAACAATAGAAGATACGGTTTTGGAAATTATTTCTATTTTAGTATCTGAAATATCTCAGGCGATTACCGGATATTTTGTGCTTTAAAAATATCACACACGTGTCTCGTGGCTTACGCGGATTGGTGTCTTTTAATTGTAAATCGAACTCCATATCTGCCATTTAACAATTTTACGTAGGCGTATAAGGAAAACTTATTCACCTCACCCCTTGACTTATCCCACAGCAACCTTTTCAGATCTATTGTGGTTCCTCTTTCATTAGATCAACTACATTAGCTTTGCTTTCTTTGCTAGATTTAGTAGTCTTGTGAGTGATCCCTCTACATAGGTTTCGGCTTTTGGATATTCCGACCTGGTAGAATCTGAATGCTGCTTCCTCTGTCAGGCTCAAATTACTCGTGTGCTTCTTGAGCATACAGTATCCTGTTAGCAGGTCCACTATTGTTCTAACAGACTTCCTATCTCTGCTTAGTAGGTCCGCTGTGAATGTAGGCCTGTGTCCAATCAGAAATTACTTGGCCTGTCTCTAACTTGGAATGAACTTTCATCAGTCTGGAAATTTATTATTATCTTTCCAATGTTTAGTGGTTGCTTTTACTACCGTATATGCCATTCCCACCGGGTGCATTGAGCGATTTTCAGTAGTTGACGAGCCTGCTCGCGCTAATTCGTCTGCCTTTACATTCCCTCGATATCCTTCGTGTCCTGGTACCCAGGCCAGGGTCACCTTAATTCGGCTCCCCAACCTATTGCATGCAGTCCGATACCAGTTTCAAATTCGCCTGTGTGGAGTTTAGCGCTTTTATTGCTACTTGACTGTCTGAATGGATAGCAATAGACCGATAGTTATCTACTTGCCAGTCTAATTCTTCAATGCACCCCGGCACTGATACTATTTGAGCCATCTGTGTACCAGATGGATTCTGTTCCATTCTTCTCTCTCTGGTATTACTGTTTTATAGCACCTGTCGAAGCTGTACACAGTTTCTCATAGTTTACACCATGTGACTTGATTATAGGAGGTTGACCATTCATTAATCTGCCCGTGCCACCTTATTGCCTCTACCTGCAATGTTTTCATCCACCATACCACCGATCCATGTTATCATTGGTCTGATTACCTTCATGTATAACCATAGCATGATTTTTCCCACGTTTTTCCACACAACCTTCTACATCTGCCTAAGGCAATAGTAGCTTTGTTGATGGTTTTAGTGATGTAGGAGTTCCATGCATGTTTCTGATCGAACTATACTCCGAGGTATTTCGCCTGTTTGACAAATGGAATTTCCTCTCCTTCCAGTACGATTGGCTTTAGGTCTCGAATTATGCGCTTCTTTGTAAATACTATAATTTGTGTTTTTTGGCCATCGACTGCAAATATTTCCTGTTTACACCAGTAATCTACTGTATTTAATGGATTTCGCATTCGTTCCGATACTACCCCAGCAAATTTGCGTAGTACTATAGCTAGATCGTAGGCAATACAAGCCTTCCTTGGATATCTGTTATCAGTTCGTCTACGAGAGATGCTCACAAAAGGAGCGATAATACACCTCCCTGTAGGCGTCCACCTCCTGCCCTCATCTTGATACTAACCTCCCCCACAGACGCCATTATTACGCGTTCCTCCGGTGCGGTCCTTATCCAGGAGCAGAGCCGAATAGTGCCCTTTAGACTTTAGACCTTGTTAAATAATTAAGTGAGCATTTTCCTCAAATTTAATTAGATACAATATTTGTTTTAGTAAGAAAAATTTTTATAGTGCTTGGTGAATTGGAGAATTATTATTAATTATATTTATCGTAAAGGAATTTCGAAAACAACCATCCAACAAAAATTAAATTTACATACCATAAAAAGAACAGGATTATATCTGCAGTAAACAAATTATTTCCACTGGTTCGGGAATATGAAGAAAACGAAAACAATAATATTACTTAAAGATGCGCGTCTACAAACCGCATGATTTGCAATTTACATGAGACGTGAAGCATCTTCCAGTTTGTTTTTGTTTGAATAGTAGATTATTGTTCTTTGCACGTATGTACGAATGTACCAATAGACGTTCCAGTAGCGAAATACTGCTCGCACAGGTATAAATAGAAGTTTTCGTTGCGGTTAATGTTCCGCGGCGAAACGAGATTTTCTTCGAATTCAAACTAATAGCGGCGATGTTCAATTAGAATTACTTTGCCTCTTTTGTACTTAAGGTACGCTATGTTATACAATATTATAAGTATACATCAATTCACGTTTCTTTACTTTCGGTGTCCAGACTGAAAAACAAAAAATATCTAATTTAGCAATAATAGCAATTATAGAAATTAACCGGAATAACATTTAAAAAATAAATTCGCATGTGGGTTTGACAATGGATTCAGCGATTTATTAATGGCTGATTACACTGGCCAACAGTGATTTTATTGTTTCCATTATTAGAGTAATTTCGGGTAATTTAGTGTTGTTGATTCCATACTTGCTAACAGTTTTATCATATTGGCTCCAGCTTTTATGATAATGCTTTTTTTTTCGAAAAGGTATGAAAAAAATAGAATTAAAAATTTACTGGCAGACACGCGATAAATACCTTAAACTATAATTATACAAAATAAAATGAATATAAAACTAAAAAGCATGACTATAAATGCTAGGTGAAATCCCGTCTGTATGATTTTCTATTGTGTTGGACTAAAAAATAATCATGTTCCAGATTCCAACAATAGTCTGCCGTCACCGTCTGTATCCCACCTTCCTTGATACTTTTGCTCCATTGCTTTTATGTCTTGATGGAATCGCTTGCCTTGTTCTTCACTAAACTCACCGAGCTTTTTCACAAATCTGTCCAAATGTTTATGCAGAAAGTATAATTTAATGCTCATATTAGCACCCATTTTTTTTAAATTAACCAGCATTTTTCGTACGAGTTCTTCATAATGTTCTGCCTTATTAAGCGCAGTAACGAAAGAGCACCAGCAGAAGTTTTAACATCAGTCATGACTTTTAGAAAATTCAAGTCGTTAATGAGCTTGCGAATTTGAGGACCATCAAAAATCCCAGCCTTTAATTTTTGTAAACCTCCTTTCGGAAACGATATATAAATATAAATAAAGCATTCCCGCTCTATATATAAGGCTTTAACAAATTATAAGCCCCCACTTTATGTGAAGTGGACGCAAAATGATTTTAACCCTGTCAAGCAAAGACTCGTTTAAACGATAAGCTCTCGTTTATCGTGATATAAAAATTACAATTGTCAGAAACGACGTAACCATTGAAAAAATGCCGTTCTGTAAGACTAACTAGAATACTTTGGCAATCGAAAAAAAAGGTTTTTGGTGGCCTCTGTTATAACTATGGCAATTGAAGTATCAAAAGAACCTACATTATACTATATTCCACGAAGAAATGGAATGCGTGACCAGAACGTGATTTCATTCTGATTAGTGCCTGCTCCACTCCCTACTACAGTTGTTGTCGTTGTTCGTCACTGTTGTATAGTACGTGAATGATCAAGAGAATCTATTACCTTCATTTGTTTTTCTATTTTCTTTAGTTTAGTTGTTTGCTCTATTATCTGTTTTTGAAGGCAATGCAATTATGATTGTACAGTAACAGGTAACAAATGGAAATATTGTATATTATGTTTTAATCCTTTATCTGCAGCACTACGCAAATGGCAGAAATTGCGAATTCTCGAAAAACTCATTTCTTTATTCAGGATAAGTGATCAAACATACTGAAAGTGTAAAGTGTAAAGAAGCTCAACACTTCAACTCCGCCAGAACAGAGGCTGTTACGTTTACTCACAATCAACAGCTAAAGTATTTCGTCACTATCTACAACGTAAATTTTACAGTATATTGTTTTGCAGGCATAGACACAGCAATTTTGGTTGAACATAAAAAACAAAAATTTCAAGCTCCAGCGGTGGATGACATACGACAAACTTCACAAAAGTACGTAGATGATTCCAGTACCAGTGACAATACTTCCGATTTACCTGTTTTTTATATTATGGTTAGCATGTGTAGGAATTCTTTGATATGTTTAAAATCATATTATACGTCGAAGTTTATTGTGAGATTATTATGTATTCGATAAAGTATGAAATATTGAATCCATGGGATCTAACTGAATGTTATTATTTTCGAAGCAAAGTTAAATCAAAATTAAACAATTTTTAATGGCAAATTTTTACATTTTACGTTTTTTAATTCAAACATTAACCAACAGTTGTTTTTGTAAATTTATTTGCTTAATTTGTTTTAAAATTTTTGGGATTAACTTGACCAAAGTAATTAATTTTTACTGCTCACTGTAATACTTTAAGTGACAATGTAAAACGATGTTCTGCTTTGACGTATCCAAATCAAGTTCAAAACGTATGTTCGTTCTTGAAGTCTTTTCGATATACAATATTTATACTTTATTGTAGGCACAGTTGAGGTTTTAACTTATTCGAATTGAATTTCTCATTTCGTCAAAAATTATTTTTATCCAATCTGTCTTCATTTTCGAATCCACATTCAAAGTTTACTTTATGAACAAAATTAAACAACAACCTTTCTGATTCCAATATCCACACCAAAACGTATTACTCCTCCATGATGATCAAATACAATAAATTGGAATGGTTACCAAATTAACAACCTACTTTGTTATTTTAAATACTCCCTGTTTATTATTATGTATGTATATTTTAGCGTAAATTTCTACTAACTTAAATTGCATACTTGGCTCTATCTAGATATGGCATTATAATGCCATGGAAATATACACGTTGTTCAACGAGAAACGCCATTTTTTTTTCAAATTCAAACACCAGAAACGGCACTTTTTTTAATAGCAGCATCTATTCACCGTATACTTATAATTTATGTCGCTACCGTATTTAATGATGTATACGTCTAATATAAAAGTTAAATGAGATTTGCATTTAAATATTGCATCTAAATCGTTTTTGGTGTTAGTATTATTTTGGCACCACGATAGCAGTAAAAGAAAAAACTAACATCGTCAATATTAGTTTGTTTTGTATACCGTATATGCAACCGTTGTTATGATAACCAAACAATATTAACACCAGAAACTGTCTACACGTAATTTCCAAATGCAAGACTAGCGTTTGACTGCAGGTAGCTATTTCAACATAAATTTTTGAATGAAAACATCAACATCAGTATATTAACAGAACATATCAGAAAGTGCCTAGAAACAATAACCAAAAAATTAATGAAGGAATAATTTACGGCAAACGCAACAAAAGGAGAGAAAAAAATACACTAACACACGGACATGTTTCTACCTACCCGGCATCATCAGCGTGGTTTGGAGAGTATTTTTTTATCTCTACCATCTATCGCTGTTGCCTCACAGTTAATGCCACAGCTTTCAAAACGACAAACTCGACATTCCTTGACGCCCCCTAGTGCCAAAGAAACGCATGCCTGCTGTTCAGGAAGCAGCGACATAAACCGGGTACTGTTCCCCAAACCATCCCTCGAAAGGTAGACAAAAATATGTCCGTGTGTTAGTGTATTTTTTTCTCTCCTTTTGTTGCGTTTGCCGTGAATTATTCCATCAATACCATGAGGAAGCTTAACTATCTTAGCATTATATTTTTTGGTTATTACTTCTAGGCATTTTCTGATGTGTTCTGTTTGTATACATCATGGTAAGCCTGTCGGAATATTCACATGTGCGGTTTCCCAAAGCGCTACCAGCGTCCCCATCTCGTGTTTAGCAGTCAGAGAACTGCTCGAGGGATGGTTTGGGGGACAGTACCTGATTTATGTCGCTGCTTCCTGAACGGCAGTCATGCGTTTCTTTGGCACCAGAGGGCGCCAAGAAATGTCGAGTTTGTCGTTTTGAAAGTTGTGGTATTAACTGTGAGGCAACAGTGATAGAAGGTAGAGATTTGACAAATACTCTCGAAACCACGCTGATGACGCCAGGTAGGCAGAAACATGTCCGTGTGTTAGTGTATTTTTTCTCTCTTCTTTTATTGCGTTTGCCGTGAATTATTCCATCAATACCACCACGAGGAAGCTAAGCTATCTTAGCATTATATTTTTTAGTTATTGTTTCTAGGCATTTTCTGATGTGTTCTGTTTAAAATCCTCTATGTATGAAAATATTTCTGACAGATATTCGATGGCGGTAGAAAATTTTAGCTTCCTGTTGCTTAGACAATAGGCGCAATTTTTTACAATTACAGATGGTCGTGTTTAAGTCTTGTTTATCATTGTAGACAGAGTTGTTAATGGAAAATTCAATATGTTAAAATGTTTTCAAAATTTTTACGGGAATAAAATGGGTTAGCTTTTCGTGTGCACAAAGTTTTATGTAACTAAATAGATGCCTGGTTGGGGTACAACCCGAATAGTGTTTCTGCGTTAGATACATTTTAACGAATAGTTTTTACGTAAACAACTAGCCGGACTTTTAATTTATTCCTTTTTCATTCAAGTTTATTGAAATGCATATATTCTCTCAATGTCACCTAATATTTAATTTGAATTTTTATTCAAATGTTTACATATATTCCTAATTTTAATTTGGTTACGTTAAATCTACTACGCAAAGAACTAGTTCTATCCTCGTAGTTTACCTATTCAATAAAAAAATATCGTAAACCCCAACATCATATCGACTGTCTATTATAACAGAATTTCTGTTTTCACATATCACTTCTCAGCACTAATCACTACGATAAAGAATTCACCAAAATATTTTTGCGTGAAGCACATATTTCTTTCAATGAAGTTCATATATTATTGACTATTCCTAAATAAAAAAATATCGCAATATTGAATTATTTACCTGAGACCTGTTATTCAACCACAAATGCAAATGTAGCTAAGTAGTATAAATATGGACGGTCCCCTCACCAAAGAAGATTACACGGTGCTTACTGTTAGAAGAAGCAAAATGTTCAAGGTATGTTTTTAATTTCTTTTTTGCCGTTTGCACCTTGTTTGCTTGTTGTATATTGATAAACCATTACACTTGGGGGCTACATTGTTGTATTGAGGCAGTTTTTTGATAATTTGAGTATGACCAAAGATTTACTTTAGTTCGATTTGTTTGTAATTGTGAGTTTACAAACAAATCGAACTAAAGTAAATCTTTGGCAAAGAAGAAAAAAAGGTTAATTGTTTTCATTTTAGTTTATACACACTTTATAATGCGTATTGCTTTTGCCTTTTTGTATACCGGATTTGGGGATAAACTTGCAGAATTTGTAAAATCTAAAGCTGAATAAAACACAATACTTTCCTTGCATAACTTACCTAAAACAAATTAAATTAAGATAATAAAAAGAAAATGAAACAAGATGACTTACCTTTAGTCTGTTAAATTAATCTTATTCTAATAATTTAAATAGCTGAAGACAGTGATGGCTGACAGGTTAATTACGACGCTCATAGAAAACACAAGGCACAGTAGTGCAGCTCTGCAACCATAGTGTAACAGCCGTCCCTAGGCGAAGGGTACATATATTTGGTAACATTTTTGAGCTCCTAAGTTGAAGTTAATTCGGCTATTCTTTATTTCATTTAAGCCCGCAAATATTCAGTACGGCAAGTCCAAAGTGCACATTTAAAAATAGTAATAATAATAAAATTAGCTTTGGATGATTTAAATTTAATTTAACAATTAACAAAATTTGAAGGAATCTTGTTAAACAGATTTGGTCTGGCGCAAGCTGGTGGCAATTTAGACACTGCCATCCTTGCACAGGGAATGCGAATTCCATCTTCCGTCCTTGCATGGTGCTAATGAATCTCAGAATTCTTTATAATTTTTTTTTATACAGAAATTTATACGTTTCAAAGACGTATGACGCAGTAAACGTTCGCACATTCATCTCTACATGCTCTACATGTATGTACGGTGTTTACATTCGCTCAAAATACGTTTCTGAATTATGAAAACATCCTGACTGGCTGGTGAGGTTTCCCGAAAGCAGATATTAATATGTTTTCTAGTTTCCAATAACTTACTTCAAATATTTTTTATGTAACTAACTAACTTTGTCTTAATATTATCAAACGCTTTCAGGGGTCGATGAAGGATAGATGTATATTTTCCTTTCTGTTATTGTCTTTTCTCCCATTTGTCTCATTATGAGAACCGTATGATTTGCTCTTCTAAATTGTCGAAAACCAAATTTTGTTTCTTTTATTGTTTGATGTAATTGTAAGTTTAATCTTCTTTCTAATATTTTAATGTACGTTTTCGCTACCGTACTGATTAGCGATATACCTCTACAATTTTGGCAGTTTTTACTATCCTGTTGTTTGCACGTTACCAACTATCTAATCTTCTGATGCGTTGTTTCGTTCATCTGTGACTACATTTGGAAGTGCTCTTATTTTGTGGCGGCCGGATGTTTTTCCTAAAAGAAACGATATCTCATTTAATTTTCAGGCAACGACTCTTCCAGTTTCAAGTTTGATCTATATTTACATATACACTTAATTCATTATTATGCATATGCAAATTAAGTTTGGACGTTTATAGATGACGACTACAAAATACAAAATACTTGTATTTTATCTATATTTAGATGTAGGCTATGATCATCAGCCACTGATAGATTCTATCGAGAAAAGTATTAGATTTTACGCTGCAAAATTTATCAACCATTAGATCGTCTCATCGGAATATAAATTCATAAATATGGTATTACCTAATACAGTGTTTTCAATATCATTAATATAAAACAAAAACAAACAACAACGACTGGATCCAACACAAAACCTTGTAGGACACCAAATTTGTTGCTCAACTTGACGAATTGATTGAATTAATGGATTTACTCATATCATCATGAATAAATAAATAACTAATCACCTATTGGAAACGGAATTCACAACATATTCTGAATCAAGCGTAACATTTTAGCGTTATAGCTGTTTTCTTACGTTAAGATAACAAAACTAATTGAATTACTTTTTATACTTTGGAAATGAGTGAATTTAGATATAGAAAGAAAAGACTTTTGTCTCTGTTTTGCAAAAAGGGGGTTGTTATTTAAGAAAAATCTTTTTCTAGTTAATACATCCATATTAGGATCTCAAAATGTTTAGAAAACCAATTTCTCAAAGTTGGTAGATCCTACATCCAGGATATACACTGGTTGCAATTAAAAATGCACCACCCCTAAACTGTTGGAGTATTTCGTTGCAATCTTATAAATGTATTTCTGAATGTCAAATTAAGCGATTGTTTATCGTATTGCATTAGTCTAGTTTATTTCCAGCATTTATAAGAGCCGGATGTTCTGCACATGTTTTTACAGGAACACTTGTTACAATCCGATAATGGCAATCCCAATGTAGAAAAATTAGTAAAATGCATGCAGCATGTTTCAGGCAATTGTGAGTGATGCCTCGTAGACGTGCACGTTATAAACAATTAAACCACCTCAAATGTGGCCGGATTATTGGGTTACACGAAGGCGGTGTTTCTGGGAAATTGCCCCTAGACTTAAACGCAATCATTCGACTGTATTACGGTATTGGAATCTGTGGATTGCAAATCAAGGTAAAGCACATAGAGCAGGTTCAGACGCACTCAGAAGGACAACCTTCGAGAAGGTTTTCTTTTGGAGCGCTTGGTGATGTAACACGTGTTTCACTCAGTAACATTTTTATCGCTGCTGTGACGGAACGCTGTCGGTCGTAGAACATGACTACGGATGAATACCGCGTATGGGGTTCCGTAGCTATCAGCATTTATTGCGATTGCCTTTAACACCTAAGCATAGACGCACTAGACGAAGCTTATTTACTTTTCTAAGATTATCTCTATTGGACAACCAGAGTACATTTTCAACTAAATTTTTTCAAAGGGATGTCAATAGTCGAAGTTTTTGTAGCATGGAATTTACGATCATATTAGCATTCCACAGCAGAGCACCGTATTTGAGCTTTTCATATAATATTTGTACGATGTATAATAGTATTCCTCTTTCTTTGGAGTGTTTGCGACTTTTAGGATATTTAAATATATGACTTTCTGCTTAAGAGATAAGAAAGCGGATGTCCTGGCATGATATTTGACATTTATGATATAGGTTTGTATGTATGTGTATACACATATACCTTTAAAATATTTTTTCTTAACCCTTATTTACTTACTTTGTTATTTTCTACACTGTGGTGTATAAACGACAGAATACCTTAATTTTTTTTCATGATTTTCCGCAGCTTTTTATTACTTTTACTTTAAGTATATGTGTATAGACAGTTTTTTCCCGTTATGTATAAAGCAAGGGTAAAGTTTAAAACCAAGGTAATATATTATGTGCCGTTTTGAGGTTTGGAGCAGTAGAGCAAGTATTTCGATAGACCTTTAAAAATGCTGAGCTCGTATATGTATCTATAATTTTTAAGAACATTTAACAGGAAATAATTAATGAAAAATGCAAATTCCCCCTATTTCACCCTCCAAAACCTGTATTTTACGTCGTACCATACGATCTATATATACGATCTACAAACCACTCACGTTTCGTTAAATTCTGATACTTCATTTCAAACTATGTTTACTATTCATATCCTTAATCTTTAATATTTTGTCGTACTTTTCGGCTTTCTGGCTAAAAATTTTAACGGAATAAGTAGCGGTTGTAAGAAACAAAACAGAAAGATAAATATCTAATCATCTCTGTGAATGACTATAACGAAAGCATTCAAATTTTCAGAAGATGTAGACGATGTTTATGCTCGTAAGTAACTTAAATTAGAAATAGGTAAAAAGTAATAATAATATTGAAATAATTAAAGTGCTTTTCTAATTGTTTCAGATTACTTTACTAGTTTTAGCCACCATTGTGGTAGTTTACTCTACCGTTGTTCCAGTTAAAGAAGAGGAACATCCAACTAATGTTGTTGGTAGTGAGAGCGATTTAGAAGCTGCAGAAGCTCAGTATCCTGGTCATCATGGCGGCGGCGGGGGTCATCATGGCGGTGGAGGCCATCATCACGGTCATCATCACGATCATCACCATCACGGTCACCATCATCATGGTTAAAAGTTGAAACATGTTGTAATGGCAAAATTTGCATTAAACAAATTTCCTCCGTCTGTACTTGTTTTATTATTCCCATTTTTTGTTGAAAATATTTATGACGAAGAATTGTATGATTTGATACAATTTTTATTTATCGTCTTGATGACACTTTTAATGCTCATTGCGGATATAATTATAATGGAGATAAATAGAAAAAAAGGGTCCAACAACTGGTTTCGAACTATGCATAGCTTATTGCATCTTAAAAGTGTAAAATATATCTCGACAATACTAAATAGATTGCTTATCGAACAATGAAGTTTTGAAAATGTAAAATTTGGTGTATGTGGGGAAGAACACAATTTGCTATATAATAACTACTGGTAGCAGCTTATTAAAAAGTTTTATTCGATTTGGACCCTTTTTTTCTATTTACCTCAATATGAATCACTTACACAGAGTCAACATGGATTATCTAATTACAATTAGTCTTATCATTAAAGTTCGCCACTTTCCGTGCGCTTCACGAAATTAGCAGAGACTGGACAGACTCGTGCTTATTCGTCTCATGAGAATAGGTTGAAGTCTGTCAAGTCTCTGTTAATTTCGTGACGCGCGCGGGAAATGGCGAACTTTACATATATATATTTTTGGTGATTGTCACCCTTAGCTCATTTTATGAAATTGCAAAAATTGTCTGTTATTTTTTTACATCATTATCGTGATTGTAATATTTCAAAAAATATCCGAATATACCCTAATCAACCAACAAAATCTAAGTAATCGTTTTTGTTTGATTGTTTTAGATGAAATAGTAAAGTTTTCAAATGGAACGTTTTATGAATGCCAGGTCGGTTGCTATTCGTCGATTTAAAATTGTCTATCCAAATGAAACATATTTTCCCCTGGCACACTCGGGAATGTCATACTCATTTGGTAGTTTACGCAGATAATAACGTTTACGAAAAATGAATTGATGATAAAAAACTTAAAACATTGAGCTCTTTATGCTAGCGTGGACTTGGAGTTGAAATCAATTTGGAATACAAGAACATTTGAAATTACATATTACATACAAAACATGTTTTCTATTAACCCTGATGAATAATTTTACAGATAGAAAAAATTTGAAAGAGGATCATTTTTATACAAGTTCGTTAACACCACAAATTAAAATCGAAAAGTACAGTGCCGCTTTTAAAAACGACATTGTCTTTAATTTATTTTATTTTATTTATTTAACTGTTTAAATTTGTGACGTTAACATTTCTTAAATTTAATACTACAATTGAAATAATTTTAACTTTATGACATATTGTCTCCGATATAGTTCTGCCCTGATGTGATTTTTTACGAAACCAGTCGCATTTACATATTTCTAATAAAGAACTTGGGAGAAAAGGGACCCTCTTTCAATTTTTATTAAGATAATCTCATGCAGGGTCAAACTCGACCTTTTCGATCCTTTAATTTTACATATAACTGACCAAAATTAAATATCGAAGAAGGCAAAAACTTTTATCATCTTTCGGTATATCGTCTTTAAGATTAGGTTCACGTCTGTTAATTTTTTATGTTTAATATAATCAACCCACAAGCAAACGCTTTCTATTAAGGAAGAAGATGATACAAGAAAGAACTTGTAAATTCCATGGCGATTTTCAACACAAATATTTTACTCTTCTTTGTCTCACAGGTTGCGCTAATGTAGAACAGGGGGGGCATTGAGAAATTAATGCAGCGTGATCCATCTAGATTCAAAAATCAACGCATCACGTTGTTATTACCCAACTTACTGATGTTAAAGACGTTCAAAAGTCAATAGCTGACCACTTGGATATAGCTCACAAACACCTACCTACGTCGATAGTCGAAGTTGAGATGTTAGCAAATAATTGAAGAATAAGGTGCTATGGAATCGACAGTAATAAGAATTGACTTACCTTCGCTGCATGAAGGTTATTTTCTTATTTTAGTCGATAACAAATAACTGAACAAAACAAAATAATAATTATTATTAGATTGGGTCAGCGTGTCTGTATATCGGGACCGTATCTAGTAAGCAACATCACGCGCAACGCAGAAAGCGAAGCAGTCACATTTTGTTAATTCATCTTGGGTCTTCACGCGAGTTAATCGAACGTCGTTTGTTTAATTCATGGTATGTCGGGCGTAAAAGCGACTAAATATCGCCGTATATCCGTGAATTTCCGGATATATATTATGATGGTGCTAAAATAGTGTGTAAAGTTTGCGATAAACCGTTACTCTGCCGGAACAAATACGACTGTACAAAGCATGTCAATAGTATACAGCACATAAATCGAAAAAGTAGTGTGCCATTGAGAGAATAATTTATGTTGGATTTACTGTCCATGTTTTTCGAGTGTGGGTTGCACCTTTGCCTACTGAATAAAAAACCGTTTCATGACTTCTGGATTAAATACAATTCCAACTGCGAGCTACCATCTCGGACAAAATTACGCAAGAAGATAACGAAAAAAAGATCATAGCCGTAGTTAAACGGTGGTTAAGCGTTAACGAAACGAAAGATGTTATGGTGCGTGTAGTGGAACTCCTTCAATCGAATTTTCCAGTCCTATTAGCAAGCAAAAGAGTACAAAAGCGTACTGGTGAAGCGATTACTAGGATGGAATTGGATACGTTTTTGAAGTGTCACCTAATCAACTGTTTATGAGCGATGGCGAGGCAACAATTAGTTGCGTGAGCCGTTCTCTAAAACAAGAGCGTGAGCAATTTTTACATGTGACGTGCAACGCTCATGCTTAGTTGAATGCATTAATTTCAAATGCTAAAAAAGTGTTTTGAAATCTCCCAAATGAATTCTACAACTTTACAGATGGTATTCCATCACCACCCAAGCCGACTCTCACACGTTGGGGATCATGGTTGAATGCAGCTTTTAATTAATCAAAATTTTTCGAACAAATAAAATTTGTGGTTTTACAATTCAATCCCGACGAAGCTGCAGCTATTGAGGGAAGACAACTAAGATTTCAAGATACTCCCATTAAAATGTATTTAATAACTATTTACGACAATTATGCTACGTGATAGAAAAATTTCAAAATACTGCGTTGTCAGTTGTGAAGTCAGTGAAAATTGTGTGATGTACACGCGTTACTACAAGTGATACAAAGAGTATGTATGTTGTGGAAAATTTCTAGTTATAAACAAAGATTCAGGTTTTACCAGATCGTGATGGTTCATCTGATCTATTATCTATTTATAAAGATTATATTATGCGTGTCTTACGTCTGTAGATGTCGAACGGGCATTCTTAAAATATAAGAACATTTTTTCATCACGAACGCAGTTCAGCAAGAAAAATCTGGAAACATACCTAATGCTGCAAACTTATCAGCAATCTTATTCTATTTGTGCTACGGAGATAAGATAAGTGGGTTGTATATAATATTTATAATTAAATAAATAAATTAACATTATTCTTTCTCCATATATACTTGCATTAAACCCTAATGAGTAATATAGTAATATATTATGCACGCATGTATGAAGTAGTTAGTACTGTTCTGGCGTGCAGACAAAAGTTGCCACAGTTTTTTTACTTATACGGCTAACATAAAGGGAATACAAATATTATATATGCAGATGTAATTAAATTATTGTTATTACTGCTATTGTTACCCTTAAATATTAACGAACATAACAGTTATACAGTACTTTAGTCTGGTGTTTAAGATGTAGGCTGACGATTGTAGAACCCTGTCATGATATCCTTTAATATTTTGGTCCATAGTTGGCAAAAAGTTTATGCATGCTAGGACATATTAAATTATGCTAGAAGATAGTTTCCTCCTATTACTAGTGGTGTACGGTAGTGATTCTACAGTTTACGGCATTGCACGTAATCGTCATAGTATCATATTTTTTGAATTGCTCATTATTTTCATGTAAATATTCTCTTTTTGTCTCATTGCGATGGAGTCAGCAGTTTTTCTAAATAATTTAATTTTATTGCTACTTGCATCTTACATGAATTTTATCGATTTCACTACATTTGATCATAAAAGTTAATAAATCGGCATGAACCTCTCATACCTAATTTGCTCTTCTTAATTCTTGTGATTAGGAGATTACTTTCATTATTGGAAGGATTGAAACGATTAAATTAACACTTTAGTATATTGATAAAAATGTAGTTGGTTGATATTTTATAATCGTCAGAAAGTTCATTTTTATTGAAAGGCGTAAGATTAGTTACTGCTACAATAGTTTTTTGGTGAAAACACCAAATCATTATGATTTTTCAAATGCAGGCGAGCTGTGGTATGTGCTTATGCACAAGAAAAATTTCGAGGGCGCCCTACGCTTAAGCAGACCACAGAACTTTTAAAAATACTTACGACCAATTAGTGAAAATTGATCAATTCCATCCAAAGCGAGATGTAGAATGGCCAACAGGAATTGCAGTAGATAAGAAGGATGATATTTTAGCAAGAATTGCTGATTATTACCAGATATTTATCAACAATAACAGGAATACGCCATACTTCAGTTTCCAAATTATAAGAACGAAGAAAACTTAAGATCATACTATTTCACTTCAGTGCAGAAAGTATTACCCGAAGATCTCCGTAAACGAATAAAATAAGAATTTTGTTAGCAACATTCTTTTTAGTGGGGAATTCACTTTCACACGCAAAGGTTTTTCGTTGGAGAAATTGCTACTATTGGGTTACTGAAAATCCACATTTCGTCAGAGCTACACTTCTAGCACAACCTTAGGATAAACGTTTACTGTGGTCCCTTTGAATTACCTTCAAATTTAAATTTCTTCAAGTTACGTTCTTGATGACTTGAAACTTGACTTGTTACCGCTAAGTAAAAAAAAGATATGTTGTTTATGTAAAATTGCGCCCAACCACATTTCTCCCTTGTGATGTGAAATTAATGCATTTCCTCATAGACGGATAGGGCGAGGAAGTGAATTTCTACCTGTTATTTGTTGTTTGGTCATATTTACAGATTTTTGAAGTCCATGAATTTCAAAAAAGATGGAGTTTAACTCGAAAAAAACTGTGCTGATTATGTCGCTTTACAGAGATGCAAAGTGAACAGAAAAATGCTGCACTTGTTGTTTATATGTTAAGCTCTATGATGGATTCATCTGCTCTACCACATCTTGTTTTTCTGGTGCCGCACGCACTGCCACGCGATGTATATCAAGAACGTATTTTTAAAAAATTGAGAATGCATAAGAAAAAAACAAAACAATATATAATCGGGCAGGGATATAAACCGCAAGATTTGCAATTTACATAACCCATCTTATTTGAATAATAAATTATTGTTCTTTGCACGTACAAATATACCAGTGGACGTTCCGGTAGCGAAATACTGTTGGTAAATATACAAAAAGAAGTTTTCGTAGCGGTTAATGTCCTGAGACGACACTAGATTCTCTCTTCGAATTCGAACTATTAGACGAGATGTTAAATTTTAGCCTCCATAAATTTAATAGAATTTTTAGTACACGAAGCACATTATATTGTCAAATAATGTAAGTGTGTGCTAATCAATGTTTCTTTATGTTCGGTATCCAGACAGAAAAAAACAAAAATGAATATTTAATTTACCTGCAATTATTGTGAGTGCACTTTGATGTTTAGCGAAGCAAAAAATTCTCATGGGTTCAAGAAAATTTGGTATGATGATGAGGCGAGTGTATAAAAACACTTACTTCATTGCTAAGGAAAAAAAGAGTGACTGCAAAATTAAAATTTTGCGCGATATAGTAGGTATTGTCTTTTTTTGCTTGACATTTAATAAATTATTTTTTATTTGCGCTGATTAATTTAATAGAGGATGCCATGTTTTACAATGAGGTAAATATATGCATTGTCAATTAATTTGTACACGCAGTCCTGAAGTATTTTCAAAATTGTTGTGTTATGTTAGATCCCTGGATTTAATCTACGAATTGTCAATAATATCCAAATTTAATCTCCATTCTGAAAACGTGTTCCTGTTATTTATTTAAAACCTGTTTTGTTAATTGCCGTGTACTTTACTCAACATTACTGAAATTAATAATGATAGCAAGGAGTTTTGGATAGTATGGCAAATACTAAACGATCGGCACACTCTGCACTACACAAGTTATTTGATTAATTCGGAACAATCGTTTTAGGAATTCGTGAATTACATTATCAAGCGATCATGCGATTGATAATGAGAATCCATGAATTTCCGAAACAATTGTTCCGATTTAATTAAATAACTTATGTGGTACGACATATGTCAATATAGTCTGTAGTGTTTATCGAAATCAATTAATTTTAGTGAGTCCATTTAAATTTGTTAGTTTTTAGTAGACTAATTACCGGTGTTTTCGTTTTTATAATGTTAATAACTTTTACAATATTTTCGATATTCTCATCCTATTTCTGGGAGTTGTATACCTGCTAATACTGTGCAGTGGCACAGCGCGTGGACGGCGATCTCTTCTTCAGCCTGGAGGAATCTATATGCGGTTTCTTTTATTAGGCCCAAGTTACTCATACGTTTCTTAAGTATATAACGTTTTGTTAACAGACTCACTATTGCTTTAATAGAATTTCAGCTTCTATCTAGCAGATCCGCTGTAAATTTAAGCCAACGGCCAATCAGAAATAACCTGGTGTGTCTCTGACCTGGACTACTCTACTACCAGTTCTGAGGTTCCTTATCTTTCCATTATTAGCTTCAAATATTGTGTATGCTATGCCTGCAGAGGGCATTGGGTTTTTGTTAAAAATTAACAAGTCTACTCGGGCTAGTTGGCCTTCAGATTTCCTCGATGCCTCTCGTGTCTTTGTACCCAGACTAGGCTTGCCTTACTTTGGTTGACCATCCTATTAAGCACACATGCAATCCCACACCAGTTTCGACTTCGCTTGTGTGGAGTCCAATGCCATTAGCACTGCTTGTCTGTCTGAATAGATGGCGATAGATCTATAATTAGCTACTCGCTTGTCTAATTCTACAATACATTCCAGCACTACTACTATTGCGGCTTGGAATACCCTGACGTTTTGAGTTAGGTTTAGAGAGTTAGCTATTCTTGGTCTAATTTCTTAAATTCAGTCATCTGTGTACCAGATATGGTTCTTTTAACAGTTTCTGGTGATCCGTGTGATTATGGAAAATTGACTAGATACACTGAATACCAAAATTGCGGCTAGTTTATCTTACAGAATTTATGGCTAAAAGATCACAAAAGCAACAACATAAACAAATTGAAAAGCAAAGCATATTGCTTACCAAAAACTGACAAAATTAAATAAACTTGCCATACTTTTATCCTCTGGAACCTGCTTCACTTTTTCTTACCTGCTAATTTTTTCTGGTAAATATCTCTTTTAACATTTTTTATGTTTTGTTCTTGTCTTTTTTTTCGCCTACTTCGTTTGCAAATTCGCCAAAGGATCATGAGATCAGTGAATCGATGAAAGGACGTTACAGAAAGTGGTTCATTCAGCAACTTGCGACATCTGACAAAGAAATCCACCGTCAAAACTTTTTGGAAACGTTTCACCATTAAGGATACTATTTCTAACGTTGTTCAAGTTTGGAACGATTTCACTTTTATAACACGGGAGAGTTTGAAATAATCTCTGGCCATTGACTTTTTTGGCCATTAACGCAATTAAGTTCAATAAACTAACAGAATAACAAAAGTTACTTCTAACAAATGTTACTTCAACGAAAACAAAGAATGTAAAATGAAAATATGAAAGAGGCAGGCTTCAATGAAAAATAAAGATAAATTTGCGTATTGCGTACGCTAATGGTAGAATTGCTATAACTTCACCTAGTAATGAAATCTCTCGACAAACTTGGCGTTATAGAAAACAATTCAGCCGTTTGTACTAAGAAAACTACAAAAGTAGTGATTTATCTGTGATTTAGTATATTATTACGAAATTTCAAAAAGGAAGAAGCAATATTATTTTGACTTGATAATTTGCACCGTGTAGCAGTAATTATGGTTGGTTCTCATGTAATAATGGAATATTTAGGTTAGAAAAGCGTTTGCGTTTCACCAAGAACAAAAAATGTCAACCAAATCTGGAGCAGGACCCTGCACATTACTACATTGTATATACAGCTTTCTGCAATAGTATCCTACATTAGAAGTCGATAGCTCGACAGAATGAACACGTACAGTGTTGCGATTACAGAACAGAATACTATTCATGTGTTTTTCTCATGACGTGAAATTTTATCCTAATTTGACCGAGTTTACTACATTAATGGGAATAAAATGCCCCCAATTTCTTTTGGAGTGAACAACAAAATTCGTTTAACGTAAATGTATCAACATAGGTCTGAAAGTATTAAGAAAAATAAGCAGAACAAACGTTACGATAAAATCACTACAAATACCCAATAGAAGAAGTTGGACAAAATGTTTTAATAAGATTTTTTTATGTTTATACATAAGTTTCGCTTTACATGTACAAATATGGCGGTTTAAACTTGCCACGGCCGTATTTCATAAGCTTACGTCGCAGAGCGCAGAACTCCTTACGAAGCCTTCAATCATTGTCTTTTACTTTGGTTTGTAGATTTTTTCGTTTATATTTAGCGACGCAACAAATAAAAAGTTATTTGATAGTAATTGTAGAACCTTCAGCTGTATTCTCCGAAAAACATTTCACAACAAGATTTTAACTATTAATTCAAATGATAATACGCGAACTAATGAAATATTTAGAGGCTTACCAGGCAGATGATTGTAAAGGAACATAATACGGTAACTATGGTGCAAAATGCTGTATGTAAGCGACTCTCCTAAAATTACTAAATATCTGTGGTACTTTGCGAAAACTCATCCAAGAACTCACAAACACTCTTTCAAAACACCACTTGGAGCTAAAATAAAGGAAATGTAGAAAAAAATGCCTAAACGTACATAGGCGTACATGACGTCATCCAATTTTCTCCCGACGCAACCTAATTTAATTGAAAACTTGACACAATGAGTTTATTTTTCTTTATATTCTAAACACTTGAATATGGTTTTTACGTTGGATACATTTTTAACAAACAGCTTTAACGCAAATAACTAGGTGAGATTTAATTCATTTTTTATACAAGTTAATTAAAATGTAAAAATTCTTTCAATGTCATCTTCACATTGAAGATTCATACGTTAACGGGTACTCGTAATTTAAATTTGGTTAAGCGTCAAGTCTATCACGCGGCAGACCAGTAATTCTTAGAATCCGTCCTCATAGTTTACCTTCCCAATAAGTAACATTGTTTGGATAGCTTTGACCTTTTCCTACGCACCGTAAATCCCCAAGATTATCCCGGGTGTTTACTACCTTGGACTCATATTTTCATGTATTACCTTTCAGCAGCAACAAGCACGGTGATGAATTCATAATGATATTTTTGTGTGATGCGCATGTCTCTTTCAATGAAGTTCATATATTATCGTCAATTGCTAATTAAAAAATAGTTAAAAAAACCACAATGTTGAATAATTATTTATCTGAGACTTGTTATTACATCGCAAATGCAAATTTAGGTAAAGAGTATAAATACGGATCATTCTTCTCATCTTTATCAGAAAAGTTTGTAGTGCTCACAGTTAGAGGAAGTAAAAATGTTGAAGGTATGTTCTTATGTTGTTCTTATGTACTTTTTAGAATTACAATGTAAAGGATTAAATTGTCTTTACGGAAACATACTTTGGTTGATTTTGGGCACTATACTGTCTATAAACTTGAAACACTAAACAAAAGATTATTTTCTTTGTTTAACACTTTTTGTTATGTTGTTTTTGCTTTTTGTACTTATATCTGCAAAAAAAACTCATAAACTGTGCTTTAAGCACTTTGAAGCATTTTTGCTTTTCGTAGAATGATGGGAAGTAACTTAATTCGCTAATTTTGAGCTGCCTCGCAGTTAAATATTACGGAAAAGATTATGAAGAAAACCCTTTAGAAAAACAACGATAAAATGCCATGTTTTTTTTTTATTATTTATTATATTGGTTGGAATTTCAATTGGCAGTTAAATCCGAGATTGAACCGATTTGTGTATGACATTTATTGAAAAGTTTGACAATTCATATTACATTTGATCTTTATTAACGCATCTTACAAACTTCAAAGCATGTTTCGTCTTGTTCAATGCAACCATGCGTTAGTGGATTTCGGGTTGTTTCCACATTGTTGATTTATAATACATTGTTCGCTGCGTTGCTAAATTTAGTGAAACTGGTGCAGTAATTTGCAAACCCGGTAATGGTAGCTTCAAGAAAAGAACTGCTGAAGTAAAGAGGCATATAGATAATTCATCTGAAAAGGCTTCAAAGGAAACTACTTTACTGCATAGTACTTATCAGCCTATTGTTAGCAGCCTATTGTGGCACTGGAACACTGAAATACTTTACTAACACTGGACTCACGTGTTCGGGTTAGTTTTACTGCTGAAGAAGATAGCTCGAAATCTAAATGAGCGTCAAGTACTAGTGATTATTATATTATGGAAGATTATATTCATCTTTGTTGCAGTTTTCATATAAAATTCGGTGATCACTATGAATTTTAGCCCCGGTCTTTCTTTTAAGCTAACCCACGTCGTTCAAATTTTACCCTTCTCTTTCGTCTTTTTGTCTAAAAATCTCAATATAACGAAAGCATAAATATCTAAAACTGCGTTTATCGACGACTGCAACGAATTCACTATTTTTTTTTTTCGTAAGATGTAGATCATTTGTATACTAGTTGTAAGTAACTTTAGTGCTGAAATGGAGTTTGGTAACTAAATCAATAACATTCAAATAATTAAAATGTTTTCGTAATTATTTCAGATTACTTTTCTAATTTTAATCGCCATTGTGGTAGTCCACTCTGCCGTCGTTCCAGCTAAAGAAGAGGAACATGCGGTTAATGTTGCTGACAACGAAAGCGATTTAGAACCTGCCGAATCCCGTGGTTGGGGTGGCGGAGGCTGGGGCCATCATGGCGGTTGGGGACATCATGGCGGTTGGGGTGGTCATCGTGGCCATTGGGGTTGAAAGATTGAATGCAACGAAATAATTAAGTTGTAATTATATGTCTTAATAAATTCCATGTGATTAAACTTGTTTTATTATTCATAGGTACTTTTTTGTTGATAATTTTTATTATACTATTATTATTACTACTAAAGCAATTAAAGCAATTTTGTATATCAAGAAGTCCACCACATTTTTTTTTCATGGAAATAGATTACATCTTGGGCAACATATCCTTAGAACTAGATATTCTTTAGTGTATAATAAAATATGGAGCATTTCTTGAATTTGCTCGTATTACTAGGAAACAAGTGAATTTAAGTACAGTGAGCAAAATATATTTTATTTTTATTTTTTGAGGAGACGTTCTTCTTTGTTGAAGTGGCTTTATTTTTGGTTTGCTTATATAGAAAGTGTAAAAAGAAAATAAAGTCTTAAAGAAATTAGTAAAATTTAGTAGTTATCTTTTTCTCTTATTTCATTTTAAAATTATCATTATTTATTATATTTTAGCCATATTTACTAAGAGGTGCATGCATTATTTAACTTGCATATACAAATTGAAAATGTTAGGAGATTGATCTCAATTCCAAAACATTTTCGTTAGTTTCAGGAATACTTCTAACAGGCGTAAGCGGTCGTGTTTAATGCCATTCATTTATGAAATAGTTTTAAAAGTGATGTAATTCATAATATTTTTTGTTTGGTTTCTTTGATGATTGAGAGTTATTCTTTTTAATATCTTATAACGCATGTCGTCCAAGGGTCTAACCCAATAGAAATCAGCGACGTTACACCAGTTGCTTTTCAATTAATTTAATAGATACGAATGATAGACACTATTACATCTACTATGTGTACTTTTTATGATTGTCACTCATAACGAATTATATTTTATAGGATTACAAAAAAATTGTTTTGGGTTTGACATAGTTATTCCGATTAGAAAATTAAAAAGAAAATAAATATATATCAATATCTAAATAAGTCGTTTTTGTTTCACTTTTCTAGATCAAATAACTTTAAAAGAAATTGAAGAAGATGAAATACACTCGGATATGCTTCTACGGCTTATCAACGTTCATATATAAATTGTTTTATCAATTTCATTTCGGAGCTATTACTGCGCCTACGACTTACCAGTCTAGGCGTTTTGGTTTATTTTGAATATAAACATATTTCATGGTGGATTCTAGGCAGATGGTCTAAAATGTAGAAAATGTGCATAGTATAATGCGTTTGATGCAATAATACTAAACAAACACTGTAGTTATGGTCGTTTCCACCATGTTTGCAAAATACTAGTCGAGTTCACAGCTGATACCAATACTATCCCAAGCAAAATAGTCTAATTCTAATTTTCAATTTTTGTGAAATAATCTTATTCATTAATATCGGTTTATAACTGAAAAAGGTTAAATGCGAAATGTACTTAAAAATTTAAAAAGAAATTATCTCTTCCTTTTCTTTTTAAAATCCCGAAAGTTCCATATTATTCAAAACTTATCAGGCTATACGTCCTTGTCATCCATTTAGCTTAAAAGATTTGCATTTTACAGTTCTAAATAAAGATTTTGGTTGAGATTTCTTTACATGAACAAATAAATCAAAGGATTCTGATATGCATTTACATATATGGCTCCACATCTTAACTTCAAGCATGTTTCCAATTTTCTAAGACAATCATATATGATTGCTCGTATCAAAACGAATTTATTTTAACAATTTGAAAAGAGAATTTGATTTGGAAGAATTTGTTGTGATAATTTTGATTTAAAAATATTTACAGTAATATAATCTTTTTAGGAATGAATATTATTGATATTTCTTTTTCATTCTTTCCAATAGTTTTGGGCATAAGGGAATACATTTGTGTTTCAATTTCTTTGATAATTTCTTTCATTTTCTCTGGAATTTCTTTGCAAAATTCTATTAAAGTGGGTCTACATAAGCGTATAAGTTATGTGGTTGGATTTCCCCAAATAATTTCCGAAATTGCTTCATCTACCAATTTAAGTGATACCAAAGATGAAATGAATAAATTTGCATCACCTACTAATTCACTTTCACCAGAAAGTATTTGTTTATATTTACTCTGACCTGAGGATCCATTGCAACTCCCCTACACACAATATAGGATGCATTCAGTCGCACTTGATACATCAACAGAACTGCAATAATAGCAGTGAGGTCTAATAGTGCTTGTAATTTAACTTTAGCTATTGTGTCGGTCACTTCAATATTGGAAGAATCTGGATACTATTCACTCTTAGCTTCTCTAATGAGCTTATACATAGGAAACGGTTTGTATTTCTTTTATGTGAGAATATTTACAAGGTACTGTACTGGTCTCTAGATAAATCTAAATCAATAAATATAGCCAACGCTTCATCTTTTGTACACGTAATAATAGGTACACGCTAGCCCAACAATGTTTGGTGAACTACCTCCTCTGCCTCTGGTGATGCCGAGCGACGCAGTTATACAATTAAAGCTGCTGTATTCTCACCTAAGGAACGTAAGCCCTGAACGTATCAATATTGCATTGTATCGACATCTGTTTGATGAAACAATTGGGTTGCTTTCCGTTTTCTTTTTGTTTTCTCAGATGATTCTGCATAACCCTTACACGGTCTCCCTCTTTTAGCTTCGGTTGATGATCCAGGCTCTTCATCTTCATTAATTTGAATAGAAAAGTTATTATTTAGCGAAATTTCATTATCTTTAAGAAATCTGTCTTGTTTCCTTTAAGCAGCATTTCATCTCGTCTTAAACTCAGGTAACAGATATCTGTTTATTTTTCCAACGACACATTCTATATTTGCTTCGGAAAGTATATATCTTTCCTTTATGTATTTTTCAGCAATGGATATATGCTTTCTACGCTGTATAAAAGCGATACGTAATTTACGTATAGTAATCGTAAAGGCATTCATTATTAGTAGTAATGTCTAATGCCACACATCACATGGGATGTAATTTATATATTCTGAACCATCAACCACAATCTAAAAAAATAACATGCATGTAACACGTTTGTTTTTATAAGGTATAAGCAATGTCTTATAAAAACAAAACATGTGGCTTCTCGATTTGTAATTATATTTTTTCTGTCACGACTCGCGTTTTCAACAGTCTCTTTCGTCTTCTTCTGGAGCGAGTCGTGACAGAAAAAATATAATAAAAAAAAGTATAACTACACGTTTCACGTCGAGCTACGTTAGATTCTTCTAAGAACCAGCTACCTACGCGGATCAATACCCGGAAGAATTATATTTCATATTTCATCCGCGAAAACCTCAAAGCAAAAATATTGTTATGTTTTAACGGGATTAAATTTAAGAAATTTTCGAAATTTTAAATTGACAGAAATTGAGGGTCGTGAATTCGGGAATGTCCCTAGACACTCTTTCGGCAAATGGGAAATTATTGGATGAAAATTTTAAGACGTAGAAATAGAAATAACTACTAATCTTTTTTCCTAACCTAAATTTTCAAAATTTTTCACTACATAAACGCAATGTCCATCTTCGAACATCCTGTGCCTGGACGACAGTTAGACATAAAGTCACAAATAAAATTTGCGTTGTTTACAACCATTGTTTGATTACGTTGGCAATTATTTTAATTCCATTGTCATCTATGATAATTTTTACCCATTATGATCGAAAGAGATACCGAAATCAACGATTTTTAATGTAGCATGAAGCAGGGACACAACTGATGATGAAATTCTATGCTCCTAGAGGAACTTCTTGACCATGCACACTCAGAATTTTGATGAAACGCACCGAAAGACTTTTAATTGACAAAGATAACTTTTATACGATTAACGTATACACTGGAACTTGTAGAAAGATCTGACATTAATTAACGATAAAGAGAATGAAACGGAAAAGTAGTTAATACGAGTCCTACCTACAATTGTCGTTGGCTGGACTTAATATTAATAATTTTTATTATTTTTACGCCTCTTAGATGTTCGGCTAAAAACAGGAATCTTTTTACAGGCATCGGGCTTTTTACTAACGGATGAAGCTTTATACACGATAAGTGGACAATGTGATATGCCAAGAAGTGAATATAGCACTATATACCATGTATATTATTTCGTATTATACAGTGTGTCTGTAAAAGTTGGCAACAAATTGGAAACTTTTTTATTATACGTTTCTCAAAAAATTTTATTCTTGATAAAAGTTGCTGCATGAACCCAAACATACGGTAAACATAGCAGATCCACTCTGAGGTTAACAATAACAGTGCTAACAGCGCTTCTTTGGAAACCCCTCAAGAGTAAACTACCCTTATTCTGAAAGATACGCAGAAATTTTATTAGGAAAATTTGTTTGTGATGTAGAGATATAGTCAAATACAAAATTTCGGTCAAGCACGCTCAATTATGATATTTCGTCATTTTTCGTTTTTTTTTTTTTAACTAGATGCAAATTGTTGATTAAATTGCTATATGATAACACTTGTACTAATTGTTTTTAACTGTTTTTCATTTCGATGTTAACATTCTATAAAATATCAATAATAAATATCTAATTATAATAGAAACATTTATTTCCAAAATGCAACATTACACATTAAAGCATGAGAAGGAAAAATGCAGATTCACTTTTTCCTCACTGCACATGTGTTTCCACATATCCACCGTTCCTTTCTAAGCAGGTAATTGTTCTTCGAGAAAATTCTTTTATTACATTTCTAATAACAGCCGGAGTTATACCATTACATGTTTCCCTAATAGTTCTTTCTAAATGATCAACATTTTCAAATGGTCTTTTAAGGTACACTTTTTGCTTCAAGTATCCCCATAAAAAAAAATCTAATGGGGTCAGGTCCGGAGACCTTGGGGGCCAAGCAGCATCCAAAAATCTTCCAATTACTCTTCCATTAAAAATATGCAAGAGAAACTCGCGAACATTTCTCGTACTATGGCATGTTGCTCCATCATGTAGGTACCATATTTGTTGTCTTTCGTTTCTGGGCAGCTCATTAAGAAAACCAACCAATGAAGTGTTTAGAAATTCTAAGTAACGTTGTGCGTTCATAGTTTGGCGAAAGAAGAAAGGTCCAACTAGTCTATTTTTAAAGATGCCACACCATACATTTGTGGTAAAGGAATATTGATCACGAGTTCGGACAGTAAACTGTGGATTAACGTCGTTCCACCAGCGACTATTTTGTGAGCTGACTATCCCATTCGAAGTAAACGTTGCCTCGTCAGTAAAAAGTATACATCTTGCCATACCATGATTATCTTCTAATTCTCCTTGGAACCAAGCACAAAATTCAAACCTTCTATCAAAATCTCCTGCTTTTAGAGTATGACTGAACTGGGGTTTGTAAGGTTTAAACTTGTTTGATTTTAATATTTTTGCAACAACATCTTTACTTACACCAAACAAGGCTGACCTTTTCCTTAACGAATATTTAGGATTTTCTACAGCTGAGAGCATTACTTGGTTTTGAATTTCGTCAGTAGCAACCCATGCTTGATGTTTCTTTTTGAATCTATTCTCAACATTTCCATAAGCCTTGAATTTTTTTATTATTTTACTTACTGTTGCAAAATGTATGTTTTTATCTGGGTGTCTGTAATTAAAGATTTCGGCAGCTTCCCTAAAAGTTTTGTAGTTATCTCCAACAATTAGAACAATTTCAATTTTATCTTGAACACTCAATTTCAATGGCATTGTTATTATTTATTACAATTCCAACTGACGATTTGACGCTTACTGACATTAGTTACGTATTTGTTTCGAAAATTTTCCATACCTACTTGATTCAGTACAAGTGTTATCATATAGCAATTTAATCAACAATTTGCATCTAGTTAAAAAAAAAAAAACGAAAAATGACGAAATATCATAATTGAGCGTGCTTGACCGAAATTTTGTATTTGACTATATCTCTACATCACAAACAAATTTTCCTAATAAAATTTCTGCGTATCTTTCAGAATAAGGGTAGTTTACTCTTGAGGGGTTTCCAAAGAAGCGCTGTTAGCACTGTTATTGTTAACCTCAGAGTGGATCTGCTATGTTTACCGTATGTTTGGGTTCATGCAGCAACTTTTATCAAGAATAAAATTTTTTGAGAAACGTATAATAAAAAAGTTTCCAATTTGTTGCCAACTTTTACAGACACACAGTATATGTGATAATATGAATTTGCAAACTAACTATACTATTACTAATGAAGCCCACATGACAAGCACGAATTGTGAAAAACAGCCCGCAAACCGGCAAAACGCAGATGTTGATGGTGCGCAGCGTGTAAGATATTATTTGTTTGTACAAAATGGGGCAAATTTGCGCAAACTTTTTTTGATTATCCCATAGAGGACATTGTTTGCAACAAGAAAGTCCGTTTGGAAGAGCCCTGCTAATACTTAGAACCTTAACCAAACATTTATACTTTTCTTTCCAAATATACTTCCATATATTATTTATTTATATCCTAACTATGACAATTATTTAAAAAATTTTAGTAATTTTCTAAAGCTCATTAAATTACTTTGCTAATGGTGTATTGATATTTGTATTTCAATGACGTATTAGTAGTTAATTCGTCTACTTAAGATAGACCTCCGAAAAAAGGTGTATTTCAATGTTATGGAACCTTCCACTTTCCAGGCTCGTAACTTCTCACAATCAACTCTAAAAAATGCAAATCGGTATAAGAAAGCCCAGTTAATTTATTATTATAAATATATGTCGCATAACATTGTTTCAATTTTCAATTTTGGTATTTTTGAGACGATTTCGACTTCATAGTGCAGCACGGCACCCATAAGACCGGTACGCCCATAGCAAATGCCACCTTCTCCACGTCCTAGTTCCGCCCCTGCAAATACCTATACTTTATTTCAAATCCATATTTTAAAATTTCACGTATACGTGTACTAAACCCGATGTCTAATTTTATATAAAACTGGGTAAAATTGTTTGAAAAAAATCATGAGCTTTTATCTGAGTAATGATGTGCTGAAATATTAATAAAAATATTTTTCATTTAGTGCATAGATGCTTGTTTGCTCCAAATAGTGTATTGTGTACTTCTAGATTAAAATATTTCAGTTATATTTAAAATTCTTTATAATTTTTCAAAATGTGACATCTTTTGTTATAGGGAGATTTGCATTTGTTTTTTTACTGAAAATTGAATTGCAATATGTGTCTTGGTGCGTCCTCTATGATTAACAGGTCATACTATAACCATGGGCAGTGCTTCTTTTAGGCGCCATTTATTTAATTTAAGATTTTTCAAGAAAACGAAATTATAAAAATTAATATAATAAAGATTTTATTAATTGGCACCTTCATTAAATCAGTATTGTAACTAAAAAGGTTCTTTTTATAATTTTTGCGCTAGCTTCTTATTATCCATTGTTGTGTTAAATTTAGTCCTTGAAGTTCTAAGCATGTGCTGCAAACTGTCAACATCACTGTCAGATTTGCACCAAGTTTAAATACTAATACAAATGTTCAAATGTAACGTTCATTCCAAATTTAAGTAAAAAATGGAACAGGTTCGTATGTTAATTCAAGAAGAAGGAAGAGAAGCAAGAAACCTCTTAACTTTCAATATATCAGCTGTCGACGATGGCTTGGTGAATAGCAGTAAGTCGTCGTTTTCCTTTTATTTACTTTTACACTTCCGTTCTTTATTTGCGATATTCAAATCTACACGTTATGTATAGGTAAAGTCATGAGGAAACCTCCTTGCTCACCAAGAATTAATGAGCCCAGACGACCGGTTAAAACTAGTTCAAGAAGTATATTGGTTCGATCTGGTGCCCGTGTCAGATCAGCTTCAACAGGACGAGATAAGAAATCTGAATTAAGGGCTCGGTATTGGGCACTTTTGTTTGGTAATTTACAAAGATCAGTAAGTAAAATTATCATCTAGTTTTATTTTAATATGCAATAATATTTAAAGATTGCAGAGATATATAATACTGTGGAAACACATGAAAGTTTAACGGAATGTCAGGAGGTCATATTAGTTTTAGAAAATTACTTACGTGATTTCACTGGCTTGGCTGAATGGTTTCGACTTAAGTGGGATTATGAAAATACACCTGCACCACAACGGCCAACTTCTTTAGCTTGGGACATTTGCAAGACCAACCTTACAAAAACCGGCAAGTCTGGAAAATCAACCCCGGTTGGTTCTGGTAGGGCAAGTCCAAATGTGAGTCATGGAAAAGTCAGCCCAAAACCACTACATTCTAGAGGAAAAAGTCCTAACACCTTAATTTTACCAGTAAATGAAGAAAACATGAAATTGCCTAAAGAAATTGTTAAAGATGAGGTAGTTAAAAATTTAGAAGATAATAGTGAAATATCTGAATCGCCAATTAAAACTTCAATATCTGTTGACACTTTGCCATCGGCTACATCAATTTCCGCTGATGGAGAACTGAGTATCTCGGAAACAGAAACTAGTTACTCGAAAGAAAAAGAAAGCGAAAAGGTTGATACAGAGTCTGAATCTCTGGATTCTCAGGATAGTAATTCATCTGATTCAGTTCAACAAATTGATAAAGAAGGTAAGATTGCTTTGGCTCAATAATGATTTTGGAAATTACTTAACGTAAATTAAAAACTTACATACATAATCCCAATAAAAGCAAACTGTTTAATTCAAGTAATAAACGTAGTGTTGGCCAATATTTCAACAATTGCTTATGCGCTGTAGTAGATAATATCTCAAGTAATTCATAATCATTTGTTATCCTAAAGATAGTGTGAACATTTCTACAGTATTGTTAATGAACAGCAGATAGTTGCTAAGTATCTACAAATGCATAGTTGTGGGTTGAATGTTACACATATAGCAAGCATTGTTTTATTACATTGGTAATTTTTATTTATGCAAAATAAAAGTAATAATATATTTAATTCCATGCTTGCATACAGACCTGTGCATAAAAATAGCAATGGTTACAAGTTTAAAATAAATGTTATGGTGGAATGCTGATAACTTATCAGAAGGTTGTGATATTATTATAATGTATGTAGAGATCAAAAGATTATTAGCAAGCAACACAAATTAATTTTCCATAGAAAAAAATATTTTATTATATTATGACATTCCATGCCCATACATAAAAATAGCAGTGATAATAAAAAGGTTAAGTAAATTCTTCTAGATGTATGAGGGCGGTCTGAAAAGTGGAGTAATTAACGTAGAGGAATCTTTTATCACCAAGCTTATTTTTCATATTCGGAAACAAGAAAAATGACGAAGCTAAATCTGGATTGTAAGGTACATGACAATTTCTGATTCCGCTAATTTTGACCGATAAGTAGTGCATTATCTAAATGAAACAACATTTATTTTTTTAGCCAAACGCGTAGTACCTACTCTTCGTGATTGTTTTGCTTTTTTGGAGATAATCCATAAAGGTAAAACACCACGAGCACTTCAAAATACAATGGCTACAACCTTGTTACCTGAGGAGACCGATTTTGCTTTCTTCGGTGCACTGCAACCGACTTCTACCCATTGTGTTGGTAGAATTTTCGTTTTGTAGTGATATATCCAAGTTTTGTCAACAGTAATAAATCGATGCAAGAATTCGCTTAAAAAGGCTCAAATAGTATTCGGAAGTGGTTAGATAAATTCGTTTCTGGTCTTCAGTTAGCAACCATCTTACTAATAGTTTTCTCATATGCAACTGTTAATGTAAAATATGACTAACACGTTCCTTTGATATGCCAATAGTGTCGGCTATCACACCTACGTTTAGACGATGATCATTTAACTTGGGTGATCATTGTGCTAGTGGAATCCTCTTTTGGCTATCCTGATCTTGATTCATCTTCGGTGCTCCTATGACCACGTTTAAATTCATTCACCCAAAAACAAATTGTCTTCTGGGATTCTTGTGTTTGATGCATACCAACAAGTTTTTGAATATTTGATTGGTGCGTAGTTTGTGATAATCGAAGCTCATCTCTGTTTTCAATATCGAAACGGTTACGAGCTTTTGATAATAAGTGAAGAACTTCGACTAAAAGCATATTCCTCTAGATATGAAGTACGAAATGCCATAATAAATAATTTCGCCTTTCTCCAAAACGATTGAAATTTATTAGTCATAAAGCATGAAACGTTTGTTATAACAAAAATTAAACGTTTACATTGCAAACAAAAATAAAGCTACTGGAAGTGTATTAAATCATTATTTTGGTTTTTATTCCTTTTTCTATTTTTAAGATATTGATGAAGCGAAAATATTGTTTTTTGTGGCCTCTAAGAAATACGTCTGGGCTCCCAAAGGGGGCTATTTGAATCACCGATTTAAAATATCTTGTACATGTTAAAATTACGTTGGGTATCCGTTAATTCCTATAGTTGTTTGAAAGCTAGTGTCAGAATAGTAGTATGTACGTACTCACAAATTAGATGGCCGACTGAGCGAAGCGAATATTAACATCGACCATCGATCGGAGATGCATGATGGGTATATATATAGCGCGTATACAGGCTGTTCGATTTCAACTCATCCTATGGTTAATTTTTCTTGTTTCTAAAGATATAAAGACGGTTGAATTGTATATTTTTACATTTTTACATTTTCGGAATCTAGAAGTCATTCTGCATCTGAGCATCATTTCAGAAAACAAATACTTCCACTTCCTGGTGAAGTAGAGGCTGAAAGCCAATGAAACTGCATTGAAAAGACGAGGAAGTTGCCAAGATAACGAAGAAAGCAAAATTAACGTATTAGCATACTTCGAAATCCATCAAAGGGCATCGATCAGAGCAACTGCGGCCGAGTTGGGTTTAAGAATTGCGACAGTGTTTCACTAGCGTAGGAAAAACAAATTTAAACTTTATAAAATCAAACCAGCTCAAGATTTATGCTCAGGCGCTCACCAAAGCCGTTTAGACTATTGAAATTGGCTTTTGAATTAACCGTAGAGTACTGTGGACAGACGACTGTAATTTTTCAAATAATGGAATATACAACTGGAAAAATAGTCACTATTGGTTACGTGAAAATCCCTTATTTGTTTGAGATGTTCATTTTCAACATAGATTTAATTTTAATGTTTTTTTAATATTTGTTCATGAAGATACGCTTAATGCTGAACGCTGCCCAAAGCTCTTAAAACTGAAACTCAATATAGGGTTCCTCCGTACCAGAGAAAGCTTATATTTCAGCAGTATATCACTCCAGCTCATAATGTGTCGCGAGTTACAACATTTTTAAATATTGCAAAATGGACCGTTTGTTTAGTCTGTAAGATCGCAATGCTTGATCTCTTAGGATTTTTTTTTGCGGGGCTATTTTAAAAATCAGGTATGTGGATCTTCCCATGAAAATGCCGAGAACTTAGAAAACCATGTGCTAAATTTACTGTTAATGACCGAATTTTACGTAAGTAAAAGTAAGGAACAATATTTTAAGAAGAGCTGCTAATCCGTGCTTAGTTCATAATGATGAAAATTTTGAACAGTAGAATTTTATTGCTTATTCGCTGTTTTTTTCTATTGCTACGTTGTTTTGATTAATATTTTTTAATGCAGTACAAACAAGTGTAAGTATTTGGTTACTAAAGTGATGATCCAGAATGACACATATATTCCGAAAATCTAAAGATGTTTAAAAAACCAAAGTTGTAGTTATTTTCGGTGAATTATCAATTGTTTTTCTGAATGTATGGCAAACAATTCAATTTTTTTTGCGATTCAATCGTCCTTGTAACCTCAGAAACAAAAAAGTTACCCATAGAATGGGCTTCAAACTGAATATATATTTACGCAAAACATCTATTCCTGTTGCGCCGTCGAGGGTTGCAACTCTACTGATAAGTTGTTCGCTACACTCAGCAATTTTGCTTTTCCATGAAAGCTATAACTTTATATAGATTGTCTAAATTTTATTGAGCTTTGTGCCATTAAACAAAACCACTCACATGTTCTGGAAATATGAGAAATGTGAAAATAGTTTTTAATACTACCGTTATCTTGCAATTTTTATGTAGGCGACTCTTGGTAAAATTATTTATTAAGTTCTACAACCTGTTAATATAAATGTTTCAACTTTGAGAACAATCCTGTTGTAACGGGAGTGCAATAACCCGCACCAGTTGCCCTGACTCATTCAAACTGCCAAAGAGTTTTTTTTTGCTTTTTGAGAATCTATGAACAAGCCGCGCTTTAGGTATTGCTTTCTAAGCGAAGAATAGATATGTCGCCTTCTCTATTAAAAAAAATCAAGGCATAAATAGCTTTTACTAAAATTTATTATCTGCTAAAGTTGTGCCTAGCTCATCTAATGATACACAAAGGCATCATTCAGAAGAAATTAAAAAGAAATATATATAGATCCTACTAAGCAGCTCTTAAATTATTTGCAGCTCTTCAAACAACCCGTTCTAATTTTGATAAAGGCATTACTATCATACGCCTCAAGGATGAGAACCTTTATTCGAATTGTAACGTACGAAATATTGACAAATATTTCTTAATTATTTTTACTAACTTAATTTTTTCAAATATTAAAATCACTCAAGTTGCAATAAATTTGGTAGTATTTCTGCACTTGGATAACAGCTAATATAATGTAAAAATATAAATACGTATTATTCTTCACGTTGCACTTGAATTTTGTGCATTTTTGCAGCATTTGCTATTACTTTTTGAGGAGTCTCTTGTGAGAATAGATACAAGTGTAGACTATACGTAGGTCGTTGTGAAAGATTAATGATAACGCCATATTTGATATGAGATTATTTTAATATATACTAATTTTATTATTTGTCTACAGAAAAACCGCCTGAAGAGAAGAAACTACCGGAATTTATGAAAAAACAAGAAACTAAAATAATCGATTCACCTAGTGAAGACCAAAGAACATATGACATCTTTAGAAAGGTGGGCGTACAAAGTGCCGAGAAAAGTACAAGCACAGAGGATGACTTTCCAAAACTAAAAAAATCAACAGCTGTAAAAATTAGTCAAGAATGTCAAACTGATGAATCAGTTGAAAAGAAAGTGTCACCTGCAAAAATACGATCTGTGGACCTGAAACTTACTAAAACCCTACCACTTAGCCGACCGGCTTATTCCACGGCTTTAACTAGAAGCGCTTCTGCTAAATTAGTCAGCACCACAAGATCAAAAGAAATCCTAAAACCGTCTTTAAACACCGGCTTGAAACCGAAAATTATCAAGTCAGCACAAACGTCTGTTAAAAGTTTGCCTAATATAACCCCAAAGGCATGTTTAGCACGAAGTAAGACCGTTGGAGATATGAAATCATCTCCTGTAAAAATTGTAAATACGAATAGACCAATGTTTAGACTAAGTACTAAACCAGAACCACAAAAATCGTCTCTAAAATTAACAGAGAACAAACGACCGAAACCAGCAGCGGTAACGAAGACAAAAGCCGTAAGCTCTTCCGCAGATAAACTCGCGAAAATCAACTCCACCAACGAGTTTGGAAGTTCTGTAGAAACATTGGTCAACCAAACATCCACTGATAACATTAACGCGGTCCAATCGAGTAACAGTATGACAAGTTCCGTTGAAACGTTAAGTAATGAAAAAGTTGCAGCAGATGGCTGGTTTACTGTAAAATGCCGTTCCAGATTTAGAAATGGTAACGGTAAAGGTAGAAAATCGGATACTATGTTGTCCTGGGCAACCCGCTTCCACCAAATAAGCGCTACGGCTAGTTTACCAGCGCTGGCTCTACTGCCGGAGTCTAACGACCAAAAAGCATCAACGAAAAGTATCGATAAAAGCGCCAAAGATAATTTAAACACGTTAAAATCGTTAAAGGATAAGGAATTAACGTCTTTAGTCGCTAAGACACAACGCAAGCCGATAAATATGTTTATGAAACGTTCTCATACTACCTTAAGCAAAATTACACTTCCGAAAACGGATTCTCTGAAAAAACTCTCACAAAGCAAGGCGAGTTCGATTAGTATTAACAAGAAAGTTGAACGGGAGAAGTATGAAAACAAGCGTAAGAGTATCATGGACATGGACTCAGAAACGGATGATGAAATGAAGTTGAAAGACGCTCAGGAGGATTTAGTTACCGAAGAGGAACATCGGCAGCTTAGCGAAGAAGAGGATAGATTGAATAAGGAAATTGAGAAATTGCAAGGCTTGGAAATTGATGTCGATACCGAAACGGATGGTACGGAAACCGATTGTGAGTTGCAAGGGGATTGCGAAGGCGGTACATCCGAGGCTTTGATAAACGAGGATGAGGATGAGATGTCGTTAGAAGCAAGATATGAGCCTATGTTAGCTGGTAAGTTAAAGTGTGTTCACATTATTCACTGAAACACTTCACTATTACCACTACCACAATATTGTATTAATACTGAATCCCCGTTTTGGTAACTAGACTATCATCTTCAGTAGTAGTGTAGAGCTAAAGGCTAAAATTTAAAACGTGTAAATTTCACTGGACAGTGTAGTTTTGTCTTACAAGGAAATACCGGTAATTGATACTCTTAATCTTAAATGACAGTTTGTGGGTAGTAGGAAAGTATAAAAAATATTTGGGGCAGCTGTTTATCTGTTTGAATATTAAATGACACTGCTAATAGTTCACAGCACTTCACCTTCTATTTGTCACTTTAGCTGAAAACGTCCTTATAATATTTTTTCATATTCGAAATCCATAAACATCTAAAAGCTGCAGTTTTGGAATTGGAAGATTCTGGGCGCGTTTGACAGAAGAGTTTGTTCCGCTACCGCTACTTACCGCTACATCAATCCCGTTACTTGAAACGTCAAAATAATCGAAAAGCAATCAGAACATACGAGCATACTCAAACAGGCAAATCTGCCAGAAATAGTACAAAATGAGGTTTATGAAAATGATTTGGATATTCTAGCGATAGTGCATATAAACGACCCGTCATGTAGCGTAGGTGTAGCGCAAGTAGTGTAACAAAAGTTCTATAAAGTATATTTTAATGTATCATTCGATATACTTACAGGTAGCCTACGCGTTCAGCAGATACGCTGAAATTGTTGGCAACTGTTTGCTTCTGCTGAACCCCATTGACTTTATTGCTCATTGATACTAAACCCACTCCGACAATCTAATAAGACACTTTCAGCTTCACTATTTTATAAGAATACACCTGTTAATCAATCCTCATATTGCGGAGAGGTTAGTTTTTCCGGATGCTGAAATAAATTTGCATAATTCAACCTGCCTAAAAAGTGTGTTCCGCTGTGTTGCTTCTTGACTTGTCGGTCTCTTTTAGTTGGACATTTCCTTCATGCTTTTTCTTTTTGGTGGCGATCGAGAGTCCTGTTGTACCGATCTACATTTTGCCGCATGAACAGGGTATACCATATACCCCCGGTGTTGATAATACGCATGTTGAAATGTTCGAGCACCCGACCTATGTTGTCGGTTGTGCTGTCTAGATATGATACTCAACGTTTCTGCTTTCTGCTGAGAGGGGGGCGTTGATAGTGTTATCGGAGTATCCATTGCACCACAACGTTCGTTTCAGATGATCGAGTTTGTTGTGTAGTTGTTCGTTACTGCGTACTCTTCACGCCCCTTTCACTAGCGTCTGCGCTGCAGTGTTCTTTTTTTGAACAAAATGCGTTTTACTACTAATGCCGTCAGGAATTTTTTAACTAACACTCTGGATTGGCAGATTTGGTCCTATATCGTGGCCTCTAAGATTATCCAATTTGTCTTCAAACGAGTATTTTCTTTGGGGTTACCTGAGGAGTAAGGTAACGATGAACTGAAAGACCGTATACGTACGGCATATGATGAAATAAACCTAGAAGGAATACTCTGCCTTTCTTTGGAGATCGCCCTGCTTTAATACTGGTTGACACTTTGACTTCGTTGTTTTATTTGTATTAATTAAAATACTTTCTTTATTCATAGCTGAAATGTTGTGCTTTCTTTATTAAAAACACAACCAAATTCTTCATAGCTTTGTTTTGCTCTGTGTTGCAAGTACAAATATTATTTCTACTACTCGGATCCTACTACACACGTAATAAATTTTAATAGTTTTACGCACGTCGAATCATGGCAGGCAACCAGTTATACGTTTAAATTGGTTTCCTATTATGTCCTTAATGCATTGACACAGAAACGGTATAAGTAACATATATTTTACATAAAATGAAAGCAATGCAAATGTAAGATAGATATTCTTATTAATTATAATATATAATCTATTTTTTTTTTCCGCTGAAATGGGTCCGTTTACTAGTCACAACATCCTTAAGTATAGAGAAACATTATAACATTTAACATCATAACTAGTGAGACATACATAGCAATGAGATAATATTACTGTATATGTCATTTTGATTATGTCCAATATTTTCGTTGCAAAAATGTGTGTATGTAAATGTATTTAGAAGGGGATTGAAATAAAGAGGACGCGTTAAATCTCGGTGAAAAAAGTTTTTTTTTAATTATTAATAGTCCGTACCACTTAAGTTATTTAAATTTATCACTATGCTATCAAGTCGATACTTTTTGCAACATTAACGCTCTTGCTCATAGTGTGATCTGTGTAATTTATTAATTGTTTATAATTATTGTTGTTTTATCATAAACCTATCGTGCATGTAGGTATGTCTTGGGGCGAGCGTGTGGATATATTGGCTACCTTAAAAGCTCTTGTGGCCCGACATCCTGGTAGGGCATTGGAACTTCATCAAAAATTGTCGAATCCGGCGAGAAAATTATCTCTCACCGAAACATTGAAGAAATATCAAGCGAAGCAAATGGAAGCTCAGCAAAGAAGACAATACCTTCAACACGAAAAAGCCTTAAAACTAAAGACGTTGTTGGATAGAGTTCGCGACGTTAAAGAAGCAAAACTCCAATTAATCGAGGAAAGAAAGAAAAGGATGGAAGTTAGGTGATTATCTTGTAAACTTTCTAATTTCACACTAAATTTGGTGACATTTTTTTTATGTTTTGCTGCTAGGTTACAACGAGCAGAACACAATCGTAATCGCCATTTGCGAGGTATAGTGAGAAAAGCGCACAACGAGGAAGAAAAATTGAAAGAGATTGCTTTTATTAACGAACTAGAGGCACAAAACAAGAGGTAAATTTTTGTTCTAAACTGAAATAAATAGAAGTAATAAGGAACATTTATAATTTGTTTTCAGGCACGATTTCATGGTTCTATGCCGTGAAAAGAAGGGTAGAATACAAGTAATACAAGAAGATAGACGGAAGAGGCTAGAAGAGAAAGCTGCTAAGGAAGCAGCTGTAGAAGAAAGAAGGCGAGCTTTGGAAAGAGAAAGGTTAGAAAAGCTGGATAGATTGCAGGTGGAAAGGCGGCAAAGAGATGAGCGAATCGGGCAATTACAGCAGCAGAGAGAGCGCGAACGACAGGATTTGGCTCGTGAAAAGGCCAGAGACAGAGAGGTAAATAATCGCGGTAGGGTTTTCATCATTTGCATTTCACATCTGTATTGGATGCAACACTTTACGATGATGTAAAATAAGTTAAAGTAATAGTACCAGGCTGACGTGAGGCTCGCCTCAGGCCGATTTTGTAAACAAATATAGCTTGATTATTAATAATCAAAAATTTGATTGGGTGATTTGACCGCCGAGGTTGTATAGCTCGACACGTTTCTGGGCTTGCAGATGTTGCATTCGATGTACCGCCGGACGCTATGTCGGTGCCACTATTGTTTGGCATTTTAACACAAGCATCATAAATATTTTATTACTTTTAGGAGAGATTATCAGCACTTCACGCCCAACAATTAGCATCCACTCAAGAATTGCAAAAGAGAATAGTTCAGAAGCAAGAAGAATCAGCTAGAAGACATGAAGAGAATATGGAGCAAATACGCCAGAAAGCATTGGAGTTATCGATACATCGTTGCTATACAGATGATAATCAGGCGCCAAACATAATTCCCTATCCTACACAGAAATTGTGTACAGTTTGCAATATCTTGGTAGGTGTTTTTATTAAGTTGATGATATAATGGGTTGTTAATCTTAACCATTAGGAATATTATTTAGTGAAAGTTGGCTTACAATTTGGGCCCATAGTTTGATTTTTGTTAGTGTTAGTTTTATGACGTTTAAACGTTTAAATTATTGAAATGTTGGAATTTTTTTTAGAATTACTTCAAATTGGATACAATTTCTTTGATTATGAATTAATTGGCGGACGGATTTACAGACAGATGCGAGTGAGACAATTCGTTTTTTATTTGTAAACCTAAATTATAACTAGGCAAATGTTGTATTTCATTGTAGCACCTTGTCTTAAAACGAAAAGCTTGCTTGCATGCATAGTTTCATAAATACTAACTTACTAAAGAAGGATACATTCCAGATGTAGAGAAATTCTAGAAGAATTTCTCAGATTTTGACGAAATATACAGGCTGTTTCATTAAGAAACAAATAGAAGCTAGGCTCCAGGACAAAATTAACGCACCGATAAGTTGCTGTATGCTGAAGGAGAAAGTTAATAGTAGGCTTTGTACTTTTCTTGACAATTCTATAAACAAAGTATATTTCTTTGATAATTTTGAAGTAATGTTATTAAATTAAGCAATACCTTGTTTGTCAATTGTGATAAAATCCATTGGAAATTGAGTTTATATATTGCTTTTTTTCAATTTAATGTATTTACCATCCTTTGTGCGCTTTGGATATTTAATTAGGATGAAAATGAATCGTCCAAGAAATCTGACGGAACATAAGACGAACGAGCAGTAACATTACATGCTAAAGGATATACTCAGCGTTATATTCCCTAATTGTTTAGAGTAAACCGCACTGCAAGGAATCGTGGGATGTTTTAATGAGAATGGGAATTTTTTGTCGAAAACTAGGACAAGGCTGGAAAATCATTGCAAGAAATGAATGTTCTCTTGGGCGTAATGTTTCGATTTCTTCTCGAACAGTTAGAAGAAGGTTAAAAGAACTTAATCTGGTGGGTAGAAGACCAGCAACTGTGCCACTGCCTATCAGAGAGAGCATACCTGGTAGGTTGCGTTTTCTCAGAGATCAGAGTAATTAGTCTGTGGATGATTGGAAATGTGTTTTATTTTTTGATAAAGTTAGGGTGAGCTTAAAATTTTCCGATGGACGTGAGCGAGTCCGGCGAAGACCTAGGTTCATACAATGCAATATCTCTCCAAAAATTCAATTTTGTGGTGGCTTTCGTGGCGTTCGTAGAAAGTTAGTCCTTGTTCCACCGAGATCGATGAATGCAAATTTTTATCTCGAGAACGTTGTAGTTGAACATATACTTTTTGGTCCTTTTGTGGAGACGATTTTTTTTTATTGACGTAAAACAGTTACCCGACGTTATGTGGACGGAGACGTACTGGATTATCTATACCAAAAGCTCCGAACATAAATTCGTTAAAATATTTGCGGAACATGCTTAAAAGAAACGTGCTTCGTCCACTTGTTAACATGAGAGAAATCAAAGATGTAGTTCATACAGAATGGGAGGACACCCCGCAATAAATGCAGTTACTAGAACTGGAGTAGTCAACACTACTATTATCTTAATATTACCATTAATCCAGACAAATTAGTTAAAAAAATAGCAAATATGGAAATAAAGTTTTGAAACTTTGAGAAAACACTAGAGCATCCCGTATACCTTCCCCGAAAGACCATCTACATTTTTTGTACGTAAACTGTTAATTTTTCGAAGAAGTTATCACAATCCCTCGTGAAATTCTGTATAAAAGTCCTATGCATGTTTTATGTAACACGAATCGTTTTCGAGATATTGGAGTTGGAAGAGGACTAAAATTCTATTAATGTATGATTCTGGCAACTTTCCTGGCTTAGTCGGTTATATAAACTTCTGTTTACAGTTCTATTTTTGTAATTGTACTTTTCAATTCGTTGTTTCGTCGTTTTTTTTTTCTACTTTAGCGAAATATGCGTTAGATAACAATCATTCAATTTTGATGGAACGAAAATGTTAAATATGGTGAATGATTATTACAAAAGATTGTTTAAAGAAACGTGGCAAGTAGCAAACTATAAAGATTCAATAAACGATGTAAACATCCAAACATACACAACAACATAATATTAAATAGTGAAAAAGAAAGAAGATATAAATAATAAATAAATATTGTTCAATAGATATTGTGGTATTGTGTTTTTGTAGGTGCTGTACAAAAGATTATTGCAATGTAATTCTCGAAAACGGTAAAACATACGTAGGACTTTTATTGTGGAAAATGTCACGAGGAATGTTTTTTTTTTTTATAATAGTTCTCTTGGAGAAGTGAACCGTTTTGTGTGAAAATTGAAAAAGGAGAAAAAAATGTCTTTTGGGATGAAGGTAGGGAAGACACCCTCTCCGCTCTGTCCCTCTGTGGCTTACTACTGCGCCTCCTTTCAGTGTCTTCTCAAAGTTTCAAAACTATAAATTATGTATATTATATATATATATATATATATTATAACAATGTTATTTTTCGGGTAAACTCTTAAATAATGTAATTTACTATTTGTCATTTAGGCTTCATAAATTTATTTAAAGAAGTATTTCTTGTTGTAATTTATGTAATATATTAATGTCTTAATTTCGTCCAGGAATGTATATGAATCTAGTTTGCTAATGCTTTAGGTAGACACACTGTATAATTGATCGATAATGAATAATATTCCTAATGATAAAATAACAGCCTAACCGTACTGTTTGTACCGTATTAGAACCCAATACTTTCTTTGCAGATAAAATCAGAAGTGTACTTGATGAGTCATCTAAGAGGTCGATTACATCAAGAGTCTGTTAAGCAAGCAAACTCAACGCCGATGCAGGGCAAAGAACTTGAAGAGTACAATTTGAAGAATATTGTAGATGCGCCCATTGATAAAGAAGATCCCAAAGATGTAGCGGCCAAAGAACGCGGTAAAACCCATAGGAAACGCTGCAAAAAGATCAGACAAAGGATGTCAGTGAAAGGCGCTGAATTTGAAACCGCATATAAGAAAAAGGATATCGATTGCGCAAATAAGAGAAATTACAACCGTAACATAAACACCATATGTAGCATCACCAACCAAGCACCGCAAGGATGGTCTTCTTCTACTTCCAGTCAGCTGGATAGAATACTGAATGAGTTATGCCGATTGCTTTCGAAAGGCGGCAACGATGACCTGTTGGTTTTCCAGAATGTTAACGGATTTGGAGTACTGGGGAAACTGTTTCAGTTGAGTCAAGATCAAAATTCACCGATTGCTATAAAGTAATATTTTTAATATGTTTTTATCATGTTCATTACTTATATTTGTTTTAATTTTAGAAGCTTGGTTATAGCGTGTAATCTATGGCAGCTAGCTTGTAAGAATACAGATGCTGGTAGAAACAATTGCGAATATGTTGTCTTGTCCAATCGTTTGACGCCTGTTATTGATTTGCTTCATCTGAAACTACAGGTAAGTCGTTTTATATCGATGGAAAAATTGTTTTCGATCAGAAATTTGCAAATTGGTGGTTTGTTTTTCTAAACACCGTTTTTGGATTGGGCATTACGACCTTGATAGCTTAATATGATTGAATTTTTAAATATAATTTAAAGAATGTCGGATCGAGTATGAATAAACAGTCTTTTATAGTTTGACGATCTCCAGTGTAAGGTACAGTAGGCAACGTTTGCTCCGATTTTTGTGCCTCTCATTAATAAGGATTATAACAACTGCTACGTTCCAATCAATAGAAAATAAATAAAAACAAATGGGGAACTCCCACTTGGAATTCAAAAGCCGAACCTATCTGCAAATATATCTTACTACCAGTATTCATGCAAGAGGGGTGGCAAGCAGTCTAAAGAGGGTGCAATCATGGCCGCTATGCTGAATTAGAGCTGGTGGCTTAAGTCTTTCTCAGGAAGTCGGTATCCGCGGCGGTTGCTTTCATTTCACGAATGCTGTTACTGTTTATCTTGGTCGTGGAACTCGGGGTTTGATCCGAAAATACCGATTGTAGGCAGAGTTGGCGATAGATGAAAACCATTGAAGGTGGAGAGACACAAGCGTATTCGTTTAAATAACAAAAATATATTAAACAACGATACAGTTCAGAAGTACAAATAGTATGATAACGTTGAAAAAACGATTAAATTTGCTTTAAATTTCGTACCGAGATGATTACAGTAACCCAAAGAATTGACTGAAAACAGTTCAAACCATTAGTTGGCTAATAGGTAAACGAATTTCCTTTATTCGTTTTACGCATAAATCCCTCAAATTATAAATTCTGCAATTACTTTCTCACAAGATTTTGTTGGGTTACAATTGTTGTTTAACAATGTTTAAATTGACCTCCACCTCTTAACTACATTGAAAACTTGCAAGTAAGCAAAGGTCCTTGGGTACCCCAATTGGTCCCAGTACATTTATCCCTTGACTAAAGTAGATAGCGACAGTTATTGACAGGAAAGAAAAAGAAAAACAAAAGTTTACTGCGTTACAACAAGTTATGGACAAATGCTCGTACTATTCTGGTTTATGGCAAACAGTTTCAGTTATAGGCTTTAACTTGAAAGATGTACTTGAAATTTTAAAACTAAATAAGCTTATTCTGGAGAGGAAACCGGGTGTGACAAATACGTTTGCATAAAAAAAAGGCTAAAGTTAAATTTTTTTACAATGGAACTTTTTAACAGTGACGTAGTGTCCCAAAAAACTAGTGTAAATTACTTATCGTGTCTCTAAATTGGGCCGGTGGTAATAGGTAGGTAGAAGGATTTAGTATAGTTCCCGTGGAAACTGTCTAATTCGGCAAAAATTGGTAGTCTCCCACCACGTGGCAAGGTGGACAGAATCCGTTACAGTAGATTTGTAGTTCTTCAAAAAACTCGGTACGATATTCTGTGGTTTGCTTAAAGAACTTGGCTCGGGATGGTAAAGCAAGGTGCCCCGAAAGAATATAATAAATAATACAAAAGGGCGGATCCGGAGTATGTGTAGAATTCTACGTTAAAAGATGGGAATAACAGTTATCATCATAAATTTATACACGGAATAGACGCAAAACTTTTACGTCAAAATCTGTACAAATTAAGTCGTTTAAAACGACGCTACTAAATAACTTTTCCCAGGCTGTCGTACAGCCGTATTAAGTGTATACTTTCGAAATGGTTCGAAGTTTTTATCAACAAGAACTGAGAACTAATGGAATGTATTATGGTAGGGTGCATTATTAACAACGACAAAGAAATGTGTGGGTAAGTTAGGTATAAGCTTTTCTTCTAGCCATCTACCATAATTGTCTGCATTCATATCGGAATGATAGTCACCAGTTTTCACTACAGATTTGAAGATAAGTAAAACTCATTTTGCCTCTTGCGCGCACTGTTACTAGCCTGGATCCTTTAGAAATATTCTTAAAAGGACCTTTTGTAGTTTCTTCACTTCACCCCTTTGCTGCTGTATATGTAAGTGTTGTAAATACATGCAATGGGTTGATTCTTGTCACGGAATCGTCTAATCCTTTGCAAGTAATCAATCCTTAATACTCGTATATCTATCAATATTTTCCTATTACTCTGTGTACATTATCAATTAATTAAATCCTAAATCTGTCACAATTCCTCTTAATTCTACTTTGCTTTGCATCTTCTAGTGTAGGGCTAGCGTAACACGTAGCTCGTCTGTTCTATGAAAATTATAAATCATGTCTCGTACTATCCTTATTCGATATTCCGATAAGCTTGTGACACTATGTCGTCTTGATCTCTTCTTACGAGGACCTTTAAATATTTTTTCATCAGAATTTCTTGGTACATCTCCTTCTTTAACAATTCTGTTGCTTGTTTGCACCGACACACCGGTTACTTCACAAAGTGATTGTTTTATCTCTCTTATTGTCAGTTTTATGTTTACAAAAATAATTGTATGCATTAAAAACGATTTCTTGCATTGAGCATGCATCACCTTCTGATTTCATAACAAAGATGTTTTGAGCGGCCACTGATAAGTACACTGTAATTGCCACTTAAGTATTACTGCAAGTAAAAGCGACTACGGCGCATACTGTCTCTCGTGATACAGTACAGAGTAACCAGCTGCTAAATAGGTTGCCCAACAACAAAGGTAAGTAGAGATACGTTCCGATGTCGGAAAGGTCTGTTTGCACGAAAAATCCTACAGGGTGAAATATTCAAAAAATGTAACAAGACAAAGGTCGCTAGCAACGTTAGTACTCGTGGGGGTGTAAATTTTTAAATTATATATTTGTTCCATCTGAGATGTTTTTCAAATGCTTGAATAAGTTGCTTCGAGCTGTACTAGTAAGGCAGCTTCAATTTAGTTTGTACTATACTAATAGAGCTCGGAGCAACTTAATCGCGCAATTGAAATCATTTTAGACGAAACAGTCTCATCAGTATATAACTGAAAATGCCGATGAATCCGTTCCTATTATACGGTAAACTGTTTGTCTTTATTATACTATAAGGGAATGCACTATAAATTAATAAAACAAAGATATAAACGTCTTTCTTACAGATATATTGACTATGACAGTCATACAGACAAGTGCATTCTTGCCAACTGAAAAATTATTTTATTCCGCTCTTCGCGAGAACAAACATACAATGTGTGCCAAAAAGTACGCACCATATAGAATCTTGAGTACCTTTTGAAAGTAACTTGACGCCCATTAAACGCAAGTTATCTTTTACCATATATAGAGTGGGCATTTAAAATTGAAACATGCTCAGGAGTAAAGTACCCTTATTATTCAAGATAGAATTAACAGCTATACTCTAATATGAAACCATAGCCTCCTATCTCAAAGACCATGTTTACATCGTGAGTAACTACCGTAGTTACTAATCGGGTTTACATCGTAAAATATCTGACAGTAGTTAGTACTTCCGATTGATATTAGACATATTCTATAGCAAACATGCTATTAAAAAGTAATAAAAGCATCTAACCTCCCGATGTACAATAGGTAAGTCGAAAAGTTTGTGCGATATTTTAAACGGTAGACATTAGTACACAGACGATAACATCAATGTGTATGCGGAATAGTAAAATAGAATAGTATATATTTATTCAGTAAATACATAATTTTTCGACTTAGCTGTGCTATTTGCTGCTGAGTTATTTTCACATTGCTTAATCTGATGTAATGAAAGACATTATCTTCTTCCTCACTTGTGATTATGATGGTTTCTTTTGGGCCAGCCTGATCGAAAAATTCGACAATTGATGGTTTGTCCGTATTGATGTATTTTCTTGTCGGCGTAAATGTAAATGGAATGGATCGGCGCTTCTGTGTGAGAGATCTTGCTGTATGTTAGATTCTAAACCTATTTAACGACCTTTGAGATCCTCACATTTAACGTGGTTATATCTATAAGAGCGGGACTTATTATCAATTTCTTAATAATACTAATTAAAATTATGATATTAATTTTTCATTAATCCAACACACATGTTTTGTACAGGACAAGTCAAAATATTAAACATGATTATATGCAAATACAATACATTAAAGACGCGGAATAGCCTGATAAAACTAAACGTGTTCTGGGTTTGGACCGTGTCATAGTTAAACGAAAACTCAACGTTTCGCCCACATAGCCATAGATAGCCTAATGTTGGTTACACTGACTAAAGTCGGTAGTTACTGATCCTGATGCGTTTATATCGCACGGTAGTTAATTGCGATTAGTACCTACGGTAGTTAGCTCACGATGTAAACGGAGTAAATAATAAAAAAATCGCCTTTTCTTCGCGATAATCGCCTATGCAGTCCACATTTACATCTGCTCTGCTTAAAGTATTCGTAACTAAAATGACTAATAAAACAACGGGAGTTAGTGGCACCCCTTAGGTGTTACGAGTTGTTATCAAGGATTATCGATATTTGTGTGAAAAATTTACGTATTTTTGGTGCATTTTGTTCATCTGCTCGGTGAATTGGGACGTAAATGGAAACTGTTCTAGAAATTACACTTTAAGATAAGGGGATACCCCGAAGAAAAGGCGAATTTTTTATTTTTGAGATAGCTAGCTGTGGTTTCATGTTTGCGTATTGATGTTACTTCTGAATAAGTTTTCTTAACAACATTTTCCTTTATTTAAAAAAATAAGGGTACCTTACTTTTGAACCTCTTTCAATTTTAAATGTTTACTCTCTATACGGTAAAAGATAAATTGCCTTTAATGGGTGTCAAGTGTTCAAATTTTCTGCATTATTACAATTTTAATCCATAACAGAAAAAATACATATGGTGCATACCTTTTGGCACACGTTGTATACATAGCAAGACTTCACAGATTAGACGTCTCTGACAGGATAGTAACAGATAAATTTGCCAGATAATAATAACAGTAGGGATGTCTCTTTCCTATTGGCACACCCTGTATTATCTAGCAAATTTACCTGTTTCTATGGACACATCGTTTCATGAACATTATCAACAAGCAGGCGTATTATAATTGTAAGTTATTTGAAAGCCTGTAACGACAACTTTTTCGAAAAATACAATATTTCCGGATATGGTATGTTGCATAAACTAATTGCATAAAATTTAACACAGAATCCAAATGTGACAAAAATGGTAAGGTTCTATCTAAGACAGAGAAGTTGACGGCTACTTTGGGTATAAAAGAGAGATAACGGTAGTTACAATATAATATTTTGTATGTAAATTTTCAAATTTCTATTTTACTTACTTCCCCATATATTTTTTACCGATGCTCATCGTGACGTACCCTGCTTTCAGCCACTTTCAATCAAAACTAAGCTAATCGAAATCTCGTGAATTTTGCCGTCCGCTCTTCGTTAAACTCAAAATCCTTCCACTAGTATATCTATATATACTGGAAACTTATATTTATGTCCATGGCAATAAAACAAATTTGAATACCTGTTCTTGTCATAGTTATCCAGTGAAGAATACTTATATATTCTATATATTATTTTTTAGGAGTGAGGCTATTTATAAATAACCTCTCAACAAGGTAATCTATTATAGTTAATGACCTAACTAAGCGTCTGTATTGTGTCATAGTAGTTAATCGAAAACTAGACGTTTCGGCCACAATCAGGTGGGACTTCTTCAGAAGAAAAGGTGGTAGGCCTCAGTTAGCGCGGTAACTCAACGTGCAAACCACGCCAGAGGCCAAACTAACTGAGCGAGAAGCAATTCACGGTAACTCAGCATGTGATCCAATCCAGATGTGAAAATCAACTGTAGGGGTATGAAGGGAGCAGCACGCTTTTATATTGGTGGTAGACTTGTCGCTGATTGGGTGGGTGTTGCTGATACTGTCAGTCGAAGAACGGTCTTTACAGATGTCGGGGCTCACACCCCTCACTTGATCTTTCGCCTCTGATATGGTTCACATGCTGAGTTACCGTGATCAATTGCTTCCTGATCAGATAGTTTCTCCTTTGGCACAGTTTACACGTTGAGTTACTCTGCTAACTGTGACCTACCAACTTTCCTTCTCTTGAAAAAACCCGCAGTTGATTTTCGCCTCTAGCATGGTTCACATGCTGAGTTACCGTGATCAATTGTTTCCCGTTCATTTACTTTCGTCTTTGGCGTGGCTTACACGTTGAGTTACCGTGCTAACTGTAGCCTACCACCTACCACTAACATGACAGCGTAAAAACCTAGAACACGTTTACTTTTAACCGACTCTGGCCATGGAAGCGTGTTATCATTTCAATAAATTACCTTGTTAGGGCAGTTCAAAAAATCTAATTGTTACATGTCTTATACCTGTACGAAAACAATGTAGTTTTGTTATGATAAAGGTTTGAATCCACAATTTTATACGATGACCACAGCTGGGAAACTGTGTAATGTAGATTGGTGGATGTATATACCTTCTAAGCAATTAAAGGTAACGAATTGCTGAATTAAAAATTCACTCTCTGTGCTATATTCAATACGATATAGTTCCAAATATAAGGAGTAGCTATAAAAACCGTGCTGTTTTCTAACGTGTGAACGAACTGTATTCCCATGTGGGTAATTTAAATTGTAAGCATGATTATACGAATTTTGCCGGACGTACCTACATATAATTTTACGCCTTCCTTGGGAATAATAAGTACACGCACACGCTTTTTGCTGCGTTAAGTAGTTGTTTGCAGTTAATATCTGGGGACTTACACGAACGTCGCCGCGCGCCTTACCCAATAATAACGCGAACAAGATTTTAACGTAAATGTTTCTGTGTCGAAAATGGCCTTCCATTAGCTACTAATATGAATTTATACGTATGTATATATACATATATGCATATTATATGGATACGATATCTAAAATATGTTTAATTATAAATAATGTGTCGTGTGCCTACCGTTTTCTTCAATACACTTTTCATACACTGCCAAAGCGTGGTTTACTGAATTTAAAAGACTCCCTGGAGTATCTCCTACTTCTTGAACTGCGTTAATTATTTGTTGCTTATGTTCCGCAGTGTCATAACATGGAGTTTTATAAACAACATTTTTTTGTGTCCCGAAAAAAAATAATCCATTGCTGTTAAGTCTTGGCTGTTTGCTGGCCTACCATTTCCTATCCTACCTCTTGGATATTCTATATACAGAAAATCCTTGACTTGTTTAATATTATGCTGTGAAACGCTCTAATTCTGTAAAATCGTTTCCCCTGCTGACATTGAGTGGTAAATTGTCAATACATTCTGTAATTTTGTGTTGTACAGGATGTAAATATCGGCATACTGTTAATTTTTCATTAAAAAATTCAGATCCTAATACATATTTATCTACTACATAATACCAAACAACTAATATCCTTGATGTTTTATGGACTATTTTTTTAGTTATTATTTTTAGCCATTATATTTGCTTAAAAACTTAATACAAAAATCAATTGTCTGCCGGTACTGCCTCACATTTAGCTTTTAAGTATTTCGAAATTTAAAGGCTTGATATTCATGTTTACTTACTTATTGTATACTTTATGAATGGAACCATGAGAAATGCCTGTTTCTCGAACAACGTAATTGATGGAACTCGAACTAATATGTTTATTGTACTTTTATTTATTTTATTATTTATTACTGACAAATTTCTATATACCTTCGTAACATTTAAAAGCCTTCCATTCTCTGAGATTTTCTTATTTAATCACGCAAAAATATCTGTGGAAAGAGCTTGTGCTTTGGAAAGCGTCTGTTATATTCCCTGTGAGCAATAATTGTACTTTTATTACTCAACAAATATATTTAAAGCATGTTACTTCTTTCTTGGACATTAAACCTCATGGTAAAAACGATAAGAATTAACAATAATGATAGCAAGGACTATGGAGTAGTATGGCAAACAATACAAAAGTATCGGCACACTCCGCACTACACAGGTTTAAATGATTAATTTGGGACAGCAGCGTAGATCCTCATTTTCCACTGAAGATCGGTCCTCAAAACGGTCGTCCTGAATTAATTAATTAATCTTGTGTGGTGCGGAGTGTGCCGATACTTTTGTGTTGTTTGTTAACAATTAACTTCATAAAAAGCACATAAATGCCGTTATACACGATGACCAATTTATTGTTCGTAATATGTCAAAATGAATATTATTCATATTTATTCAATATTATTTCCATGGTACATCATGCCATAAATATTTCTACATTGTTGCACTTAAATCGGAAACTACTGGATAAAAATATAAAGTATGTAATGTCACTGAAATCAGAGCAAAGTATGTTTTTCAATTAATGTACAGGGTGTTCCATTTTTAAAAATAGGGGTTTTCTACAAAATATATGAAATAATAAATTACTAATGATTAAATACTAATGATTAAACTGTTATCAAGATACAATGACCACACTATACAATGTGTAAAATTACACAGTTCTATTAAAAACTATACTTTTAAATACAGACTGTGTCCAATGTAGTCTATTTGTTTTAATTATCAGTAATATCTGGATTAATAAAACTGTACATTGTCTTAAAAACAGTAGCAGAAACAGAACGGTTCATACGCATACTATTTAATGACATGATAATGTCGACTAAAAAGAAAATGGCGGGTAATTTAAATGCATAACCCGCTTACCCACCGCAACTTTCGTATGAATTTGTTTACGTTTTATATGATTTTAGAGCTAATAGTTAGAATTGTTTCAAGAGTTGAATGAAAATTATCAATAATAAAATGATCACTTTTATAATAGTATACGCTATACAATAAGAAAATGTTGTGCTTAAATATTAGGCCCCAACGACGAAATTTCGTATAGCCTTGTGTTGGTTTTGTGCCGTTTTATGTGGCAAAATTCTTGCGGATACAAAAATGATTCGAAAGCATTTCATATCAATTTGGAAAACAGAAGAATATACTATAGCTCCTGTACAAATATTTTTAAAAGTAAAGATTGTACCTGATGGGCGTATTTCGCGTTAACGGAGACAAATGTCAACAAGGTGTTTGTTAAAAATAGACTTACCCTATTTGTTTCCAAACATTGAATTTTGTTGCAAATTGGCTACTATTTAATTTGGTTTACGTTTTGCCTCTATCTTTTTAAATAACAGTGTTCTCCCACTCTCTCACCAGCGCTGGAGTACATTTGTTAGCTATAGTGTCGATCAAATTATGAAACGACCCTGTCCTTCAAATAGATTAGAACGTTGCTATTAAAAATTAGATAGATGGGATACCGTTTTTCGTTGATTAGTGAATATAACTCAGCATTTTGTTGGTCGCAAATAGCAGGACATTGCAAGCGCTAGTTGGCAAAAGATTCGACGATTTGGGAAAGCGACCTGCGTATTGTACACGAAAACATTGTGGAGTACCTCCCCAAAAGGAAAGTGTTAAGAAATCCAGTTGTGGCGAGGCCGAGGTACATATCAAGCCCGCAATTCAAAACGCTGTAACTTTCTTAATATTAAAGCATAAATTGTTCTCTTATTTCCACAAAACGCCGCAGTACGAGCAAAAAATGAAAGTGTATACGAAATTTAATTTCGAGTGGTGGCGGAGCTGGGCGCATACAGAGTTAGGAATTCAACGAGGTGTAATGTGGTTAAAATTGAAGCACAACATTTTCTTTTTACATCACAAAACGAACAAAAAATCATGGCGCATAGAAAATTTCAAAATGCCGAAGTGCTGGGGCAGAACTACGGTGTCTACAGAAAGCGTTGAAACTGAATTAATATTAAAGTACAATTTTTTTTTTCACGACACAGGACGTTACAAAATGATAACGTATAGAAAATTTCAAAATTCAAGGGCGGCGGGGTTGGAGGCATCCACTCAACGATAAATTTAAGCTCAAAGTTTAGTATTCAGGCTATTACAATATTTAATAACTTTCTATTGACAATTTTCTTCAAAATGTAAAATAATGGTACTCTTGAAGCACTTTCGCGCATTCTTAAATTATGAAGATTCTGTAGATTTAATCTGAGACTTATTGACTCATTTTTAGTCAACTGCCGCTTCGTACCAAGCAAAAAACTCCTTAATGTGCGCTTGTGCGCTAACCACTAACTATTGTGACAGCGGACTATCTTGTTTCTTTCTCAAGTTTTCCTTAAAATCGTGTTTAGAAGACCAAAGCATGACATAAGTTTTATAATACACCAATAGTTGCAATAACTGTGCTGAGCAACAGTTAAATTAAAATAAATTAGAAATTTCTAAAAATACTGCGCGGAAAAGTTATGGATCTATGAACCGTGACGGTTACTAGGAGGTTTAATCAGTTGGAATTTTCACGTATGAAGTAAGGAGCTCATGTTATTCCTAAATTTCTTGTTATGAAACATCATATTATTTCTCCTTCCGACAACCAGACTTTTTGTCCCGCAAGCTTCGTATTGGTTCGGGAACGAAGTAGCCAAACTAGACGTGATGTGAACTCAGTTTCTATGTAACTCCTTTATTTGATTGGAACACCCTAGATCATCAAGTCGAAAAAACCTATTAACTTCCCAGTCGACCTCTATCTTCTGATGAGGTTGCTACGCTTTCCAAAGGCCCTAACTTTGTCCCTACGCTTAAACATGTCTCAACTTGTACTCAAAAGTGCCGCCAAAAAATATTTTTTGAAAATAGAACTTATTTAGATTAACGTCAGCATTAATCATTCGACTTTTTTGGATTCTAATCTTTTACAAACTGTCTGATTCCAGCATTGAACTCATATCGTATGAAATATATTTTACCTGTCTGGTCATAAAAAGAATTTCTATTGTTGTGTTGTTGTAATGTACTAGTAAAGCTAAGAAAATTTGAGAAAGAGGCCACATAAAGTGGGAACCGTATATTCTCGAATAGTAAGCACGTCTGTTTTTTGAAGTTATATTTAGTACCAATATTGCCTTTTAAATTGATTGCGATATGTATCTTTTTATAAAAACTGTCATTAAAATCTTATTTTTTATGGTCTGAGATGAAATATTTAGTAAGTGATTTAACAAAGAGTTGACAGACAATGTTCGACTCGGGAGTCATAAAACGTATCCTTACGATGTTTACACCGAAGGAGATAAAAACACTTTTACCTTCTACAAAACACGACGAATTCGAAGTTTACTTGTTTCGTCTTTAATCTATCCTCCGAGGCAATAAAACAGTATACGCAGAAAGAATGACGCTCAATCTCTGGTAAGCAGCCGCCCGCGATTCGACGGGAAACGTTCTTCTGATAGATACCGCCATCTGTCGTCGATATTTTTACAAATACCTCGTTTATTTCTCTTCCATGCACACGTTTAATGTCAGTCCATCCTTCTTTTTTTTCGATATATGGCCGCGTTTTCTCTCTTTCTGGACTTTCCCGCGATTCTCCGCTTTATTTATGGCACTTTTTAGAGTGAAATTTGACGGTGACGCCCGTACAGTGTGGGCCGACGTCGCGGACGCGAGAGGGGAATGCATTAGCGTCGAGCTTTTAGCGGCGTCGAGTGCAAAATGTGTTGCCTATAAAATGAAATGTGCGTTATGAATTTTTATGTTACAGCTGTATTTTCGCTACGCTAATACGATTTTACTTCTTTTCTGTTTTCTTTTTTCTTCCTTTTGAAGGAATATAACAAGGAATTTGCTTTGTGACAATTCAGTAGACACAGCAAAGGGAAATGAAGTATAATAGCTTTGCGATTGGCGTCGATTGCGTTTTATTTACTTTTTTACTTATGTGGTTGCAGTTTATTTTTCCCATTACGTTTCTGTTGTTTCTGTGTATTTTTGTCTATGCGCAGAATAGAAGAATATATTGCTAAAAGCAACATTTAAACCGTTTTGGCTAAATCTTTGATAACCAGAAGCAACTTCACTTGAAAATTTTCAAAAATATGCGAATATAAATTCAAACTAATGGATCGCTTATGTCTGAAGTTATATTTTTCCGCTTTAATATTTTTTATCATTCTCGTGCATAATTATCATCTTCATGAAATTATTTTCCAAAACTTGTAGTTTTCCAGTAATGAATTTCAAAAAGAAAAACAGTATTTTCTGTGAATTAACGTTCGTTGCAATTTGGAAATTTTTGTAAAACCATGTTTTGAAGATACCACATTCAGTGGAAAAAAAATTTTTCGACAATTGGAGCGCATGCAAAGGTGTACAAATCTTAATGGCAATAATGTTAAAAAACAAAACGTACCAAAAAGATTTTTTTATTGTTTTTGTAGAAACAAGGTATGTCTCGTATCTGCACCTTGTCTTCCAGTTGTTTATGATATCCATTAAGGTGGCTGTACACGGTTCGAAAAATCTCGTTCGTGAATAGGGTTCGTATCTCGAAGCTAGCATGCGTGATTATGCTGACACGGTTCGTGAAATTTCATGCTGTTCTCTGGTTTTCTTATACACCGCAGCTATAAAAGTTGATACAGTAAATGAGAGTATAGAGCTTGTCACTGCGATTTTCGGTCTTGCTATAATAGAAAATTTGATTGAAAAAAAGAAAAGAAACTGAAGAAAAGGAAGAGACACTGGATAAGAAATTGGATAAACATACGTGAGCCGTTTTGTACTTCACATCAATTGATAAATGAGTTGAGAAGTGAAGGTGTTCCTTTATTTAACAATTTTTTCTGACTCAATCCAATCATTTCGATGCTTTGAGAGAGAGTGCTCCCTCTAAAATGTGGACAAATATGCGAGAATCACTGTCATCTAGATTAAAACTAGAAATTACGCTGAAGTTTTTGGGTACGGGCGACTCATTCAGTTTTAGCACTTATTTCGGGTGCTGACTACGACAATATTCTACAACCACGTTCTACCACCGAAAATGTCGACGTTCTCTCGTGAAAAAGGAGAGAAGACTAAGCAACTAATAAACTTTTTCAAATTTGTTTATTAGTTCCTTAGTCTTGTTACCTTTAACGAGTAACGTTCTAGCACGATTTGTTGACCTGCCTCCAGGCACCTTTAGTGATGGATTGGTACGAAGTAACTGCGAATTGCCGTTAACAGCTTGTAGTAGCTAATTAATATAAACTGCTGGTTTTTGTAGTATGCAGGACTGTTTAAGCCGTTACGTAGATATATGTAACGGAGAATACGGGTAGAAGCATGTCTAACTCACGCCCCACTCATATTCTTCCTTTTCAACATTTATGTAGAAACGTAGGCACTACCCTGAAAACCTTATCTAAATGGAGGCAACTGGGCTACCTCCATTTAGTACTCTAGATGGGTATTTTTTTACCATCCATGAAACATTACCGATAGGAGGTGAAAGTTACTTGGTAAACATATATGCCCACGTTAATACGCTCTGTAAGATTTTCTTTTGATAGGTAAGATTCTTTGGTAAGTTTACTTCGCTGGTTAAAGTGAAAGGGTAAGTTTCACCAAACGATTAAGCGTTGAGGTATTTCTAACTACGTGGGGAAATCTATTTTTGTGGAAAGCCGGAGATAAAAATTCCTTATTTCCAGTAGTGTAATTTTATTAAATTACTAATGACTGATGCAAACTATAATTCTGTAATGCAAGAACGTTTATAACACTTTTTTTCAGTTAACCTTTTGTTACGCGCTGAACGTACATTTTGCAGTTACCAACTTCTACTTCGAATTTTTCTCCGAAGCCCTTACAAAATGTCCCGTAGTTAGGGAACCCATATCGTATTTTTGCGTCATTATCCTGAATAAGAAGTTTTTATTTTTCGGTTATTGCATCTATTTTCTTATATTTACGGCTTCGATAATTTTTGGGAAAATTCTACACAAATGCCTTTGTCTCCATATTTTAAGAACGTTATTTTTCGCAGTCTACTTTCCTTACGTTTCAATAGAAGTCGTATCATGTTGGGTATATTTTCGATAACTTCTCCGATTGATCCACTTGAGTGATGTAGTATCACAATAACTATATTATTCTAGAACTTTAGGATCATTTTTGAAGCTCTCTTTCCGTTAAGATTTGACACTAGTTGGGTGTATACGAAGTTATCTCTGTGTGGTAAATTTATTTTGTGCCTTAAGGAAGGAAGGCTTTTCGCTAAAATTTTGCGGCTTTATTCGGCTCAGAGAAGAAGATTATTGTTTCTGGATACGAGAAAGTAATTTTCTTGTATTTTGAGTTTTGAAAACGACGTAAATTTTTACGGGTTGGTGTGCGGAACTTCGACACTTAGCCAAGCGAAGTTATATCATCTTTTTTTTTGTGCGTGGGAACTCTAATCAAGTGTTAGCTACCTAGGTTTCATTGTACAAATTTTCGTCTTACGGTTATTTTCCCCGTTCTTAGAGTTCGTTTGGTGGATATTAAAAACCACGGCGATAGCGCAGTGTGTTCGTTGTGGGTACTGTAGAGTTCTGGTGCAGTAGAGGGCGAGACAAAGCTCCGCTAGGATACTCAGCTACCGAAATCGACCTTCAACTTAATCCGCCGATCAGATAAGTAGTTCCGAACCAATTGAACCGACCCAAGGAAATAAACTTTCATTGCTGTTATTTTTTTTTGTTACCTTCCTTTAATTAACTTTTTTTATTTGTACTAGTAAATCACAATTAAAATCCTTTTTCTTGATTATACGAGGAGAATTAGAAATTTCTCGCTAAATAAAATGTTGACGTTTCTTTCAACCTTCCGTTGAACTGAATATTCATAAAAATTCAAGTAAACATATTGACTTTTGTAGATTTATATTTTAACGCCTCCATGAAGGCGTTTCTGGTTAACACTTTTGTTTAGTCTGGGTAGTTACCTGTGTTAAGTATCAAATTTATACAAACTGTGAACCAACAAGATCTTGTAGGGTAACCGTAAACTAAGTATGCTTACACTCGAATATTTAAATGCTTAAACGATATGAATCATCTGGAATAAGAAATATACAACGATATCAGATTAAACTTTACTTTTAACCTTCTATTTACGTTTCACTCCACTTGCTAGCTACGATTCTTATCCCTTTTGAGACGAACTACTTGATTTTCTTGAATTGAACTAGCCTAACCTGATTATCATGAACGTGTGTATTCTGGATTTGAACTTGGGTTCCCACGACCAAGGTTTACGGAAGGACATTCGTGTTTAATAGTGGGTGGGGCCTTCCAGTCAAGGTGGCTCCTGCCGCGGGAGCTAATTTATTTTCGCTTCGACCTGAATGACCATCTCCGATTGGGCATAGCGACCACGAGTGTTTTCCCCCTTTTGAACAACGACTTCCAGAAGAGAACCTGTAATTCTGAGTATACAGTAGGTATATGCGGCTGTTGTTAAGAGTAGATTTATCGCGATTTTCTACCCTCTTTTCCCTTTGTCTATAGACTGGAAGATGTAGCACTCTCTTCCACGATTGAATGTACTTAATATTTTTTTAGTACTTCCATTAACGTAACTAGCTGTATTTTAGAAGCATTATTTTGTGCACTTGTCCGGGGGAATGTGTATACATAGCGTTGTGTTCGCTGCTTTCTTAAAGATAAACGATAAGTAAAAAAGATTCTCAATCACACTTCGTAAACCTACTAAAATGCCATATGGAATAATAATCTGCAATATGAATACGTAATATAAAATGCAATATTAGTGTTGAATGATAAACTGTGTATGTAGGTCCATTGCTATTCTACGTACAGTCCCTATTCTAATTCGCGCACAATGCGGCGCTGCTAAACATGACGTTATCCTCACCTTTGTCCCGAACAGTCCTTTTTATTGTTCTTTTAGCGATCCACATTATACTAATATATAACTGTAATAAAACAATTCTTAAAAAAAATCACAGCATTTACAGTAAACCATAATAAATAAATTTGTATGAAACTATACTAATTTTTTTCGCTTAGCAGACAAAGTATAATTTGGATACGTAGACATATTTGAATTATAGATGGCTTGTATCTAATTGACGCATTAATGTATTCACCTTAGATATTTTTTGCTCGATGATTCTTTACAGGTCTTGCTCGGGCCTTAATGCGAAGACGAAGTATCCCTATTTACAACATGCGTAACTTTTTCAACGACGCTTGCCTAAAAATTCCCTCAAATAACGTGGACAAAACATTTTTACAAAAGTAGATTATTTAAGTTTGCAAATAAAGAATAGCACATTCTACAGGAAAACTAAAAGACAGCCTGCAGTGGTACAGCGATTCACTGTCATGTGAATATGTTTTGCCTTAATAAATTTTTTAGTTGAACCAGGTAATATTCTCCACACATTTGTTTTCTCCATCTTCTAAGCTGAAATCATCTTCATAAATAATTTATTACTCTTAAATATGTTGATTATTTTCTCAAATGTGTAAAATTAACTCTTTACAGTAAAATTACCTTTATATTTGTCGGAATATTACCAAAAATACCCTTTACCGTAAAATTTGGTTAACCCTTTGCAATAAGGTACTATTCACCACTTACACGTGTAAATTTATCTACTTACAATGTACGATATACCGGGTGGGTCATTAGTGTGTCGGAGTAGTTTAGCGTGAAAACTATCAGTGATGGATGACATTCCCCATTTTGTAAAATTCTGCATGAATATACAGCTCGTTTCAAATTTCCGCAACTGCCTTCAACTTTTTTATTTTAAATAAATTGTTATATTTTTTATTACATATTTTGATAACCATTTAAATTGTCTTTGCAATTATGTCGGGTTATGTTCACTTCCGACAATTAGTTTTGGCTATTTTGCAAACTTTGTTAAAACTTTCATAGTTGGAGACAATTTAAGGCCTAGTCTGAAAACGAGAGAAGTGTCTGGAGTTACTTTCTTGCTATCAATTTTGAGGCTAACACGTTATATGCTTCAAGGTAGTATAACGTAAAAATATTTACATGATGTGAAATATGTTGTGCAACATTTATTGAAATTACATTTTTTCCACTTTCTTAAGTGAAATTTACACTTTTTTACATTGCCAGCAAGGTAAAGTTTTCTTTCGTAGTTGCTCTTTGCTATTATCGCGTTTCAATAAAAAACTTAAGCAATCCGTACAGAGACAGTTGAAATTATGCTCAGAGTAAAACAGAGTGCATTTTTTGAATTTATTATTTATTACTTTATTATGGAGAAAGTAATAATCATAGGTCGAAATAAAAGAGGTTTTAACTCGCAAAATTGTATATTTAATCTATACAATGCTGTAATTACAAATTTTCTATAGATTCAACATATAACAATTGAAGAAAATAGGCCACTACGCTCAAGAGTTTTGTTTTTCCACTTTATATTATTATGTATTTATGATGTTTGTATAATTCTTCATATCTGGATAATTCTTTCGTATCGCACGAAACCGTTAACATTGTGTAGATTAAATATGGAGTTAAAATCTCTTTTATTTTGACACATAATTATTAACAACGCACACAGAATCACCATGGAACGTTTGAAAGTAATACTTTTGCATTACATACAGTGTCTTATTACTTTATACAATTTGCATAACAGAAAAAAATGAATACAGGTAAATGGTTTCGTTTTTATTATTTCACAATTTTAGAACCAAGCATAAAAAACTTACTTAATTCTTGCTTTCTGGGTTATTTGCCATGCTGTTGTGTTTTTGTTGGTGGTCTCGTAATTTATTTTTCCAATTAGCACCGCAAATGGTAATTACTATTTACATTTGGCTTTTCGTCACATATGTTCTTGAGTATAAAATTATGTCTCATAGGAATATTTTTAAGCCACCCAATTGATTCTTTGAATTTCTCCATGTTCAATAGGGTGACCACCTTTAAAACATTTTCTTTTGTAACAGATCTACTTAATGGGATGCCTAAGGTTAGATAAATTAAAAAGCTAGAGGTTAAAACTTACAATATAATAAACGCATCTATAATGTTTTTTTTTTTTCTTGTAAACACAGCCGGTTATATTTGTAGATGCGTGGCGGTAACAAAAAGTGATCTTTGAGAAATTCTTTGACGATTCGAAAAAGTTTTATCATGGGACAAATCGTGTGCTTACGATGCAATGGTCCTTTGTAAAAATTTCTCTTGTGTCGTAAAGAGAGGTATGGAAGATTTATACTAAGTAGACTATGTAGTATAAACATAACTGGTTTGTTTATCTTTGGAGAAAAAGGCGAAGATGTCGTCCGGTAACGAGGGTTGGAATTCATATGTATTTTTATATTTCGTGACGAAATAATCGGTTCGAGTCCGTTATATAGTGTCCGTTAAATAGAGATACGCATTAACATAGATGAACGTAACACTTTCGTGGAATTAATAAGTGTCCGCTAAATAGAGGTGTCCGCTAAAAACGGGTTACACTGTACATACATATTAGAGTTGTGATACTCTAGAACATGCTGGGAAGAACGTACATTTTTTTATGGTAAGTTTACGATAAATATACGCATAATATCAAAAAGCACCATTTGATGTCTAGTTCAGCTTAGATCATTTGACACTTCGTTTCACGCAATATGCGGAAATATTGAAATTTAGTCCTCAAAAAATGTATAAGTTAATACGACAGTTAATAACTTCCCGAGTATAGATTGCATAGATTACTTTAAACTTTCTGCCTTTACCAAATTACGAAATATCCACGCAATCCTATTATCGGGCGGTACTACTTCAAGTTACACATCTTTTTTCTTCATGACTACAACCACAAATTAAAAAAAGTTTATTTTTGTTTATTCGCCATCCAAAACCTAATGAGAAGAAAGAAAGAATTCCATTTTTAGAATCCAACAAACGACGTGAGCATATCGTACCTGTCTTATCTTCTCGCAGAGCTCGAGCAGTCTCCTTTGATTGATGTTCGCGTTCTTTTATTCCTGAGAGATTCTAAGAACGCCTTCAATTTTCGGAAAAGAGAGCCGACCGTCGAGAAACTTATCGTCGATGGACCCGAACGCGAAGAAAAAGATTAGCTGGCTTGGACTGAGTGTTGTATATTGAACGGTTCGTTCTTCTTTTCTTCGATCCGGTCGCTGCTGCTATTACCGATTCGTCTTAATGGATCGTATCGTCGTCCGTTAGTTGTTACTTGACCGATACCGATGCTGCCGTTTTTCGATTTTGTTTTATTTTGTAATTTAGTTTTCCTACTTAAGACGCAATATAAATGCACAAACTTGACGTTAAAGGTAAAAATGATACAGAATATATGCATATATTGTTCAGCTTAAAAATGGATACAGCTTTAGATTTTCAGGTAAGATGTAATGCAAACCCTTCATGTAAATTTAACAGAAACTACGACGCGATAGATCGAAGGTCGTATCGTTATTGTAACTTGAATTAATGATATGAATAAGAATTGCTTAGACATAGTACACTTATTGCTTAAATGGATTGAATACGTAACCAACGTTTTATATTCGTTAAATTCAGGCACAGGGCAATGGCCTTAAATGTGGATTGATAAAATGACATCAAAGCCCATATTTTTTTACGAATTTACTGAAGACACGAATATAAAAAACCAAGGGTCGCTTTCAACGATATCTTTTGCTTTTTTTGCTCTTGCTTTATCTTGCTGTTGTCTAGCTGATCGAATCGACGATTTCATTTTATACCGGATTTTCTGCTCATCGAGTCAAATGGGAAAACACTAAAAAGTAAATGTTATGCGTGTCTATCGAGTAAATTGTTAAGCTTTTCATATAGATTGAATATACAGTGTAAAGGTTGTATATGATTTTGTTGGGTGTTTTATATTCAATGTTAATGAAAAAATAAATCCTAGAGATTTTGTATCAAATTATGAGAGTGAGGTTTTTGAATTTTCTTTTAGAAGAAATGAGCAACAACAGAGTGCGCTTTGGTTTGTTGTATTTATGTGAAATAAATATTGTTGCATCGAATTAAATTGGGTTCTTATTTTTTTTATTGTGTTGCCATCTTGGCTAGATCAAAATAAATTCATAGAGAAAATTTTAAAAAACTTACTGATTGGGTTTATACAATCATCTGACATGGAAATTAACGAAACATGAATTTTTATTTTACATAATTAAACGCTTTTTTTGTTGAAAATGAATGGAACACGAAAATGAAAATCGAAATGAAAAATATTTAAAAAATCGAAAGCAATAGAATTAATGGATTCAAGATAATGTTAGTATGTTATAGGTCCTCCCCCGCTCCTAATTACTGCATTCATATACATTGGCAGGCTAGCGATTAAATGGTCAATGGAATTCCGGGAAACATTGTTTTATTTTTCAATTACTGCATCCACCAGTTGAGTGTGGTTGGCAGGCGGGGGCCTACGATATCGGACCTTTTCTTTAAAATGGTCCTGTCGATGGAATTAAGGTCGGGACTGTTAGGTGGCCATTCCATTAACGGAATATCAACAGCATGTCAATAACCGGTTAAGGGGGGTGTATTGCCGTGCATGAATAAACAATTAGGACCCACAAAAGGAGCAAACGGTATTACGTTTTCCAAAACATTGCAGCGCCGCCACCAAACGAGACCCTTAGAGAGATATTGCAACTTATAAATCCTTCTCCTTCCCTTTTCCAGACACCCTCGTCCATCATGAGATTTTAGGCTAACTCTTATTTCGTTAAAGAATAAATCCTTTTTCCAATCACTAACCGACCAATGTTGATGATTTTTTTGCAAAATGCAATCTTTGGACTTTATGCTCTCTGGTAAGTGAAGTTTTTTTGCCTATCTCCTGTTCTCTAATTCGGCTTCATTTAAACGTCTTCTGATTGTTCGAGATACATTGCTAGATTCTCCGGTTTCTAAGAGTGGACTGTCAGGAGACGGTCATCCCTTTGATTGGTACCTTTTACCTTGTCTTCTAATATGAGGTCCTATTTTATTAAATCGTCCTCCACCGATAAATTTCTTTGGTGATTCATTTCTCTACTTTAAAACACGTATGTGATACAACTGATAACATAAGTTAACTCAATAACTTGTCTTAATCAGCAGTTTCTGAAAGAAATTAAATCAATTGTGGTCAAACGTGTGCAATTTTAAAACAAAACAACACGTGCTTAAAGTGACAGGAGCTCGAAAGCCTACTTGTAAGATTTTTATTTTTTTTTATTTATATTTTGTCCAGGAGTTTGTTTTAGTGAATTTTGGCTACGACTCTAAGATCTGTTCTTTCATTTTTCAGAATGTCAGTAACTGTGATGACACTCCACCTTCCGATGCGCTTTGTACAGCATTGATGCAACTTTTGGCTATCGTCTTGCGAAATACACCGAAAGATGCATCTTCCAATCGAGTTCAGGATGTAGTAAGGTAGGGTTCTTTTAAATTACTTGTTTACAGAGTTTTTTTTTTGCATATTAACTCAAACAGTCCAAAATTTAATCTTCGCGAAGCAATACAATAAATTTTGATGTTACTGTGAATTAATGGATAATAATAATAATTAATATTATGATATAAGTGAGTAAAGAGAGATTAACTTGAGGCATAACATGCTATTAGCTCTTGTGATACAGTACAATTTCGCTATTACGGAAACGATTAAATCGGTTCTGTTTAAAATTGTGTTGAACATTGTATTATACGTTAAAAAAGTAAAAGTTGCGTTCTAAGATAAATTCGCGTCTTGTAGGTAAACTTTTTGGTAAAGTTTTCTCATCGAATTATGTTAAAACGTAAAGAAAGTATTATACAATATTGGGTATTTTTTTCTGTGCAGTAGTACAGTGGCTCGGGTAAACAACAGCTAGTTTCGTTCGTAACTGTGATTCGTAATCATATAATCATGATCCAAGGCGCAAATATTCAATTGAACGGATTTACTTTTCTCACTCTAAAAGTTTTCGAATCGCTGTTAACAATCCCGCCGCCCTTTAAAATCACTAACTCTTCGTGATCACAGTGATTGATAGTAATCTGGGACGTGATATTAGTGGACGTTCGTTTGTCACGATCATGATTGCCTGATCATATGTTCATGTTCACTATAATCGTGATTTGTGATTACAATGATTAACACGAACAAAACAATTTATCAGATCGTTTCAAGTTGAATCTACTGATTCTTATCGTAGAAATTTCGCAAATACATAGAACATACAACGTTACAAAATTAAAACTATTAAACAACGTTTTGGTATCATAATCCTCCGTTTATAAAAATCTAATCGCTAATTATTATAATTTTTAATAATATTTTATAAAAAATGTTTACTGATTTAAAATCTTGTGGCCTGATAATATGTTTACAGGCACGGAATCGGTCACGATTTCATTATATTATAGAATTTCTGAGAAAAAAGGACCAGATCTTTTATTTTACTTTGAGATAATTTATTTTCTATTTCGGTAGGTTTCACAAAATCAAGTATTGCTCAGTTTGTAGTTACACCGAAAAAATGATGCTATTATAGCAAAAAATTCTTTCCTTAAAAATTATTCTAAGACGGTCATTGTAAAATACGGCTATGATAAATTTAAGTCATTTTTGAATGACAAAGACATCTATAGAAATAAGACATTTGCATATAAAATTACGTCATGATCCATACCATATATCCATCGAACTCATCAACTCCAAGAGCCGATGAATTCATCAGCCAATCGAATTCATCAGTTCTTGGAGTCGATGAGCTCGATGGTTCCACCGATGAAAAAAGAACCCTTCTACAAATCATTTTCGTAACTGATCATCATCGAAATTTCTGTTCGTTGAGTTTCTATTAAAATCTTAAGCTGTTTATGTGTTAGCAAAAATAAACATTTTTTAACATATCAATATTGTTATCTTTGTACACTGAATTGCTTACCTCCATGTAGAACGAACTATTCAAGATCTGCGCACTTATATGCATTCAGAAATCCTGGAACGTCAACTATACAGTGTAGCCAGCGTTGCCAAAAGGGGAATGTGTTCGTACTATCTCTTAGCTTTAAACGTACTAGATATGACTACTTGGATACTAGATTTGCCTACCTACGTATTAATTATGAAAGTTTTTAATTGTAATTCAGTTTAAAATTAAAATATACTGCTGTAAAAATCAATATCTATTAAACCTAATTTATAAAAACTAAAACAAAACAATATTCTTCAAACGCAATTTTTAAATTTAATAATATGATTGTACCTTTGTTGTTGTAAACCTCCGCAGTCGTTTTCTGTTAAAGAATCTTGGTTTCTGGGTTGAAACCGCGTCATAATTGCATGAGTTCGCTGACATTTCGTTCTCTGTTGTACGGAGCAATTATGCAACTGAGAGCAGTCAGAACACCAGCCCAATCAGCGAAACAACAGCAGACTCGTGCGATTACGGCGCGATTTCAACCCGAAAATCGAGATTTTCTAAAAGATGATTGTACCTTTTTCTTTTGAAATGTAAAATATCCTAATTAAATCTTTCAGTTCACGTGTTTCTCTCTCATTAACACTTCACTCAGTTCTTATCGCGCAATTATTTAAATGGTGCTGCCATTCTTTGTTAAACCTTTCATGCCAAAGTTTTGGTACTTTTCATTCGTCATTACTTGTTTCGAAAAAATCTTCATTACTTTTTTTATTGTTACATGTAATTGCTATGCACCTACAAAATTTACATTTTATTCCTAATATTTCTTATAACTGTACTGCCGCTACTAACTCGTAGGAATTTTGTATAAGTTATACAATTCCAAAATCAATATTTCGTAAAAGTCGAATTCAAACGCGTCGATCCGTAATTAATAAGAATAAACGTCAACGTTCCCAATAAATTAATAATTAAATAAGTGCGCCGTTCTACTTTCGGGGGAACTACGGGCGTCTATATACGTATATCTATCGGGGGGTGTCCTCGTTACGTTACGCACACTCACACAGGTCCGCGCGACGTATCTGTAACCGTACGTGAAGTAAAACATCATCCCCATTATTAGGGCACGTCCGTCACCGCCCTCCATCCGTATCGAATCAATTATTCATACGTACATTACGTACGATCAGACGGTGGACGGTTTCGGAGAAGTGGTGAGGGAGACAAGGAGAAATACACGTCGAGGTCGATCGCAAATCCAGCAATATCGTATGTTCATGTAAATCTGTGTTTATATACGCTAAAACCGGGAATGAATGGTTTGCCTTTTGTTCATTAATGCGAATTAAAGATGGGTTTTGGGTGGCCTTATTTATAGATTTACTTTCGTTTATATTGGATTTTTGCAAATTCCATATTTTCAGTATAGGATATAATACGAGGATGGTGTGCGAAGTACCCGTGCTTAGAGATAGGTGACGCTGCATTGCCAACTATGAGTACTATTCCTTGGTTAACGTCTGTCAAATTTAAGAGAGGTTCATCCGGTAGTGTTGTTTTGAGATCTATTGAAAGCGAGCAAGCCGGTCAGCAATTCAATTCCTTTTTTTCTATCATCATCCGTCTTTAATGAGAACCGGCCAGGTCGTCCTAATGAAGTGATTTCGAATAGTATGATCAATAAAGTTCGACGTTGTATTAGCAGACCGTTGTGCAAACATCCTTCACGAAAAATTGAGTATGAAAAAGCTATCGGTGGATAGGTGCCACGTCTACTGATGGCTGATCAAAAACGGAATCGCGTGGTAACTTCAAAGCGATGTTTGGCATTTTCAAGCACAGTACGAGTGAGTTTTTGGAGCGCTATGTGACCCTAGATAAGACATGAATACATTACTACACGCCAGAAACCAAAGTCGGAAAAGTTATGGATGATTTTGTGGGATTCGCAAAACACAATCTTGCTTGATTAGAGGAAGAGGGGAATAACAATCGCAGGATAGTACTATACCGATTTATTGGATCGATTCGACACCGAACTAAAAAGAAAGAAACGCCACCTAGCGAAGAAAAAGATGCCCTATCATCATGATAATGCCCCGGCAATTGCGACAGAAAAACTAGTCTAGTTATGGCACGACTTCTTTCTTTTTCTAAACTTGGTTTAGCGGATGGTAGATCACTTCAAATGAAGAGGTGATTGCCGAAACGGAGGACTATTTCGCAGAGCTCAGTAAATTCTATTATTTGGATAAGTTCAAATTTATTGACAAAGAAAATTGTGGAAGCCAATGGCTTGGAATTATTTATCATCGATGCTCTAATGGGTAAACATTTACAAGACATATTGCGGAGAAAATTTATAATTGCAACGAATAAAAAGATATAGGGACTTAGTATGTTTCTTATGAGATATTTAGTCCGAAGGTTAAATAATTAATTATATAAGAAAGTTCATCGGTTGGAATATTCGACTGATTTTATTCTGTTGACAATAGTATTACTTATACTGAATAATAAATAAATTAGATTAAGTAACAATAGTAAATGTGAAAAAAGGAACATTTGCAGAAACTAAATGTAATAGAGAAAAATAAAATAAGATTAGTATCAGAGTTCAGGAAAATAGAATCCAGATGTAATTCTGAATTTAACTCGTTATTAGAACCTTTCGAGATGGGAGTAGTTATATAAAATGTTCTGGTTTCTGATATTTCATCTGCTTCCATTCCTTTGTTCCTGCTGGCCTGCTGCAGCTGCTTTTAAATGTTATAGTACCGTGGTGGTATATATTTCATTAGTGACTGCAAATTCTTCTCTCTCTTTGTTGAATCTGAGACATTCATTTTACATAAAAACATGTTTTTGATAAATAATTCTACGATCGATTTTATCAAAACGGGGAGGATAGAATATCTGAATTGGGATATTTGTCTGAAATTCCTATGCTTGAGGTTTTTTCTTACATTGGCTACTATTGCATTGAAATTTGAAAAAGAATAAAAATACTCCTTGGTCATGTCATGTATCCGCAAATATTTAGAAATAAACTTTATTGTTCTATTATTGAGAATGCTACAGAAGACTTTATTCTGGGACCATCCTTTTATTCCAACCACTTCAAAGTGTCAAAAACATACATACTTTTGATGCATTTGTTTGTTAATTTTTTCGTTATACGAATTTAAAAATTAAAGCATTGGTTTGATCTGCTACGATATCACCAATTGCTGTGCAAGCTACAAAAGAACTTATATATGATAGTTTCTTCGAATAATCCTTTTAACTGTAAGCTCGATGATATCGAGATTTAATTTAAATTTAATTTAAAACTTCTTTTGTTCTATATTAACTATGAAATTCGATTTTGAAATTATTATTTAAGTGATAATAATCTCGAATGTAAGAAATCTTACAGTGTTCTTTTGGAGAAAGTGTTTCACCGTGTTTAAATCTTAAGAATCGATCTTTTCGTAGTTTATATAACTGATATTTTTGGCTGCATGCTCCGCCAGTAACTCTGCCAGTATTCTCAAAACCTTCTTTGGCTCTAAGTGATTGCATTATTTTTTCTGGCGCTGAGTTAAATGCATCTACCTGACTTTAACCGATGCGATTTCCCAGGATGAAGTTTTCGTTTCTTTTGGTTTACTTCTCATATCTTTTATCCCTATTTTCCACAGCTTTTTATGCAGACAGCGACGATAATTCCGACTTTTATGCATGCTTAAACATTTATTTACTTAACAAGTGAGAAAATTGGAATTTTCTTATTACTGTTGTTTTTTTGTTTTTTTCAAGCTATTCACATTATTTTTTTTTTGGGGTAACCTTGAAACCCTTTTACATTTTGCTGCGTATTTTCCTCTTAATTATACCAGTGGGAGTAGGTACACAATTAATCTCTATGTATGGCCGTAATTTTTCTCGCTTGAACCGGATATCACACCCATTCCTAGCCTACCGCTTTATTTTCCATTTATAACCCTCCTACCCCGAATGATGACGATGATAACGACAACAATGGTAATGAAAATCCAATGTTAGTATCGTAACTAGCCGTGTCGGATGATTCGTGACGGAGTGGTACCGCCACCACAGGCTGTCCAGCCCTTATCTCTCCACGGTCATCATCGGTGTACATCTGGCGTTCCAACGATGATTGCGCGACGTCGTTGTTTATGGTGTCTCTGGGGGCGTCAAAATCGTGCCTCAACGGAGACTCACGCCATCGTAGCTCACGGCCTAATGGGATATAATGTTATTTTTTTCCCTTTAACTGAAATAGGGTAGACCGGTTGTGGTGTCCTAATTAATAAAGTTTGCGTAGTATCAAACGGAGATACATAATCAGAGTTCTTTCATCTTCATCTTTTAAATTAAACATGCTGAACATCGTTGCATTTTGGAATCCTTGTTAAATTCATAAAATCGAGTGTAAACATTAACGCTCCAACGTGGTACATATACAGAGTCCCAAAACGTTTTATACGAATGGAGAAAAAGTTCATGGTACATTTCACAAAAAAACATTCTTGATGAAAAGCTCTGCATGACTTGTAGATTCATAATCAAGTACAAAATTTTTAAAACATTGGCTGAAATACAGGGAAAATTAAAATTATGATTAGGAGTGACAGTAATACGTACAAGGTTTAATGATCTTCCGAGATAAAAATTACAAAATATTAATTAGATTATTTATTGAATAAAGCAATAAGACATGATAAAAAATGTATAATCTCCTTATCAATTTATCAACAATGAATAATACGCAAGTAATAAATTTTATTGGGAACATGTAAAATTTTTTAAATGCCACGGAACTTCAACATATCTACCGTCCCTTTCTAAACAGGATTGTGATCACATCTGGAGTTATACCTTCACATGTTTCTCTAATGATTCTTTTAAAATGATGAACATCTTGAAGTGGCCTCTGAAGGTGTATCTTTCCTTTTAAGTAACTCCACCAAAAAAAAAGTCTAGATGGGTAATGTCTGGAAACCTTGGAGGCCAAAGAAGCTCCATGTACCTCCCGATCACTCTACCGTTAAAAGTGTGGAGGAGAAAATTCCGAATATTTCTGTTACAGTGACATGGTACTCCATCCTGTTGGTTCCATATTTTTCCTCGTTCATTTAATAGTAGTTCATCAAGAAAGTCCGACAATTGATTACTTAAAAATTGTAGGTATCTTTCTCCATTCATGTTATTTCGAAAAAAGAATGATCCAACGATTCTGTTTTTGTAAATGCTACACTATACATTACTTTTAAATGAATATAAATCTCTGGTTTGGATATGGAAATTGGGATTAACATCGCTCCACCATCGACAATTTTGCGAACTTACTGTACCATTAGACGTAAACGTGGCTTCGTCAGAGAAAAGTACGTGTGGTGTCATAAATCTGTTATCTTCCAATTCTCCTTGGATGCGAGCACAAGATTCGAACCCTCGTTCAGCATTTCCTTCTTTTAAAGTATGGGTAAATTGGGGTTTGTATGGTTTAAATTTATTTACCTTTAAGATTCGTGCAACTGTAGTTTTACTTAGATTGTATAAATTGAATCTTCTTCGAAGTGAATATTTTGGATTTTCCACGACCGATTGCATCACATCAGTTTCAATATCTTCATTTCTAATCCATGCCCGATGTTTCTTTCTAAATTTATTTTCAACACTTCCAGAACTCTTGAATTTGTTTATTATATATCTGACGGTTGTGAAATGTATTGCTTTATCAGGGTGTCTATTACTAAATATTTCTGCTGCTTCCCTACATGTTTTATAATTTTCTCCAACAATGAGAACAATTTCAATTTTATCTTCAATACCCCATTTTACTGGTATTTATAATTATTGCAAACACACACTGATGTAACATTTAACATTTGTTGACAATTATTAGATATTTCAAAGCACTCTCTTAAGAACGTGTTCAATAAGGATGAGTAACACGAAATCAGGCGCTTATTATCTTGGGATCTTGCGATGTAATAATATTTTATGTACACTAAAGTTTGTACGTATTTTACTGTCACTCCAAATCATAATTTTGATTTTACCTGTATTCCAGACAATGTTTAAAAATTTTGTACTTGATTATGAATCTACAAGTCATGCAGAGCTTTTCATCAAGAATGTTTTTTTTTGTGTGAAATGTAAGATAAACTTTTTCTCCATTTGTATAAAACTTTTTGGGACACACTGTACATCTACCGAGAGTGTAGCTTTACTAAGTATTTTGGCGTTTAAAAAATAGTAAAAAGTATTTCTCATGGATCAATTTTCTCAAAAAGTGAGGTTTAATTTTAACACTCAATAGTGTCATTTATGTCTGAATTTGTCGTATTAAAATGACGTGCTGAGTGTAACATTTACAGTTTACAGTGTCTATTATACATACTTGGTGCGTAAATATGATAATATTTTAGAAAAAAATTAATTTCAATTCAATACCTCTAGTTATTACATTGTTCTTTATAGTACCCTGAAAATGCCGCAAAATTGGTGAGGAAAATTTGGTAATTTCATTTCTGGGTATTTAGATCTCTTTACTCCTTCAAACCATTTATTACATAACTCTGGCGTTAAAGGTTTGATGTTTTGATGTTTTTATGTACTACTCGTGTTTGTACATACTTCTGCTTCGATACAATTTAAAATAAATGTTTATAAATAAATTTTAATTGAATCAAATAATTTCCCAATGGTAATACAGATAGCGGTATATTCTATATTTCTTTCTCGCTTTATTTATTCGTAGTTTTCTTGTTAGAATCATCAGTACTTCACTACCTATAATTAACATAAATGAGTAAATAGAATGTTTTTCAACTTCAACAGGTATTAAGCAATATTTTTATTTAACATTTTATAGCTATTATCCGTATTCATTCACGCTTTTTTAACTCATTACATATAATGTAAGTCTATAAAATTTATGCAAGCGGCTGAGCACTGGGTGGTGCGCTTCAAAAATTAGGGTTAGGCTATGTTAGCATATGGGTTACTTTAAATCGCTAACTGAATTTAAATAGAGTACGTACGATCATTGCATTCGGGATTATTTCATTACAGTTGCTTCTCTTGAATACATATGCGCGCCTTTTTTATGATTATTTGAATTGGCACCCTCCCTGTGCTACTACCGAATGACGACTCAATTATGTAGAAGTTTATGCATATTAATCAACTGTGAAAAATACTGATAGTCTATTACAAGTGTACGGAACTTTTCAAGTAGTTATTTTTGTTTGAATGATATCATAATGATAATGAACAAGATATCTGGTTGCAGCATGATAAATACAGTGCCTATACTTAGTAATGGAACCCAAAACTCAAAAATGAAATTCCTATATAGGTTCTCATTTACATACTGACAAATAAAGTTTGACAAGTTAGGTTTATATTATGAATAGTCACAAGCAAGAAATAGGAAAGTAAAATAAAGACGAAAACGATCAATACGATATCACAGCAAGCGTATTAAAGTCAGTTGTTAATTATTGGCTTCGTGGCTTTCTAGTTAATATGTTAGGAATATTTAATTCGTTGCCAACGTATTATTTAGGCCTTGTTATGTCAGAGATCGCGTGGGTTTTATTTCTAAGTATACGGTCTGTACATAATAAACACATTATTAATTTTTAATATTATATTTATTAATAATTAATCGTTTTGCCCTTATCGAGGTAATCCACGTGGATTATGTCGCGTACACCCCAAAACACTGGCCATGTTGACCGATAAATTGACTTTGGTTTTGTTTGGCGCCAGTTTTTTGGTCTTTGGTGTGCTGTAATGAATCCATATTTCGTCAACAGTTATAAATCGACGCCAAAGATCATTCAGATCGCGTCTTAACATAGCCATTGAAGTTGACATACGTGCGTGTTTATGATAAATTGTGAGTAATCGCGGCACCCATCTTGCCGAAAGCTGCCTTACATTCAAAAGTTGTTACAATGTTTTGCACCCGGTTAATTGATATACCCACAACCTCAGCGATCTCACGCAATTTCAATCATTCATTACCATATGGTGAATTGCTGGTGTGGTGGCTTCTTATGGTGTGGTGACTATCTATGGTGACACTTGTGGTGACATTTGGACGACCTGGGCGTTCTTTATAAAGAATGCTCATACCACCGCGTTTAAATTCACCTGTCCAGTATTTTATGGTCGATAACGAAGAGGCAAAGTCTTCATAAACTTGACTTTTTTCTCATCATTCGTTTCTCATTCAGAAATAGATATTTAATCACTGCTCGATATTCGATTTTTTCCATCGTTATTAAATCACAAAAGTTGTTGATTTTAAATGCCTGTCATTCACAAACTAACTAACATATCTGTTTGAAAACTTGACAGAGCTCTTATTTCGTAAAAATAACATCTCTGTCAAAAACAACATGATCCTTCGTCTTCCACCTTTTTCCATCGGCCGGGTTTTCTACTCTACATGGCTTTTTGCAATATCCAGGATTTCTCGTTTTGTACACTGTTGCTTTCCAAATCGTTTTAATTTTTTTCATCCTTCATGCGTGTAACATGTCCAAACCGCATTAGTTGTCTGTTTTGGACTTTATCAATTACCGATACGTTATTACGCCTCGTTACACCGGCCAGTGCTTTCAGGTAACTCTTCTCCCATGGATTTTGCTCATTCAATCTACTAAAGTCTAGGCTCAACTTGTCACGCATGTACATGGTATTAAATATTTTAAATTTCGTTTCTGTTGAGACTTTCTTTTTTTTTTCTTATAAGCGCTTTGTTTAAAGAGTAGTACAACTTGTTTCTTTCTTCAACTTTCGATTAACAGAATAAAGACGCCCTTGGCGTTTGAGTTTGGCAAAGTTGAAATCTAGCTAGAGTAAAGTGTGAAGTTTAATTTCCTGAAAATTTACATTAAAATGTGGTTGCATTTTGGATTGTTCGAAAAAAACAGATATACCTAAATTTAGGTCAATCAGAAATCTGGAAATAGACATATGTACAAATGAAATCCAAGAAGAAGACAACAGGTTTGAACTTGAACTGCGCTGACAACATTTACTTTATTGTTAAAGTATAGAATTACTTAAACCTACAAGCACCGTTAATATTGACATTTGCAATTCTATACCAGTTGGTTACATATTCTATTGGTTGTAGAAGAATGTTGAGATAACCTATATCTAGCTAAGGATACGTCGCAGTAAAAACCTGACAGAACAAGAACGACTTGAATCGCTTCGTTCAACTATTGGTAATGAGGAAAAGTCTGCTTATATGATGAATTTCGGACAAGTCGACCAAAATCAGTTGTTGATCCAAAAAACAGCGATGTTGTGTGCAATATGGTACAAAACGATTGGCGTGTGACTTACCGTGAGATAGAGGCATTCTTAGGCATATCGAAGACTGCGCTATATTTAGGAGTGAAAAAGATCTAGATTCTGCATATAATTTGACAAAAGCACAATTGGTGTAAAGAAACCAAGCGACACTCAATTGTTTGGGTGTTCCTAGATGAACCGAATTCAATAAAAATTGTTTGCTTATTTCTTTCGTTGTGCTGAACAGCATTGCTCTGAAGAATCGAATAGCTAATGCTGAATGGTGTACAATTTGTTCGTCAGAGGTCGCATCACGAAAAAAAATGATAACTTTACATCATCCTCATCGTGATAATGCCAGAGAATTAATGTCTCATTGCCCATATTCAGTTATATTTTCTATTAAAGACAAGGAATCGAAAAGTAGAAAATATATCGGTTAAAAAAGAAGGAAAACGAAGTTTAAAACTAAAAATCTAAACGCAAAACAAGGTGTTCTGAGCACATTCAGTGATATGTTAGTACTTTTTCAAAACTGATCCTGAATCTAACAGTAATTTTCTAGTTAGTGTTTAGCTAACTTTGACGCATATATCAGAGTACATTTTGGTGAAGCAGATTCATCATTTACTTAACATGAATAAAAAGTGGTCGCTCTGTCTCTCTCTCTCCTCCATATCGAAACATCGAAAATGGACTCAATGAACATGGGATACCTTGCTTCGTATATTCCTGAATTTTCATTTTTTGCTACTTATCTGTTTCATTTATGAACTGCCCCAGTTTAAAATTAAAAAGAGCTACTCATAAAAAATCTATTCACTAATCACAGAACATTAACGGATCTATTTTTCACGGAATATGTGATATTCAAAAACACCATTATCCTTTCAGTATTCATTTCGGATCATCCATCGATTGCTGGCTCTCTATTGTGTTCCATCATTTCCACCTATTGCAGTTTGAATAAATACACTTCACAATCGACCAGGACGACCTGCCATTTGATAAACCTGTCATACGTGCGCTACGGCGAATTCCCTCTCAACTTGACCGTATGTCGACAACGAAATGCGCAACGTAGCCTTCAGCGTTCATGCCATGCATGTATCTATCTGCCTATTGATATAGGCGTATGTTTCATATAACCTATATACATGCATACGTTCTATCCGACGGAAAAGTGCACATGCTGTTGCTACCGTTTCGAATGCTGCATGTTGTATACGGTAGGTTTCGCCGTGCGTAGGTAATACATTTGTTGCCACCCCAGAGAGTACCCCTTCGTAGACGTCCACTCCCTATGCGCCCTACACCCTCCTGACATCTGCAAACAATGATAATCCCTGATTATTTTACTTTGATAGCCCACAGGCGCAGCGTGATGTTTCAATCAGAGAACGTTTTATTATTCATTTATGATGTTTTGTTTGTGCCTGCGAGTGTGTTTTTCGATACGTTTGTATTTTTAGGTTTTGTTTTTCCAGATATACGAATATAGTTATTACATGAATGTAATAATATAGCGATCATCCATCTATGCAGTTCAGATATCGTGTCATTTTTTTCCTGCCTAAAAAGCAATTTAAAGCTGTTTATGTTCTTCTGATAGACATTGGAGATGTAGTAGTATAATTAATAGAAATTGCTTTTCTGTCATTTACTGCTATGACCTTTATAGTAAGCATGGTTTTCAAGGGATTGGGACTTGACTGAAATAATCCAATTAAAAGCCGAAAGAAAAATACCAACTAGTAACCTTATAGATCGAGTGTAATAATATTAATAATAAAGGTCTGTATTGCCAGTACAAAAAGGAAATACAATAATACAATGCTCTACATTATAAATAATATAATAAGACTGACAATCCGTTCAGAATTCAGAGGTCTCTAAAAGTAGAGCATCTGCTCTTCTATCGGAACCAAAAATAAATAAGCGTATTCCAAAAGAAATATGTGCTTGACTAATTATTATAAAACTACACATTAATGCTGATAAGTCCCAGAGAGATGCAGCCGCATACGAAATAAATGTTAATGATTGTGATTCTAAAGACAGCTGAGGAATGCTGCGGCAGTAATCTTTTCGCCTTAAATTTAAATAGCGAACATCAGTTCTATCTAATCTTGTTATATCGAAAGTTTTACATTTTAAGATTTTAAAAAACATAACACTGGAATGCAGATGACCACGATTGGACATTTGCGTATACCATACGTAAATCTTAGACAAGAATTTCGCACTACTTGTATTCGTCTACATGTTTCGTAGGTTAGACACGGACCATAAACCATATCAGCGAAATTAAATAGAGACAAAACTAAACTGTCACGCAGTAACTTGCGTAGGTTAGTTGACAAAATAGACCCGTTTGCATACAAGAATCTTGGCGTTGCATATGATGATCGAACCTTGGTGCTAATATGAGAAGTAAATCTAGGATCACTATCGAATGTTAATCCCAGATTACGAGCAATCATCTCAGCAATCCTCAAACAAGTACCGCTGATATTGATGTCAAGGTGGCATTCATGTTGATGTTATGAACTTGGTTATTTTTACCAAAGAAAAGAGCGATTGATATTAGGGTTTAACATTAAACTGTTATAACACTACGTAGGCTTTCACGGCAGGTATAACTGCTACTGCTATTAACTTCTTCGCTGTGTGTCATGCTGACGGCTTCTTGAGGATAACAACTGGTTAGTTCAGTTCAGTTGTCCTAAGTTATACCCACGCTAGCGAGCAACTTCTGTGAAACAATATCACTATCTGATATCCATTTGAAAATAATTACGAAAAAATAAAACTGCACCATCACTAAATCCAAGATAGTGCAAAATTACCCCGATCGAGGGTGTCGAAGGCAGTGGTGTATCCCAAATAGTGATAAGATGCGTCAGATGATTACTGTCCTTAGCTCTTAAAATATCGCCCGTTAAATCTAATAATGATGTAGCGCACGAAACCTGATTCTCTGAGTAGTAATAGACTGTTTCCGTTCAAAAAACACGAATTTGTCTATCTACAATTCTTTCGCGAACCTTGGACAAGGCCCGTGGAATATTAATCTTTGTAGGTGGTAGGATTGTTATTTTTTAGAAATGGAACAATTGAAGCTTCCTGTCAGCAATCAGGGTAGACACGTTCCGTTAAACAAAAAGATGAACATGAAAAGTAAGTTGATTTGAAAAATCTTTTATTCTAGTGGTACTCCCTAGACCACTAAACTAAATTCAAAATCAAAATCATCATATATGGATCAGGATCAGTTACTAGTACGCTTAATTAAATCAATTGGATTAGTTAGCGCATCAGGAAGGCGCCTGTTACGTCGCTCATGAGCTACCGACAAACGATTCAGTGACTTCCACAGCTCTTTACCATTATAATTGGAAAATTGTGCACGAATATATGCACATTTTTCTTCTTTTTATTGCAGAGTTGTTAATTTCCAAGAGTTTTACAGTAGACGCGATCAATATCTTTTCGCGATATTTGAAATTTTCAGTGCCGTATTTCGCAACTTAATCATAGCTTTAATTCTATCAGTTAACCAGAATCCCTTGGTACGCGTAACTTTAGCACATCTCTGAGGGAAATGCACATCAAACTATTGTAAAAGGTTAGCGTTGTTTTTATGTTGTCCATATACAATATGTCAAACCAGGGCATGTTTTGTAGGTCCACCAAGAAAGCGTCTAATTTTTTTAAATCACCATATATTTTAATGAAAATAATCATCAAGTTACACCGCTGTACAGACACACCTATCGCCGTATTACGGCTCATCGGTGCACATTTGTGGAAAGTGGTAGTCAATCCACTCATTGCCAGCAATCCCTGATCGCAATTGTAGAGGTTGTTTGCAAATATTTTGACAAATTATGTGGTCATGTGGTAGTCTACCTTTATTATAACTTTCGATAAAATCTTTATTGATTCATAAAATATAAAAAATTGAGAATTTATTTGTCGATATACATGTTTAATATTTCTAATTATAAAATTCAAAGATAAAAAAGAGAAACACGATTTAGTTATTGGTATGTATAAGAAGAAACTTAATACTGGCTACAAAAATATTTCGAAAAAAAAATGCTTCCACCTTCACGAAGAAAGATCTATTTTATAATAAAGAAAAGATTGATGTTATAAAAAATAATTCTTCTCTTCGTGGAGGCGGATTTCGCCCGGATTTTTGTAGGTGTTGAAAGCCTTAAGCACCCCCCTGTTAAAATATTACGTTTTTGTTTGGGATTAGTACAGTACGTTATAAGTAAAGTTTCTTACATTCTGCCAATTTTAAAAACTAAAATATCTATGAAAAATCAAAACTTAGGACAGATGTAAAAATTGTAATCAGTGCACCTTTGTGAAAGATGGTAGTTATAACAAATGGTGTACTGGTGCACTGTAATATGGCGAAACATTAGATGTTGGTAGCTTGTATCATTATTATTAGTTACCCTTGGTAAGATGGCCTTAATTAGTCGAAATCTGCTACCCTCGCAGAACCTGGAGCATTACTGACTTACTCTCTTCTATAGAGGTTGATGTAGCTATTTCGAATTTAAACACTTTTAGTGATTAGGGTATCTTTAATTAAATACTCTCATCAGCACATGTTGCTTGAGTTACAGCTACCACCGTCGACAAAGGCGTACTGACGAGCTGTAATACGACAAAACGCTCGTCTTCAGCCGTACAATACAGAAACACAGTTCTATTTTGTACTTAGATCGAAAGATGCATATTGGAATTTTTAAGACTTCTTAGAAATGTTTTAATAAAGAAGTTTATTTTATATTTGACGCTAAGAAGTGTTTTTGATTTTGCGATATTTCACTAAATATTTTATCGGTACACTATACGAAAGTTACACGACGACGTTCTTTACAGTATATGTATTTAGATTAAGCTTTGTTGTATGACCGTTGAATGAAAAATTATCCCATGTTAGAGGCATATAGAACGTTTAAGACAAAATGGAAAATGCAGTAACTTGAACAGCGCCAATTCTAATAACATTTTCGTCCATATCTCCAAATACCTTTATGTTTACTAAGAATTCGGTATTTTCTGTAGATATTTTACGTGCACTTCCTTTTATGACTACAACAGTTTATTCAGTTTAGTTTATTAACGTTTTACCATTTTCAATTTAAAGACCGCTCCCTTCAAGGCACATGCATAGAATGAGGGTTAACAACCGATTACGTCAATCTCAATAACAAAATAAACTAAGTTTTGCTTCCAAGAACACTCGAGTTATATTCAAGTAGTACTCCATAGTGTCTTGCACTGCCTGAACTCGCCGGGAAACCGCCGTCTCAAAAAGGCTTTCAACTCGATATATCCGTTCAGTTCGCTGGTCAAAGCCATTCGGTTCGTTTAGTGGTAAAATTTGTTTAGTTACTTTTTTGAACGTACAAAGTATAAAGCGTAAACCTATACGTATTAATATGGAATGTGCATCTTTCATTGCTGGTTGGAAATTTTTTGATTTATTAAAATAAAGTAAAGGATTAAGGAAAACTAAAGTTTTCCTTAATCCTTTACTATATTGATTGATATTCTACTGCAATGATTTTATTTTTATAACGCTTACTCAACTGCAAATATTTTATTAAAAAATAATTAAAAGTAAAATAGAAATCAATACAAAACGTTTTAGATCGTCTTGTTTATTACATTTTAATGTATAAATTATTAAAAAGTTAAATTGTTTTTTTCATTAATCGACAACGAAATGTTTTAACTTTTGGACTTAATAGTTCAATCTTCAATTTGCACTTTTTGCATTGTTTGTATTACCACCTCAATGTTTTTCGCTAGACGCCCTGACGAAGGCTTTATTGAAAGAAATAGACATTTACAATAGTTTAATTTCGGAAATCGAAATGAGAAAATAATTGATTCTAGATCATAATCTTTTGTCCAGAATTTTGCAAAAAATTGGAAGCTAACATAACATACAAAGTATTCCGTTAAAGTTTTAATTAAAATATATGTTAACTTAACGCAATATTAGACACATACCATCAGCAATTCAGAATTATGTAAGTAGATCCTTTTTTGCAGAATGTAAGTTTTAAAAATTAGGAGCAAATTTTTCTAGCGATGCAATTATTAATTTCCATAATAACTATCAATGGACTGCAAAAAATCCTTACGCAATTACACAATCAAAACACGACAAACTCTTTCAAGTTACATTTGAGTTGGCATTTCGTGGCGATTACTGAATAGGACCATGTTTTGGCATGACATTTTGGCATGGACATGTTTTGACCAGACAGATTAAATGGGCCACATTACAGGAATTTATTGGCAAATCTTACTTGAGGACGTTTCGTTGGAAATATGCTGTGTTTTTCGGCTTTCTATGACAAAGCGTCACCACATTTCAACGATATTGCTGAGTACCTAAATAAAAATGTTTCTATTTTGCGTTCATAATGGCTTCATTATGAAACTCAAATGACGTAATTTACGTATCGAAATGTGACTCGTTTCGATACGTAAAATTTCACTCTGTGTTTTACCGGCAAATTTAGATTTTTAAAATATCAATATGTTGCTCATGAAATTTTCTATACATAAATGGCTTATATTACTTATCCAATGAGCATAAAACGCAAAATAAAAAAAAAATAGTATAAAGAACTCGTTCCATAAAACGTCGCACTCTCACAACTTGGACTCGTGTGACAAAGCTGCGTTTTATGGAATTCGTTCTTTAATATACTATTCCGAATGGTTAAATTGGCAGAGACGAGCTAGTTGCATGGCCACGGCGTTCTTATAGACTGTGATCCGTTAGACTTTTTTTAGGGCGCTACATAAAAAATTTTGTTTGGAAGGCCAAAATAACATAGTTTTCATGTAGCCTAGAATTCTTGAGCGAGTTCGGCAATTGTTGCTGAAGGAGGAAGACATTTCTAGCAATTAGTCTATGTATAATCACAGCAATAATAAACAAGTTTTGGGAAGTACGAACTTATGAGACAGCCTGTATATTTCAGTATAATTTTAAATTATTCCCAGAATTCGCCTTTATAACTAGAAAAAAAAACTGTTTTTAAAAATTAATAAATTCCAACTTTCCCAGTCCCCGGTAAGTGTACAGCATGTCCCACTTCGGGTACTTTGGCAGGGTATCTCTCTGGTTATTAATAAGGATAGAGAGTTGTGGTTTTTGTGACAATGCCCTACTTTTTTATACCTCTCATATCTTAGTTGCTATGGAAGTGAAAAAGTAAAAGTGGATTATCCAGCTTTTTAAATAAAATCCAATGGCGCAGTTAGTTTATTTCTAGGTACAATAGTTTTCGAGTAATGGACCAAATTTATGATTTTCTTTAATGCGACACCCTGTATGTTATTTTTTGCATCAATTAACGATAATTTGGGGATTTCAAAAAAATTGTTTGTTTTTATTTTGATAAACAAGCTAAACAAAAATGATATTTTTTTATACTTTACTTCTAGCAGTAGTAACAGTAACAAGTAAAAAAAAATTCTTAAACTATAAAGTAAGAGTTTGAAGTAGGATTTGGAAATGACGCCCGTTTTCGCGAATATCGTACTGGTATATTTTTGTCATTCTTCTAACGAAATAGTCATTGCATTTCTATAGAGAGTTTGAAAGATCAAAGCAATTGCTTCACGAAGTTGTGCTACGGAATCATGGCGTATCTTATAACTTCTATTTTGCATGAAACCCCACAAAAAGAATATATGGGAAAGTCGCGAGAGCGTGAGAGCCATCTCACAGGTATGAGGAAAGTCATTGTTCAGAAATGGCCTTAGTTGGCCAGAATTGTGGCCGAGGGCCCCGTCTTATTGGAGGTAAACAGAATTGTAATTGGCCATTGGAACGTTTTCCAGCAATTCAGGAATAGCTACCTCGAGAATTTCTAGGTACCTACGTGCTATGAGCGCCCTTCATACTTTCTGTAAACTATGCGTCCACCCAAAACAACACACGAAACACTAATCGCTAAGCGTCCTTGTTGTGCCCTTTCAAATATCAAATGGTGATTTTCTACTGACCAATGCCTTGTATTGTGGCGATTAAAAATTACGTAGAGAAATAACGTTTGTCAGATCAGATAATAAGTCTTCCAAAAGATCTGTTGGTTCGGATTTGTTAAAATGCAATTGGCAAAACGTTATAGCGGTCGGCATCTCAAGGGTACGAATGTTGAACTATTTGAAATTTAGATGGGTGATACTTAATTTTTTTTTAATTCTTTGGGCGTCGGATTTTGGCACGCCAACTTCTTTTATTTTTCTACAGGGAGTCGCATTTGTGGCTTTTGCGTAGGATAATGCATCTATTTACCTGTTTATAAAGCGCCCAACATGCTATACACGTTTATGAGATGTATTTTGCGAACAGATTCTGGCTGATACTTTAAGCCGCAAAGCAGTAATGAATACAGAGGAATTTATTTTTATTATCCACAGTAAATGTTTTTATTTTCATTTTTAATTCGGTCTATCTTTTATTTCTCAAATTTTTAAGAATGAACTGTAGTGAAAATGTTTTCCATAAAATGATTATGTGATTAATTTACATTTTCACGTTCAATTACTGCTGTAACATATTTGAGCCCCGCACTATGTGTGACTGGTTCTCTCAATTCAAACAAATTATCCATGCACCATTGAAAATCTTGCATATGGCGTTTTTACACTTAATGCGCCTACTTTAACCCCACGTATAAAAGACCACCTTCATCGTGTAAATGAAAAACTGAAATTTTCGGTGAGCCGAACAATAGGATAAAGAGCTACAGCACCGATTGCAATGCATATGCATGCAAAGTAAGTGCATTTATAAAGTGTAGCCAAGCGCTGTACGTAATACGCGGTGGTATACTCAGCGACGGGGTTGTGACCCTCTTTCCTAAATCGAGATGCAAATGACTCAAATACATTATAGGTATTAGCGACATGAGGTGGTAGTGCGGTGGTAGTTCAGATTGCCTCCTTCCTTTTTTTCCGTCTGGGAACAATAATAATGCGGAGAGAGCGTGGATAGCGGATAATATTTGGGGGAGGAATATATTTTAAAATGAACTGGAGGCGTCCGCTGTACGAGGTCGCCGTAAATGGGGATGCGAAGAAAAAGTTTTCGATGATGACGACGAATCGTGGATTTTTATGGGTTTTAGATTGACGCAATATGTAAATGGGATTCTACGGATTAATTCGTCAGCTTTTCATCACACGTCAGAAGAAATATTTGGGAATAAGATGTTTTTTTGTTTCTTTTTTAATGAATAGCTGTCTAGTAGGAATAGATCTTTTTTCAATTTGCATCTCGCGATCGCAGCCCATTTATCATATAAACCGCTTATCACAAAGTTCCATGAATGCTTCTTGAATAATTTACCTTTTGTCTCTTTACTACGTAGTATATCAAAGAAACCTTTGTAGATTTGGTTACATTTGCTTTTGGACATTCACGCTTAGTGTTGACTTTGATATTGGAAATCTAATATTTCCCAAATAATTAACCAATTTGTCCGAGCAAGCAAAGCTGTTATGTGTATTAAAATTAACATTAAACTACACAAGAGGCCGGCTAACTAGCATAAGATTTCATATGTATGACAGTACATAATATTATATGTGTTTTGTCTAACCTAAAAAATCCGTTATCACAATGATTTCTTTTTACTACCTGAGAAAGGTTTATTACATATATTATGGATGCGTACAAAATAATCCTTGGACCTACTTTATTTCCTCCCTAAAGAGAATTATATTCGGTATATTATTAATTTATGATCGAATCTCGCACTAATATGAATACAAGTGAAAACATATAATAAACTTAGTTTTATAATACGCAGTACCTGTACCCTAGTAGCACAGACGGTTGGCGCAACGTTGGCAGCGATGTCGGCATTAGGTGAAAGTGTGAGCAATTTGCACTTTTGGCCGAACATTGGCTCGCAACGTTCTTGCATACTTGATCTTTGGACGAACTATCTACTTTTGTCGTGCACCGACCTTTAACGAAAATTGGGTCACTGTTGCCAGCCGATCGTGACGTTACATGTTTATAATCTTCAACCGACGATGCACCTACTGAATTGGTTCAACATCGACCTGCTTATGTCACTCAAGAATTTACTGCCAAGCACAGTTTGATTATCATTTCCCGATTGTCGACCAACGCTCAACAGATTTTGCTGACCTAGATCCAATCGATACCCAACATCAGAAAAGTAGCATTGGTTTTGTATACCTTACTGACACTCAACTGACCGTGGTTAACCGTTACGGACATTGCGCCGACCGTACGACATTGTACCAACTGAAGGCCAACCGTTAGCCACCAGCTGTGCTACTAAGGTGTATTAGTTAGTCGACCTCCAATTTCGTACCTTGAGTACGATAGGCAACATATGCACGTTTGAAGCTGATTGATTCGCATTTAATTATTAACATGCTGCACACTATTAAAGGTCTGGTAATCGATATAATTTGTAACTAAATATTACCTATCAAAAACGTACTTTCATGGAGTTTTCAGTCAAAAGTAAATTATGTACATTAAGTTAAAAACAAGAAGGTGCTGCACTTTTTTTTGTGGAAAGGACTCATGCCTTAATCATCTGTTTACACTTCAAAAAAAGTGTATTAGACATGTCCTCAGACTAAAAAATCACGACTTGTGTAATATTCCCTTGACAGGAATATATGTGTAAAAAAATGTGTGTAAAAAAAAAACATTATATTATTTCAATGATTGCACTATGAAACATCCATATGTCACCCGTGAGATTTAAAATAACTTTCTTTAGTGCACCACAAACAAGATTGAAAAAAAATCTAAAAGGAGTAGACCATCAATTAGCAAAAATATATAACCGCATTCCTACTAAAGTTAAGCAATTACCACTTCAATAGTTCAAAGTAGCTGTGAAATGTCACCTTTTGCACAATGCTTTTTACACATTGTCAGAGTTTTATAATAGTAGCTTCTAAAATGTTCATAATATTTGGATAGGTATTTATTGTCATGTATTGATTGATGTTCTCTATGCTCGTTGTTGCACAATGGAATAAAGAGCATTATTATTATTATTATTACATTTGGGTGTTCTTGCGCATTTAGGCATACGTATTAGAATTCTTTAGTGACTGAGATTTGCGAAAAAAAACAAAGTAACATGTACTTTCATAGTAACCAGGAGCAACAGCAGCGTGAACAACGAAATATCTACTGTAACGTGACGTGTCGGCGTATGAAAGTCCCGCAAAAGACCTTCGTCCCACTCGAACAATCTGTGTAAACAAGCGACGTCTCCGATTGCAGCAGACGCTGTTTTCTTCTGCGTCCCTTAAATCCCTCGTGCCATCGATATTTCTACTTCCATCAAGGTTATGTATATAATTGCCTGTGGTTCTATATATTCGTATCGAATTTCTAACCTTTGGCGGAAATAACTGCAAACATTGACACATTACTATCATCTTCCGGGTTTTTGTTTTTCTCTACTACACTGTGTGTAAATGCAGGATTACGTATACAGTTAGGTTAACCTCTAAGTTGATAACTGCAAATTGATTGTGTAACAGTAGTCACAATTGTTTGCATTTTATGTTCGAGTAAAGTAATTCAGCGAGTGCAAAAGTTAAGTAAGTTGTCTACTATAATGCTGTAAGAAGATATATTCGTTCATGTAATATTTTTTATTCAAATTGTTCCTACGAACACTTTTATTCGTTTTAGGAACGTGCTTTGATGACTGCAATGAATGAATGAAATTGGTAACTTTTTTACAATATGTGAATCGCCTTTTCTGGTAATCTGGTAAGACAGCATTCCCAGCTCTAGAACGTAGAACATTATATTGAAAATTAGAAGAAAACAAAAATGTAAATTTCCTTCAGATTTTCAAACATGCTTTTGGTTGTATTTCCCTTCAAGTATTTTTTCCATGGTTTTGTTAATTCTGGGTTTTGAGGTCACGTGTCAAGAAAAGGAAAACCAATCACTTTAATATCTTACTACTACTACGTTTCGTTGAATGCTTTCTAACTTTTTCAAGCAATCTGTATGTTTTTCTGGACCATCTATTTCGTACTATACAATTTTATTGTTGTTAAATTAAGACAAATTTTTTGACTTGTGTCATTTGTTTTTTTTTAATATTATTTCTATATTTAAAACTAAAAGTTTTGTGCCATTATTTGGCAAAGTTTTTTTGTTTATTTTCCCTAACTTTTGTAAAAATTAAAATGTACACTGCACAACATATAATGTAAAAAATATTTTTTTTCAGTGACACAAAATTTTCAGCATTAAATATTGTTAGAAATAATATAAAATAAACAAATGACATAAAACAAAAAAAAATCCAAATTTATCGATAATAAAATTGTATAGTACGAAATAGATGGTATAGAGAACATACAAAACGCTTGAAAAATTGGAAAGCATTTTCTTGACACCTGACCTCGAAAACCACAGAAGGTTTTAAAGCAGGTATTTATAGCCTTGGCTAACAAAACGGAACGCTTGTCCATTAATTGGCGTTGTGTAGTTCCTGCAACTCTAACAACAAATCCACTGTGCACTGAGAAAAAGTATTTGTCGATTCAAGGAAGCCTGCATTGAGTGAAATAAATAATGTTTTTAAATGCGAGCAAAGAAATATTGCTTTCTACCAAACAATTTTTTTTTATTTCTTTAACTCAAAGACATTAATATCAACAAAACTCGAAATTTGAAATAACAAAATTAATATGTTAGAACCAGAGTAATTTTTAACAATGAAATCATTAAAACAACAAATCTAATTATTTTATTTTAAGAAATTGAGTTTCTAAATGAAAGAAACATCACAAATAGCCACAATAGTTTGATGGTGATGCAAGTACAACTTAGAGCTAGTTACCGGAACAGTAAATTTTGTATAAGAAATGTTCAAAATACAAAACCAAAAAAGTGCTACTAATGTAGGTGCTCATGGTATTGGTGGAATCACTCACGGCAAAGGCAATGTGAACCATCACCGTGGTTGTTAGCGTCTATGACCTCTTCGGGTTTTAGTGATTGCTTGTATAGGTTTAGGCATTGTATACACGAATTTTTCGCAATGCGCCGGTGGAATGTCTTTTCACACTTCTTTGATTTTGATTTCAAATAGTATTTTGGAGAATGTTTGTTTTAGTTGAGTTTTTGCAAAGTGTCACGAATACTCGATTGGATTTAGGCAAGCCAATTTAGAAGATTTTTGTCCTCTTCAATTTTTTGAGCTTTTAAGACTATACCATAAGATAATTAAGACTGCTTCTCCGCCTTACCTTTTCGAAAAGATTCAGTTCCGTACTCATGCGCATCACATCAACATTAGAAATAAGATTAGTATAAGATCATTACACCACCATGGTATGAAACGGCCTTTTTGAGGTGCTCTTTTTCATACGACAATTATTCAGGCCATAACTATTTACCAGTAAATCGTTAGATGTGCTGTTTGACATTGCTTGTTTACTGCACCAGCAATAACCTAATTAACAATTAGCTCATGTTCATTTGTACAATTTATTTTTCTCGTGATTAATTGAACTTTGCGTACATTGCAGGACATTAGGTTAGGTTCAATGTAAGCATTGCATTCACTTCAAGTATTTTGTTCTTTTCTTAATTGAAAGATTTGGTGGAAGAGCAGAAACTGATGTTCTAGTAACATTATTTTCCTGAATCCTGATTAGAGTGGGCCAGCGTGTCTGTATATCGGGTCCGTATCCGGTACGTAACATCACGCAGAAAGCGAAGCAGTCACGTTTTGTGTTAGTTCATGTTGGGTCTCCAATATATATATATATAATTAAATTAAAAAAAAAGTATATCGGTGAATTTCCGGATTTATATTACGATGGTGCTAAAATAGTGCGTAAAGTTTGCGGTAAACCGTTATTCTGCTGGCACAAATACGACTGTATAAAGGATATCAACAGTATACAGCACTCAAGTGGTGTGGCATCCAGAGAGCAATTTATGTTGGATTTATTGTCCATGTTTTTCGAGTGTGGGTTGCAACTTCGCCTACTGGATAAAAAAACCGTTTCACGATTTCTGGTATGAATACAATTCCAACTGGCGGTTACTGGTATCTCGAACAACGTTATGCAGGTATCTACTATCTGTCCCCGAAGATAACGCAAACAAGATCAAAGCCGTACTTAAAGATGTGGTTAAGCGACAGATCGAAAAAAAATTCCATTGCACATGTTATGGTGCCTTTACTGGAACCCCTTCAACCGAATTTTTCAATCTTATTAGCAAGCAAAAGACTACAAAAAGTGTACGGGTGAAGCGATTACAGAAATTTGAAGTGTCACCTAATCAACTGTTGATGTTTATGAGCGATGGCGCAGCATCAATGCGTGGGGCGTTCTCTAAATCAATAGTGCGAACAACTTTTACATCTAACGTGTAAAGTTCATGCTTTACATCTTGTGGCACAAACGATTCGCAAATGTTATCTAGAAGTGGATGCAGTAATTCCATATACTAAAACAGTGTTTTTGAAATCACCCAAACGAATTCGAGAACTTTACAGACGGTGTCCCCGTATTTCTGAACCGCCAGAGCCGATTCTCACACGTTGGGATCATGATTGAAGGCAGCTTTTTATTTGACGCGATAGGCAAATTACTGCGTTGTCATTTGTGGAGTCAGTGCGATGTACACGCATTGCTATGTGCTACAAGTGATATAAAGTATGTGCGTTGTGGAAAAATTCGAGGAAGTTATAAACAAAGATTCTGATTTTACCAGATTAATATAAATTGGTGATGGTGCATCTGATCCATTATTTATTTATAAAAATTATTTCAATTACGCGTGCCTTTCATCCGTAGATGTCGAACGGTCATTCTCAAAATATAAGAACATTCACGACGAACACATCAGCGAAAAAGATCTGAAAAACCTAATGCTTCAAACTTTTCAGCAATCTTATTCTATTTGTGCTACGTAGACAAGGTGAGTGGGTTATATATACTACTTATAATTAAATAAATAAGTTAACATTACTCTTTCCCGATATATACTTGCGTTAAACCCTAATGAGTAATATAGCAATGCATATATAACACATAGTAGTGTCCTGGCGTGCACGCAATAAATCTTAAAACTAAAATTGCTTCAAATGTTTTTTCTTTCTACGTTACGACGTTAACCGAATATATAGGATATTTTAATTCTTATCTATTAGCAGTAACACAAGACTAGAAAGTACAAGATTAGTTACTAATATCGTTAGTTGATGATTTTTTGGGTTTTAATGTGAGGTAAGTTTCTATCGTGATTGATAAATGAAACAACAGAGATCTAACTCGACGTTTTACATTTTCCTGAATAACGAACATGATTTTAAAAAGTCGGACCTTCCGGTGGACTCGTTCCCCCCAGTTCTAATAACGTAGACGGCCGGTTTCGAAGCGAAGGCACCGGAAGGAAGTCGGAGAAAAGACTTTTTCCCTTAATTAATTTATATTACGGGACTTTTTTGCACTTCCCGTCTCGCGTAATTAAATTTGCTCCCTTATTCTTCGCCTTCTGTTTCCAACTTTGCTTCTTCGATCACGGCAAAGCGAGTCAAATAATTAAAGATAAAACTAAAAAGTCGAATGGCGGAAATCGGAGGATGCGACGTTCGAGAAAAAAGCTTAGTAAGAACATGCTGATTGATTGGGTATAAATTTTCGGTGTTGGAATTTTATTGATTCGAAGTAACACAACACGTTTCCTTTAAGAACATTTCTGTAGTACGTGAGTTTTGTTAAGGTAGGTCAAAAGAAATAAAGTCAATGTGCTCTACACTGTGTCCACATTTCGACGCTCACAATTCGTATATCGGTTATTACAAGACAACATAACGGTTAAATGGTGAATATTTTGCAGAATTCAATCATCAATCGCACCAAATCTCATCTTAAATTCACGTTAGCTTTATTGATTTGTAGATATTAAAAAAACAAAATTTGCCGACTTCAATTTTCCTTAATAACTAAAAGAAATGTACTGGTGTATTCAAGCTTCATCTATAGTTATTAATTGACGCCAGAACTCCAACTTATTTCGTTTAAACGGCTCCAAGAGGGCTTTGGAAATGTTAATTCAAGCGCATTTTTGGTGACCAAGCCCGACGCCCAGCACGTGGATTCATTCTTCACGCCCAAATCTTCGACCAGTACATGATAAACACGTTCTTTCGAAATGCTCACAGTATCTTTCAAACCTCAATTGGATGGTTGTAGTGCTATTTGGACTTTTCCAATGTTATGGGTGGTGGTTGCAGTTTATCGTCATTGCTGCGACCACGTTTAAATTCAACTGTCCAAAATTTTACTGTGGCAAATGATGGTGCGAGGTCCCTGTAAACAGTGGCTTTAATTTGCGTGGGCATATTGCCCTTCAAATACAAGAATTTTGTACGGCTCGATATTTGATTTTTTCCATTTTTAGAGAAATTCAAACATCGACAATTAAACAACAACTGAGCGTTCAGTGTGGCTGAAATTTTCTTTATCATTCTGTATCTTTCAACGCATTCGCAATTATATTACCAGAATTTCTTTTTATACATTATATCGTCGTACAGTGCGTAAATTAATAGATGGGCCCTTGTTATTAAGTAGGTAAGTATTTAGGTGATATTCCCAGTAATTTTCATAGTTTGAATGTCGCTTCAAAAAAATAGGAGGGTATATGTGTAGATCATACGCCTCTGTAAAATTGAAAATATTATTGTTTACTGCTACAACTGGTATATTTTATAAGAGCGTTTAATATCAAAGCAGTACATTCTGCCTTTATTAGATATATGGAAGCCAAACATTTATTGTCAGAATCTATAAAATCCTTGAAAATCAAAAGCTTCAATCTCGACCAGCCGGCCATTTGTAGCATCGCTGTAATGAATAGTTGACATTTTTATATCAAACGCATGTACACTCCGTTTCTCTACCCGTCGTTTTAATAAACGAAATGGATCCATACGAATTGAATTCTCAACAAATGACGTCGACGGCGCGTATAAATAAAGAACGAAAGGGAATGTTGACCCTTCCAGGCCGTGGACACGTCGAAGGGGGCCACGGCAAACGCATACATAGTGTAAAGCGCGGTCCCAATCTAGGAAATGCCACTTGAGTCCGCCCGGTTTGTTTACAAGTGGCCGCGTCGGTCGCGCCATCAGCGTGTGACTCCTCGGCAAGTCACGCCGATTATGTAAAGTTTACGTTCGGCCTGTCAACGGCGCCCGCTCGTAGATGGAAAATTGTTTTATGTTGTGCACTTGCTCGCGCCGCTCTTTAGGAGAATTCTTTATGGTGTTTCTGTTTATTGCGGTGGCGCAACGAGTGACGGTTATTTCGATAGAGTAAACGCGATTGTTGATTTCTGTCAGCAGCGGCAACTTATATGCGTGTAGCGCCGCTTGTTGCGCGTCGCTGTAAGTTTTATGAAATGAAAATAAACCACGCCGGTTAATTACACGAAAATGGACCCGCGATAGAGGTCGTTGCTACTGGTTTTTTAGTCACATGCTTTTAAGATCGCTATTGGATGTGACGTTTTTATTTTGTATAGATTTCATCGATATAAATGCTCTTTTCTAAGAGCAGTCTTGAACAAAAGGAAACGAACCGTTTTAGATTTTGTATATGCGTTCAGATTTATAGTTGCCATTTTATAGATGATTCAGTTGGCATACGACATGATATAAAAGCCGAAACAAAGAAATATTGATATTAGAGATTATTTTCTGTCGCTGAGATCTTTGCTATTTTTATTCATATTGGTTTTGAAATAAGATTATACATTACAAGATCATAAAAGATATCATTGTAGAAAGCTATTGGTTGTAAAATGAGATTTTAGTGTTGAGCAAAATTGCTAATAAACGGCTTACATTAACTCTTGAACAGCAGCGTTATTTTTCTGTAACATTTTTAAGGTATTTTTCTCCAGAAAAAATATACTGTTTTAAAGGTTAATAAATAAAATATGACGATTTTTCAAAATATATATCACGATCAGCTGCATTTTACTATTTCTAAAAGAACTGTGATTGTCACATAAAAAATAAATAAAATAAAATAAAGAACATGTAAAAGCAAAAAGTGGATTTATCAGTAGAAAACAATAAAATGCTGTAGAATGAATCAGTCCCTCAAATTTGGACAAACTAAAACAGCTCAAATTGACCGAATATTTTGGGCAAATAGCTTTCCGATGCTCGGCACAGAGATAATTTTTGCACACAAACATTGGCAAACAAAAACTGGCACCCTTACTGATTTTTTAGCTTTTGGACAGATATAGCATCTTTTTCTTGTTGCCGTACTGCCACGTTTGTAAAAAATTGTTTGTATCGTTGAAATTAGTTCTTTCGCCAAATTAGTTTTTACGACCCTTCGATTGTCCTCCACTTAAGGAAATGCTAAACCTTTCATGAAATCTGTCCTTTTTGCATTTTCACCTTTGTTTTTGTACAGTATATAGTCATTGATTCCTGCTGCATCCAAAATTAAATAGAAATATATGTGATCATCGCCTCATTCATTATAAAACAATACTGCATTCAATTTTTGGGAACCTTGAATTTCTCCGATGTCGCTTGACAATAAAACAACGGGCGAAGGCGTTTTCGGTAATTTAATTCCAATGAAACTCTTTGGAATCTGCGGCCTATTTTTCTGAGCGCACCCACCACCGTGAGCTCCTTGTTCACAGTCCCATTTCGATTTGTACGAAAAAATGGTTCAGTTGATTTCCTTTCCTACCATTAGGTGTAAAGGTAATTATTTTCAGTCTTTATACACTAATTTTTTCCACTATTTTCTGTCCTTTGCCAAGTTGCTTGCTTCAATCCACCCCATGTACCTTTCTTCCAGTATATCCTTTACTGTACTATTTCACGTTTTCTTAGGTCTCTCATTTGAACTTTCGTCATCGCTCTTGCCTTCCATATAACTTACACCGGTCTTTCTTCTTTCATTCTTATTAGATGACCAAACCATTTTAACTGTTGCTTCTCGATCGTCTTTATTAGAGGCTCTATATTTAACTCTTCTCTAGTTTTTTCGTTTTTATTCTATCTTTCCTTGTTACATTTTTTATTCTTCTTAAATATATCATCTCCATCGCTCGAAGTGTGAACTGTTATTCAGCACTAGCTCCCATGTGTTACTACCGGTCGAAGCACTGTTTTAAGTATAGTCATTTTTGGGCCGTTTATATCCTTTGCTAATATCTTGTTCAGAGTATGCTGTATTTTTGTTAAGAGTCTTCAGTTTTGCCGGAATCGTCTGGCGAAAAGCCGCCTTATTTGCGGCCATCTGAAAGTTCAACGTCTTCTTCTTTCCTGCCTCTTCTGGTTTTTTCTCTGCTAAATTCTTTCAAAATGTTGTCTACAGACCTGTTATTTATCGTCCAATTTTATAATAAATAAAGACAAACAAACTATTTGAAAAGACGTACATGCGGTGGAGATTTTCTCTTACCACGTGTGTTTGAAAACAAGAAAGGTAGGAGAAGCTGCTCGTTTTAACGAGAGGACAGCTAGATGAGAAGTTGTATGTACGTGATGCAACGTGGACGGTAATTTTATAGTGCAACAAAAGGATTTCATTTCCATAGTTGTTCTGTAGTGTTTATCCAGCATAGATGTACGCCTGAATGAATTTTATAATCTAGCTGTAACGTCTGCAGTTTTACTACGTAGATGGTGGTGAACTAAATTATACGAAAACGAACTGAAACCGAATTACTTGTTGATCTAAAATCACAAGAATTGAGTGGTCAATATAAAGAATTTTTCGCGCATGGCTAATACAGACTTTGGAAGTTTTGTACAAATAATTGTTCCTAGAGTTACTTCAAGTTAGTTCTTTTGTAATTTATATTTTTTGAGTTTCACAAATTTTCTTTTTCCTCGTACAACCGTATTAGCAACAGTCTCTTTTAATCATTCCATTCTTCCATTTTTATTTATGGTGTTAGAATTTTTAAATTATTTCAATACCCATTTTTGGGTCAGTGAACTGGAAGCGCGTACCTACGTATACACTACACGTCCATTAAAATTACCGTTCACACTACAACTAAACATCTCTTTGATGGAGCACTAAAAACCGACAGCGCTCGGATCGCCATCGCGCACTCATTGCAACGTTAACTGCAACACGCAACATCTGTACACACCGGTTGTATTACATGTTGCGCTGCATGTTACATTGCATGTTGCTTGAGATACGTAGGTAATGTTAAAAATAACGCTATGAATGGTGCGCAGTTAGCATGGTTCAGTCACATAAATTGAGGTATGTTCATGAACGGCAACATTCTGCTGATGCTTAACGTACCATCGCAGCGACTAATATTGTCGAGTCCCCTCTTTTTGGTATTGTGTCTCTATCCTAGAGATAAATCTAGTCAACGATAATTGTCTTCGCCCTATGTTCTTTCAACCCGTGATTAACTTACAAAATTAAAACCTCATTCGCGAAGCACGTACAGAACAATTTTACTTGTCATGAGATAATATTTCCCAAATTAAATACTGCTATTTAACGAGTAATTAACGCCACTAGGAAATGTGTAAATTTCAAAGTTGCAGATACACAACGATGATATATTGTGGTAACGCAAGACGGCGAACCGTAACATACATACATTACAGGGTGAAAAGAAACGTTTGATTTAAAATACTTTTAAGAACAATAAATATTTTCAAATAAAAATCATTTCGTAAGTTACTACTGGTCAAAAGCTAACAAACGCCATTAATAACGGCTCGGTGGCCCAGTGGTAAGATGGCCTGCGCTTGAGTGGGCAGAGTTAGGCGCTGTATGTTTGAGTCCCACTAGGATCAACAAATTTTCTTAGTGGGTCTGGTACACCATTCGCAGTTGGCATACAATTAACTGCGCTTCACCCTTTATGGTGAGGGGGTGACAGTAGCAAAGCTTTACACACACAGCTTACTCACTAAAAGGCTGCTGAGGTTATGACAAGCTTCAAAAAACTTATACACCCAGTTGGGCTGTCACCACACTTAAAAAAAAAAATTGAACGAAGGTACGCTAAGACAATCTTGGATTTTATTGTAGAAAATAAACGTATTTAGTGAGTTCTCATTAAATGTGATTTTAAGTATGGATAGTCAATTAAAATTATTTCAAGTTCAATTTTCATTAGTCGGGATCCTTTCAAAGAAAATTAATCAAAGTGGCGTGCTTAAATAGAGGGGCATTGAGTATTAAATTACAAGATTGGTTTGCTTTAATTTACTAATCCTTTTTAACACTATTTTCGTTCGAATTTTTGTAATAATTACGAAAAAAGAAAATATGAATCTCGTCCCTCCAAAATTTTCCGATCGTAGCATCGGAATAGATATTATTATATGCACATTTTCGTATTAGAAAATTATGGAAGTTCAAAATTATATTATGTTTAGAAAAGGCACTGAACGTAAGACCAGATCGATTAAATATTTTTGCTTCCATGGAAATGTAGTTCAAGTTTATTTTCCAAATATGACTAGAATCTCTATCTTAACCTTATACCAAATTGCCAGCGGAAAATGAACTCGAAATGAAAATTAAACAACCCCGAAAACGATTTTCATCCACCTGCTAATAATGCGGTCGACGATGAAAGCTCCCGAAATGCACCACCTGCGTCAGCCTGAATTTCGCGATGATATTATGGGCGAATCCGGCACCGACGCTACTTTAAAAACTCATTCTCGCTTGTTGTTGCACGTTTTGCGGCTCGGTTAATTCCTCCCTTTGTTCCCTCTGTTCCTCCGCTCGGGAGTATCATCTCGTTCCCGCGTACCGCTTCTGTAAACACTAACTTCTTGTTAATATATTTCGAAGACGTCGACGGGGCGTCTCGAGAACAAATTTCAATTATCGTCCTGATCCCACGTTAAGATTTGCTATTAAAAGTTGGTACATGAGATTAGCTGAGTATTTACTCTCTGTACTGTATCCAAGACTAGCAACGGTATTCGCGACACGGTATTGATAGTAGTTCAAGTTACAGGCATAGAAATAAGAAATTAGTTATTTACTCGAACTAAATATTCAACATTTGATGATTTTATTAATTTACCTCAGTTCGATGTCTAAAAAGGAAAATGAGTGATGCCGAAAATGTTAATATTTTGTTTGATATTAAGCTGGTCAAATAGGTCATGTAGTTTTAAGGTACATTGTTAATTTTTGAAGCGGTAAAAACCGAATGAGGAGAGTTTACTGAACGTCAACTCCATATTTTATTGCTAATGCCCTTTAGTCTTACTTTTTTATTGCGGAAAATTAACTACTCATGCAAATATCGTACATATTCTATTAAATCGTTAATTTCCTCATTAGACGTTCAAAAAATAGCTCGTTTCATTACAAAGGTACCGCAACTTAGCAGATTCCATACCAAATTCGTCATAATTCTTTCGTTTTTCATTTTAGGACCATGCTATACACAGAGTGCGAGATTCTTTGTTAGCGCAGTTCTTGCAGTGTTCTACTGAAATATTATTTTTAGTATTAATTAACCTGCAGAATTAGGATTATTTTTGCTTAGAATAAAAAAATATCTTTATCATAAACTGTCTCTGATAACGTGCGAAAAAATTAATTTGTCAACGTTATTTTAAATGTATACACCATGTATATATTTTTTTAATCTTCTATATATTATCTATAGCTGGTCATTTTTGATGCCATTGTCTCCATACATTGACAATTATGCCTGACATAAAAAACGTTTATGTTTGAATTATAGCCTACTACAATATAAAATAATATCCGAAATATAATGAAAATATCTAAGAGTAGCTAATAGGACTTCATGAATAGTAAGCCTTTAAAAAATACTAAAACATCTCAACGCTGTATGTTTGAAGAGATGGGTAAATAAATAAAAAAATAAGATATCTTATGGGCCTGATGAAATACCGTGTAATTTATTGAAAAATTATTAAATTGTGTACTCTGCACCTTTTTTGAAAAATTTATCTTTTGAATCCGATTTTTCCCAAAAAATTGTCTTTTGTCGTTTCGTTGTCAAAAATAAATTGTAATCTGGAATCACTTATAATTTCTTCTAGTTTTTCAATAGATTTTGAATACGCTATGTAGAAAACAAATTGTCAAAGCAAGCATAGGCCGGAAGCTTAAAACAGCGTTTGGTAGGCAAATCTTGGCTCTCGTAAGTGTACGGTACTGCAGGTAAGCCTACCAAACACTTCTGTGTAAATGGTTACTGCTTTACGATAGTCCGTAAGCTACAAGCATAACTACCTGTTTAACAGTTATGGATACTAGATATTCAGATAATGTTGTCACTTAGTTTTGTGACACACTACTATAAAACATTAACCCATGCAGTTTAAGCGAAGAATCGTTAATATTTTGAAAACTTCTATATTAGATATAAGTATATCAAATCCAATAATATGAATCGACGTAGAATTCAAACCAAAAGTGTAGTTAAAGATAGCACGGTTCATTTAAAAAAGGAGTTTTTCCAGTTTGAAAATATCTGTATTTGGAAATAGTTTATGAACATCCTGTATAAAATAACGATAACGATAAGGTGTGGTATGCATGACCTTCCATTTTGTTTAAAGAAATAAATCTTCATTACATTATCAAATATTTATTTTCAACAAAAGCGGTGCAAATGCTAAAATTCCAGCGTGATCGTAAATATCTGGAAAACAGTTGACTTTAGGTTGAAGGTGCCTTAATACAAATTATTTGTAGGCGATGCGTATAATCGATTAAGCTGATACAAAAAATATACCATTTTGAAAGAAAGTTGGTAACCACTTCCGGTTCAACCAAAATTGTTTCGTGGGCGAAAATATTTTAGTTTAATAGATCCGATCTACAATTACATATTCCAAAGTTTCCGAGTTCCGTTCATAATAACATCATTAAAACTTCTAACTAACTAATATATCATTGCTATCATTTCGTTGATTTGTTTTAGTAGAAGTATTCGTCAATGTCCTTATTTTATTATAATTTGTGTTGCGACTTCTATCTTCAAGTAAACGTTTGGTTACTCCCGATTTTTCAATACTCTAGTTATGCATCCTTTTGTGTTTTTTTTTCCTTGTCGCGGATGCTTCTTATCGTATCCCTTTTTCATATAGGCGTTCAAGTTGGTAGATTCTTTAGGTTTTTTTTTCAGCTCCTTTTTTCTTTACCGCCTTTGAAATCTGTTACCAACTCCGCCCATTTAAGAAGTCATAGCCTTCAGATTGTTGTTGTAACGTATCTACCTTTTGGTTCTCTCTCTTATCTCCGTCTGAATTTTGTTTCCTTTTTGTTATTGTACCACTGTTACCACTGGACCACATAGCCGTTTAATTTACTTATATTTAACAGGATCATCTATAAGTTGAATAGAAAATTGTGTAAATCTGAAAAAGATTTGTTTGAGTCCATAAATTAAAAAAAAATATATTTTCATCGACGAACTAAATTTAAAAAACAGGAGTAGAAATGGAGTGTTTTTAAAAGTTCTGTAAAAAACAGAACGTTAATTTTTTATTTTTAATAAGTTCATGAAATTCAAGCAGAAAAAAAAATAAATTTCTCGTCTACCGAGTTCTGCGCTGGATTGTATAATTCAATTATACTATTAAAAAAAGCGCGCTTCCAGCAAAATCGTCCTCAATAATTTACGTTTATTTTATTCCCTTGTTAGGAACGTTCCCGAGTCGGACGAAGACTCCCATAATTAAATATGAAATTATTCCCTTTTATTTTACATAATTAAAACGTTCGCAAAGCGAAAACTGAAAAAGTATCTTCTTGAAATCCAAATATAATTATGAAAGCTGAAACAGCGCCCGCTTAGAATCGTTAGAACCGACAGAAGAGTTCCCCACGAACTCGTCTGTCGGTACTTCTACGTTTCGTCCCTCCCAAGCAATTCGAATGAAACTTTGTTTGCACAGATTCTTTGTGTAGGAATTTGCAAGTTCGAGTTATTTGTGCCGTTGCTTGAAATTATTATTAAATCAATATTGTGCCTATAAAGTAAAGTTAAATGGATTTTGAGACAGAAAATATTGTATGTGGAGTTAGTAGGATTCTCCGAATATCAGTTTTTGATAATAAATGTTTTAAATCTAATTTGTATATGTACGTGAAATATGATAATTAAATTTGTCTTATTGTTAGTTTGGTTTCGCTAAAACATTCTGTCCAAATATCGCAATAACTTGTAACCTTATATAAAAAATCTAAATACTTACTATTTTATACTCTGTGACCCATTTCAAGTGAATTTTTGTAACTGAAAGTGTTAAACTGAAATTTTCCAGAACTGTTGATCGTATAGGAGGGTAGTATTAGAATCCGAATACATTTTTAAACATTATACAACGTGCCCAACAATATGCTTAAACATTAAAATCGAAAAAGTGTCAAAACTAATTTCTTTTAAATACAACTACTTATTTTTCTCCGCGTTATTAAACTACTCTTATAAAAATATAAGAATGTCATATTCATTGTGCAATTAAAATTGACGTTTCTCGCGATATTTCGGAAATGTGTATTGTAACACAATTTTTTATAAAAAAGTACCCGCCAATGTACACTGCCGCTCAGAGAAGTTCGGTCGGTTAGTAAAAAACATAAAAAGGTTACAGAAACAAACGAAACTAAAAACAAAATGCAATTTTATTGTATGTACAGGTAAAAAAGACAAAAATAAATAAATAAAAAGTTATTCTGGCCTAATATAATACACTGAACATTATATTTTTCTTTCATAGAAAAAACCTCCTTTGCTGTTAATCACCGCTCGAATTATTCTAGGCATTCTAAGTTTTGTTAAAACGGATTGTGGAATATTAATCCATTCATGTTGCAGAATATTCCGTAAATGTTCTTGTGAAGTTGGGCATATTTTTCGGATCCTCCTGTCCAGTTCATCCCACAACAACTCTATCGGGTTCAAATCTGGGCTTTGTGGGGGCCATGTCATTACTTTCAGGGTGTGGTGTTCTTCTTGCTCCTTTAGATAGTTCTTACACACTAACGCAGTGTGTTTTGGGTCGTTGTCATGCATGAATGTAAAGTTACGGCCTATTATACGCAATCCTGATGGCACTGCATGATTCTGGAGTATTGCAAAATAATTTTCCTTCCTCATTACACCTTGCACTCTGCAAAGCAGAAACATCCCCACACTAACACAGAACTATGCCCTTGCTTCACTGTTAGCACAATGCAGTTCGGGATCATTTTTTCGGTTTTAGATCTTCGGACATAAACTCGTCGATTTTTCCCAAAAACCTCAAACTTTGACTGGTCACTCCAAAGCAACTGTTTTCAATCATCCAACGACTAATCTAGATGAGAACGGGCTCACTGTAGCCGTTTTGCTCTGTTGCCCCGACGTAATAAGGGTTTTCGAATGGCAATGCGCCCATGAAGGTCCGCTTGTTGAAGTCGACGTTTTGCCGTACTCGCCGAAACTTGTTCTTCACGGCCGCGATTGACTTCGGCTGCTAGTTGTGGCGCTGTTAAGTTTCTATTGCGTTTACTTAATAATACAATTCTCAAAACTTCAGCTTTTGTTGTTTTCCTAGATGCTCCAGGACGAACACGATTTTCTATAGTTCCAGTTGTCCGATATCGCTTTATGATGTCATTTACTGTTGAACTACTCATATTTATTTTTTCAGCAATTTGTTGCCCCGAATATCCTTCTTCAATAATAATTTATGGCTTTAATCCCTTAGAAAAGAGTGTATGCTTAATATTTTTCTAACTATATGTATTAATAATTGTATACAGTGTGATATAATAGATTTTTATTGTATGACCGAACTTGACTGAACGGCAGTGTATATACCGAGTAACGAGCACGAATTATTTCTGGACAATATTATCTAGACAAATGTACAAGAAGTGGGCTACCAAACAAGTACAATTCTCATTACTGGAGCAATTCAAATCCCCACGTATTTTAAAAGGGAAAAATTGAACGTTTCATTAATACTGGATTTTCTAATGGCCATGAGTAACTTGGATGTCTCCTAAGTAGGACGACTTTTTAAAAGAACACATAAGCTACATTCTCATTGCTAGGTACATTTGTTTTAAAGAAAAGTATGTTACAATACACATTTTGAAAACTATAAATTTTAGATCCGTAATGAATATGACACTTTTTTTTTACGAGCAATTTGATAAGAAGAGTTAGTTTCATTAAAAAAAAATAAACGTTGACACATTTTCCATTTGAAAGTTTCAATAATTATGGGACACACCATATAATATTATTTTCGTTCCGAATGTGTTTTGCTTGATATTCCCGAGTTTCGAGGTTATTCGTACAAAATAGTATCAAAACATTATTAAATTTGTAGGGAGTAGACAGTATTCTCTCTAATTCTATTTTAATCTAGTAAGGAAATTTTCGAAAGAAATATCATCTTTACTTCTACCATACACAATACCGTCCTTTTGATGCTCTGTACTTTTTGTGTAAATGTTGTAGTTTGTCTGTTTTTACTTTGGCGTGCAACTAACGCCAGAAAAATGAATAATTGTAGGTGAAGATTTGGAATTTATTGGTGTGGAAGTGCATATAGAATCTGTTAAAGTAAATAGAGAAACAAATTCTTCTATCGATCAGCCATCACGGATCAGTTTTAATATCAATTAATTCACGCACGAGCCAACTGGATAAACACCAAAGTGCTTTCACCATCATCATCATCATCATCACCGTCCTTCTCGTCAGTATGACAGTCATCGTCGAACGACACGACGCCACCCCATATTCAGTTAACAAGTGCGCACGAAGTATCGAAACATAAACCGTCTTCCAATACGATAACGGCAATCTATTTCGCTCTTACTCGTTGTTCTCTGGATTTTGCGAACGCCGACGTAGAGGTATCGTTAGTGCGGATAGACAAATACGGAGTCCGCGGGAACTGCACTGGCTTTCCAAATCTGGTGCGCGCCAGTAAATCCCCGAATCGGTGTTTGCATAGAGGGGCGTACCACTCCCCTCGATGCCGCTTTTTTCACCCTCCCAAAGCGTCTCAATGCGAAGTTATAGAGGTACAATTTCACAACGGAAGAAAAGTTCTATATCTGGGAGATGACATGTGCTTGTTGGCCTTCGTAGCACTGAGAGAATTCAACGAGTGATATGTAAACGCGTGCAATTGCCATTCTAAATAATGTGTACTTTTGCGATTATGTGTACATATTTACGTATATCACTACGCGACAAAATGAAATAAATTCATGAAATCATAACAATTTGATTTTCGAAGAAGTGTTCGGGCAGGTCGATTTTTTTGCATCAATTGTAAGTTACCCCACTGGTTTTCATGTAATGACGTAGTCGACAATTTTTTTGTTAATTACAACTCTCATTTTTTTTTATTTGAGTAGATTATTTTATTGTTTGAACAGTGCCATCGAAATGTTGAACCCCACGTAACAAAACCTTTGAATAAAAGTCATTTGAAGAGGGAAAATCAAATTTTATTAATAACAAAAAGCAAAGATAAATGTTGCTATTCAAGAAATGAAATCATCGTTTCCCTTAAACGAAATGTTCGAAATGCCTTCCACCGGCCTCTTGACTATAAGCAAATCTAATGGCATATTCACTTTGTACATTGCGAATGACGGCAGGATTAATTCAACTCATTCCATACCTAACTCTCATGTTGAAGTCTTCTAAATTTTGTGGTCTATCAACATAGATTTTTGATATTAAATACTCACTTAAGAAAGAAATCAAGAGAGCCTGGCACTCTCTTGGTCCTCGCCTACCGATTCGCACTCCCAAAAGAGCTTCGGTAAAATAACAACATTGTTATCAACGATTTCATACGTAATTTTACTAATAGTAAAGTAAAATTCACGGTATCTTGTAAATTTACTTAAATTAATTAATATTTTTAATATGTGGATGTAATTTTCATGGGTAACTTTTGATGATCCTGTACTAAGCATCAATGGTGTTACACATTGTAAGAATTGTAATATTACTCGTTGTCAATGGATACTAACAATTTTACTGGATTTATTACATTCTCCAGGAAAATTCTTCAAGTGTTTTTCTGATTTAAAAATTGTCCAAAAGAATTTTGCGTGAATATCTTTGCGTACCAGTAATGTTATTAAATTAGCATAGCAAAATTACTACAATTTTTGAGGGTGCATAGCCCAGAAAAGCAGCTACTTAAAAAGCCGCGAACAGGGTGTGCAACGTGTGGAGGTGCACCATATTGCTGAAACCAAGCATTACCATTTGGTAAGTCAGGATCATCGTTATTTGGAAAAATGTTTGCATTCCTCAAAAAACCCAAATATCGCTACTCCGTGAGAGTTTCGTCAAAGAAGAAAGGATGATTCTACTGCTAACTATTCCTCCTCACACATTAACTTTACGAACGTATAATGCAGTGAGATTTTTCTCTACTTCAGTACCTGCAATTTTGTCGGTTTACTGTTCCATTTAGGCAAAAGAATTTGGCAAATAAAGCGTGGATGAGGGTGCATAAATCCTGCAATATATCAGTAACAGCATTCAGTGATCAGGGTCATCCTCATTTGGTCATTTTGTAAGGATGGTATTTTTCTGTTTATAATATTGATCGTTGAGGAAGTTTATTTTCTGTTACAATTTTCATCGAGGTACACCATGAAGATTCCCACCCATACTAGCAACATATCAATCTGCACACATTTTTCAATTTAGAAAAAGAAATCGAATCACAGATCTATATTGTTTTTTTTCTATGATTCCACAAATACATAAACACTATTCGAGGAATACCTTCGAAATTTTGACAGGCATCCACCAAAGAATAGTACCCATAGTGAATAATGCAGATTTTGACAGAAAGCGGCATCTACCTCCAAACACAGTTGCTTCCGTCGGGGTACATCCTTGTATAAATTATAATATATTAGTAGAACGGTAACAAGTACAATGTCCAAAAATCCATTGAACTTGAAGAAACTAACGAAGTTCAGAAGATGTTTATAAGAGAATATACCAAAAATGAGCAAAAGGACGAAAATGACGTCCCCTCACTTGCATAAGCGAAAGACGATGGTGTGGTATCCTTATAGCCAATCTACTAATGGCCATCGTCGAGACATACTTGCAACCAGCTAGATCTTCTCGTTCTCGTGAATTTGATTAGGCGTCGTCCGGCCCTGGCGCGCTGCGGGTGTCTGACACCGCCGCATGCACTCACGCACATTTATCACAATTAGGAAAGCTGTAACGTTCCGACGAACACCGTAGAATGACACACGAGGACACATTGTTTCGAAATGCGTTGAATAATCTTATCAAGGTAAATTGATCAAGAGCAACATTTTAACACGTTGATGGTTTGCTGATGGATCGTACGATTTTATCTTACCATTCCATATGTTATGGTTGCATTTAATACTTAATATAGGAAACTCTTCTAATTCTTGCATTACAGCAACTTTCCCCTATCGATCTTTCCATCACTATTCTTACCAATTATGCCTTCATCTTCATCAGTTTACTCATGTTTGGTTGGTGGTGGTTGACGATTCATCGCAGATATTTAAATTAATATGTTCAAACTTGCTAATCTTTGATCTTATTCGGTTAGTCTTTTTGAACCTGGACTTCATATACTGCCACATGTAATAAGAGCTGTGTGGTAATAGAAGTAAGAAAACTATTATCCGGGTACTAACGTGCTGCACATCAACAATTTTTTCCTTAGCAGTCATCTTTTCGTTTGTAAATTATCAGAGAGAACCAAGAAATAGAAAGAATAGAACAAGCACCTCGTACTATTATGCTGGATTAAAGTATTACTATGAGTTTTATAAGAAGAAGGAAACAACCTCCTGGACGTCTGGAGAGAAAGGAAGGGGAAATTCCATGGAGCTATCCTGCGAGATTCGTAGGTCTTTTCCCTGACCAGCGGCTAACGCAGAGGACACATATTGACTACGTCAGAGAAAGGTTTTTAGCGGTTTTGAAGATTTATCACGGATAACAACCGAAAACAATAATATACATATAATTAAATCCAAACGACCAACTGTGAGAACTTCAGACAATATCATTGCATGAGCATCTCCTGCAGCTGTCCAGATACACATTAGAAAGAATGAGTAACTCTTTCATCCCACTGCTAGCGCGCATAGTCGAGGACCTCACGAATCCACTACTACTCCGTCGTAGAATGACTCAATTAGTCAATACGATCTTCGAGAACGGGTGATATATCCAACGCAAAAGCATCGCTGTGGTTTTTTCTACCTTTAATCCAACGCTACTACGAAACATCTTCCAACCTTCTGTTGCCTCTGCTGATATTACTACTGCTGCTATTGCACCCTGGCTAGCGATGATTTGTTTCGGAAGGACCTACATGGCACTCGTTCTAGGTTGATTGAACGTGAATATTGCGAGTCAATAAAGCATAATAGTTGTTAGAAGATTTAGGCAGTTGGGATTTCCATGTATGATGTAAGGGGTGTAAGGGTGATTTAAGTTGTTGCGGCGTCTGCAGATCTTTAGTTTCATTTTTTCTACAAGATTAAATTTTATTTCGTGTCGGTGCAACTGGCTATAATTGTTCCGTAAGTATTTTCCTTGAAACGTTTTGGGATTATAAAAGAAATTACGCTACTGAACCTGAATATTTAATTGATGCAGTACTTTTTATTAATTGTACGTGGACCTGAAACAACTTCCTTTAGTAAATTTGAAGGCTTTAATACATATATAGGAACACATGCTAGTTCTGAAACACGTGATAAAAGCTATCGCATAAGTGGACGGACATTTCATCGAGAAGCGGTGTGGAGTGGAATTGGATAGGGCTAGAAACATAAACCGTATACAACTTCCTACCCTGTGCTTATTTGAAGAAGCGAGGTGAAGGGCGGTAAACGGGATAGAATCTGTCGCGATAATCAGCTGTGCACATGACACATCTGATGTGATTATCTTCTGGCATGTGTTAAGAATCCCACACACATGTATATGTGTATATAGAGATAGGTAGTCCATATTGTGAGTGATAAGCTGCTGTTTTAGCGAACGGGGGGTGCCGAGCTGTACACCCTGCAATGCTTCCCCGTTTATCTACGAGTTAGGTCCTTTATCTGATTTGGGCGGTGAAAGCGAAAAAGTCGGTTGCCGTTGCACGGCTAATAAGTGATAATTGAAAGAACTAATAGACGAGACCACATATACCAATATCTACTCATAGCTATTATGTAGCAATTTGATGCAGATGCTGCATCGAATTAATTAAAAGCTACCAACTATTGCCTTAAATTTCTTTGAAATTTTTGGTAAATTGATATCTTTATTTCTTTTGCAACTTACTAACAACAAATCAAATATCACACTACAAAGACATACTTGCTACAGAAATCAAATGAAATTGATACTTGTATATTACCGATCAATAATATTCACAATAATGGTGGCAAGGACTATGAGGTAGTATAGCAAACAACACTAAAGTATCGGCTAACTACGCACCACACAAATTAATTAATTAATCCGGAACAGCTATTTCCAGTATGCGCCAATTCTCATTTTCAACCGCATGACCGAATTCTGTGCGGAGTGTGCGGATATTTTAGTATTGTTTGAAATTCGGGCACTTATTAAAATTCATAAAATCAAAAATTCGAACTAGATTGAAGTAAAAATAAAATGTATTAACCTACTATTATACACAGGTGTTTATAAAACATCAAAACACAAAAATCACAATGATTCTAAAAACATAAAACGATATATGTATAAATTAAATGTTCGTTTCGTTAAAGAAACCTAAATTAGTGCCAAGAATAATTTCAATTGTTGTTGTAGAATGTTCCACAGATGTTAGGTTGACACATTTCTCGCACTATCCTCTCGAATTAATCCCACGAGACCTCAATAGGGGCACGGGTATTGCGGCGGTCCTGTCGTGACTTTCATACTGGAAAGTTAGTTTAAAGTGACTGTTTAAATAATTTGGACACATTACTTACTGTATGCTTGCATTCGTTATCATGAATGAAAACGAAATTATCACCAATCGAACGAAGCCCAATCGGTGTTGTATTACCTTGTACTATGTTCATATAATAATATATAATGTATTTGCTCGTTTGGACGTTGATCCAATATAATGACAATCTGAAAACAGTACAAACAACTACCGCGGGTCACAAAATTAGTATTTGCAATGAAGTGTAGGCACAAATGGCGCTTTACGTAAAACAGTGGTTCTATACAAAGGAATACAAAAAGTATCGCAGCGTCTTCTGCTATCCTTAAGACGTTAAACTACAAACACGCCACTAAATAAGGGCAGTGTACTTTGTTCTCGATTAGTTTAAATACGACGAACACACTGACATGACCTCCACGCGCACTTAAAGATTCCACTGTATGACTCCTCAGTAGCAACATATAGTCAGCACCTCACTCCGTCAATCTTGAACGACAGGTATTTTAAAAACTATCTTTGGACACTCACAACGAGCTTAATATGCATTTCATAATACGGATAACGGACTATACTGCTCCATTCTCTTTTCTCACAAATGCGTTGTATAATGATGTCAGTGCTAGAGAATCCGTGAATTTTAAATTTTCTATACCTTCATAACAGAAGCTTCCCCAAACAAGTGCCGAACTCTTTCCTCCACGTCTATGAGCTTGATCTCGCTGTAGCTCTTGCAATCTGCTACCTCATCATAGCACTGGCTTTCCTACGGTAACTTGCAATCTGTTCGCAATTACGGTTCATTTTTTGCCTTAATTTGAAATGCTATTAGCCTTCGGTTTCGTTCACTTAGTAACTTAGTGTGCTTATCACTAGCTCGGGATATTACTCTAACTCGAGCGGTCTTGTTATCTGTTTCTTCATGTCCCCATATGATGTCACTTATGGTTGCTCTGTTGACCCTTGTCCTTTCAGCATTTTGACGTATAGAACAGCCTTTTTAGCTGAATGCACTTACAACAGAACTTTCGCTTAGATTGTTAGCTTTACCGAAAACATTTTGAACACTACCAAGTAGAGGATTTAAAGTTTAAAAGAAAATTGCCTATACAGTACTCAGTCACTATAGATATCAACAGAAAGACACTTGTAGAAATGTCTTTCGGGTGATGTCGTGTAGTTGATTTTTAACTTGACGTTTCGCTGACTATCCTGTCAGCTTCTTCAGAAGATTTCTAAAGACTTTAGACGGCAACATATCTTTTCTCAAAACGTATTAATAAAAATTCTAAATAATTTATTTCACTATGGAAAAAGGCACGAATAAAAGCGTGCCAGTTACGTTAAATTAAAAATCGCCTATTACGTTGAGACGTTTTCTTTATTCGCGAAACACAAATGGGCGGTCGGCCGAATCGTGCCTAGGGGCGGCGCCATAGGTAAGTCCGCCACTGACCGTTACATTTCCGTTCTTTTGATCAACAATTGCAGTTTTTAGAGATGCAGTAACTCTTGTAATGGCACATACATAGCAAATGGTTTAGAAATTGATGTAAGGCCTAAAGTTTGTCTCGAATTTAATGAATTTCTGGGTTCTTACCTATGAAGTTAGAGAACTTCACAGATAGCTTGATTATATCGCCCATTCGCAATGCCTTCATAGATTGAGTAGCAAATATGTACCACTATGAACAGTTCTTTTAATTATTACCATTAAAAGAATCAAATTTCTCTAAATATCAAGAATCTTCACTCATGCAAGTTTCAGCGCGATTTTTACGTTTAAGGTGATCTAGAAGGCGTTGTTCTCGGTGCTTAAATGCTACGTCGCACGTTAAAAAATATCCCATTTCAATATTTTCGTCTTTAATTTCAGCTTTGCCGTTTGTCTGGGCGTTGTAGATCAACTGTCAACGTGTTGCCTCTCAGTTAGAGGTCCTGTACACGACATCCCTCCAGCTTGTTCTTTCCTCTTGGCAGCTCTAGAGTTCCTAGCTTCTCTAGCTGATCATTGCCCAGAAGATTCAGATCCTACACATTTGGTAAGAATCAAAAAACTATGCACTTGTTTGTTGTAATACTTATAATGTTTTCTTTGCGCAAATGGCAGGTTACCACGTTGCACGGTACAGAGCTCATGGGTGCTGTATCGATGTTGTATGGATCTCTCTTGCCGCCGGATTCAACCCCTCGAATTGAAGGTCAGACACCGCCCGCTATACCAGTTCCTTGTTTGAATCTAGCCACGGCAACGTTCCGGTTTTTGAGGAGGACAGCGGAATTGGATCTGAAAAAGTTTCAGGTGGGTGAATGTATTAAATTTTCGGAAGGAGAGGAATATGTGAATGGTAGACTTAGGGCAAAAGAGTTTAATAATTAAATTCAGTCTGCTTCAGAATAGTAACTGGCAGTAATTCTTTTTTCCTCGCCGCTTTGAGCCCTCAAGTTTTACTCGTTTTTAGTTTAAATCGATTGTTCGATACTTTCTAGACACCGTGTTGGAAGAAAACATTACTTAGACTATGGTGTAGCTAATAATGAATTGAATGAGGAAAAGGAACTAACTTAAACATTCGGCTGATTTTGACGCATCGACAATCTCTCAATGCCTCATCTGCTCAATATAGGTAAAGCATATTCCATCCTAAAATTCACTGTCAAACATACACTGAAATGCCCATTTATGTGAATGAACCAAATTTTTGTTTATTCAACTAAATTCTACATTTGTATACAGATAAGCAAATATAATGTTGTTTCAAACAAACCCATTATTCCATTCAAACATAAAGTATCGCAAAGGCAACTAAACAAACAAAAAACTAAATGTTTTTTGTTGAACCAACTAAATATATTTACGAGGGTACTCTGAAAGTTTCAAACCTCAAGACGAAGCTGGTGTTACGCGTCAAAAATATTCTGGTAATATAATTGCACACGCGTTACAAAATACTTTTGAACATTTCACCCATGTTGGTTGGTCAGTTTTTTTTTAGCAATTGTTTGTCAGTCGATGTTAGTGCTTCTGTAAAAATTAAATTCTTGCACTTCAAAGGCAATGCGCCTACACAAATTAAAGCCGAGATAGGCGTTATTTACGCGGATTGTTTGGTTGATGATGAACGTTCGAGACGGCCAAAACTGCAACCGCTACAGGTAACTCGGAAAAGTTCACCAAATGCTGCTAGACGACCGTCGAATTAAGGTTAAAGAGATAATAGAAGCTGTGGGCATCTTGAAAGAACGCGTTTGTCACTTATTACCGAGGATTCACTTACTCAGAAGCAAAAACGCATTCGAACGAACACTTCCAGAGCCTCGGAGAAGCAGTTTAAACGAAATAGGTAGGACTTTTGGTGTCGATTAGTAACTGTAGATGAAACTTGGATACACCGGGTACGAATCTGAAACGAAAAGTTTCACCTTTTCGCTAGCTGGGGAAAAGTTAGTAAATTTTACAAAATGTTAAATCAAATATCGTAATCGGTTATTTTCAATTTTTTAAATTGTTTGCGCATTGACACGCTTTATTATTAAAGAAAATGAAACAAAAAAATATACATATTCTGAGGACGACAGAACTAATTGTACAAACGTAAACCTGACGTTAATTTTACACAAGTCTATCTTGAACCTGCAAATTATATATGAGGCACTGCAATCAGGATTTAGAATTAAACTGATAAATAGAACGGCTAAGGGACTACATCATTCATTACTATTTAATGTATATGCAAGTATCGAGTATCAATTAAGAAAAAGTAACAAATACTACTAATTTAGACACCGATGTTTTCATGAACAAATAAGACGGAAACTTACTGCACGCATTGAATGAGTTGTTTATATAAAACAGACTGCTTTTTTTCAATCTATAAAGTACCTAAATACCTATAATTTATGCTTATTCTTATCGTTAATATATATTTTTAAGTGCTGCTACCTGTACATTTTTCAAATACCAGAAATCCTTAATGAAGTTCAATTAGTATGAAACACAAATTTAACACGCTAACTAAGTACTTTTTCAAATTTTATAATTTCACATGCGTGTATACCCTATAACTAGTAAAGTATTAGGTAATCAGTACTAAAGCAACGAATAAAGTCACGAGTACTAAGTAAACTTGCAGAAACGAGTACACTTTCCGTGCGCTTCACGAAATTAGCAAAGGGGAAACCAGTAGGCAACACGAATCCATTCTCATGAGACGAACAAACACGAGTCTGTCTAGTCGCTGCTAATTTCGTGAAGCTCAACTCGTTTCTTCAGGCTTAGTATTAAGTAACGAATATTTTCCTAATCGATGTCGGTATGTACTCATTACTCAAAAGTATCGATTTTGCACATGACAATATGTGATATTGTTTATCTAGGTTGGAAATTGTTCCAAGTTGACAGGTTTATATTTTTAGTTTCTTTTAATTGCGACGGGAAGCAGTGTTGATGACCTCTTCCCTTCAATTTTTCCCAGATTGGGTTTTCATCCTCTTATTCGTTTAGTAAGATAGGTTCCATAAAAAAATACAGTTGTGCATATGACTGGTAACCAACCAATTTGCGCGTAATTCAAAACTACAATATGTTGTTATGATAAGCTAGTTAGGTCTTGGCCCTTGAAACTCGGTCGAGGAGTGTGACCCTTGGGATAAAAACTATAGAGACCCTTTGTCTAAAAGGAGGCAAACCAAGAGAACCTCAAATAGTCTTTGTGACCATGAACAAGAACTAACAAATTTCTTACTTGAGACAAAGAAAAGGGAGAAATAATATATTCTGTTTAACGCTGGATAAATTCTATTATTATTGTTAATCGTAGTTTCGTTCGAAAAGCAATAATATATTCGATTAGCAGCCGTTTATTGACGTACGAAATATAGTATAGGTTCTTCTCTGTATCTTTGGATGTTTACCATCACGTATATACATACATATACGCCGACCCGAATCGTCAATTCAGTAGCGTTTTCCCCCCCGTGTTTGCAGATTGGTCTCTAACTATATTTACAACTGACGGCCGTTGCGCACTGTAATTGAATCATCTTGCTTGCAATTGGAAATTAGCTTTGTGCTCCTGCGGTTCGAGTTAATTTAAATTTGGCGGGCGGAGTAACGGTGCATCTAGGCACACACGTATATACAATGCGAACATTTGTTTTACAATGTTTGCTAGTCATTACGCTATGCAAACCCGTTTGCGTGTGCAGTTTAATATAGGTAAGGCAGAACGTGCTCCGGATGCCACCGGATGCTTTTATCTTACCGTCGAAGACGAGTAATCGATACGGTACCTATTAACTTCGTTGCAAATATATGCAGCACTCGATAGAAAATTGAATTGTATGGTTTGTATGTAACTTACAACGTTTTATATTTTTCTAAGTAGTTGAACGAAAATTTAAGTGTTTCTAACGGAATAAGAAAAAATGGAATAAGCTATTGTTACTATCACATCTGCTGGTTAGAACTATCTGTAGGACAGATTTTTTTTTCTATTTTTACAATTTCACACCTGATCAAACCAGCAGCGTATATTAACCTTATTCTAAATGGAATAGCATATACGAGGGGAGTTAGATAAATGTCTGCTCTTGGCAAGAAAAAAACATTTTTATGTGTAAAATTCATTTTATTTTTCAACATAGTCACCTTTGAGGTCAATACACAACACACTCAGCGTTTTTCTTTCTTTTGTATCCCATCTAAAAAAATACGATTTCTCCAACTCAAACGCAAAGTAGGTGTTTGTTTCCACAATCGCCTCATCGTTTGAGCCAAATCTGCTTCTATATTCGGAAATAGGAAATAATAATGGTGGCTAAACCTAGCGAATATGGTGTGCGCGGAAGCAATTCGTATCCTAGCTCATGAATTTTGCAAGTGTGCAGACACGCATTATCGTGATGAAACAGAATTCATTTCTTCGCCAAATGTGGACGCTTTTCTTTCACAACATTGTTGACACGACCCAATAAGTTGGCATAATACCCGCCGTTAATAGTATTGCCCTTTTCAAGGTAATCAACTTGAATTTTTCCGCATACATTCCATGATCATGTTGGCTGATCATGGCTTTGGCCGTCTTTGGCGCCGTCTCTGATATGCTGTGCTGAATCCATGTATCGTCAACAGCTATGAATCTATGCAAAAAAACATTCGAATTACACATCAACATCGTCAAATATTCTTTTGAAGTTGATGTACGTGCGTGTTTACGGTCAACTGTCAACAATTGCGGCCCCCATCTTGCGGAAAGCTGCCTTACATTCAAATGAGTTGCTAAAATGGTATGCACCCGGTAGTTTGAGTGATCGTGATTCCGTCAGTGATTCCGTTCGTGAGAGTTGACCAAGATCGGCTCTTGTTCTAAAACACATCGATGTTATGCGCAACATGAAGAGGATCCGAATGTAATTTACCGTGAGATAGAGGCATCCTTAGGCCTACGTACGTTCGATTTTGCGTGAAGGTGTGAAAAGAATTTATTCCCGATGCATTCGGCATAATTAGAGCAAAGCGTAAAAAAGTCAGCAAATCAGTTGGTGTAAAAAAATGCTCAAAAAATGCAACAATACAATATCTTGCACTAACACGTATGAAACTCCACATATGCAAGTTCCATTAACTGCACTTATATATTAGCTATTCTGGCAACATGGATGATAGACGTCTCGTTGCCCGTCTAAACGTATATTTCATCGTTAGGGATGCTCACCTACTTTGCGTTTCCCGTGTTTCGTTCATGTTTGCATGTTTGCATTGGCGTTCCCGCTGAACCCATTACTGAATTTCAACCACAAACTCAATTAAAATTTGTTTATGTAGTTACAAACGAGGTTTTATAAACTTTAGTTTCGTTTCATACCAGAAGAAGGAGACGCTCGTCAACTCCGGCAATGTAAAGAAACCAACTTCGAGATGTTTAATTAGTAGGTACCTATGTTATTTCTAAAGGAAAAGAAACGCTTCGTGTTTTGCGACGCAAATATTAAATAAAGAGAAGAAGATGAGTTTGCGTCTGTGTAATTTATATAAAAATGAAAATTTACTCATGTTGAATTGCGTTGTATTCGTATCATTTAGTATTCAGTGGTTTAATTAACGTATTTTCAATGTTGTTTAAAAACTAATTTTCTGTGCGCAACAAAAGCTGATTGCATTTGATAGTACGAGAGCCAAGCTGATATTATTGAGAATTAAAAAAAAAAACTATTAATATGTTTTAGAATTTTGTTTTAAATATGTTCAAAGACGAGAGCCTCATACCTCGCAAATATCTTTTAAGCCTATAAAACAGCCAAAAGCTCACATTGCCAAATCATGTGAGTACGATTGATTATACTTTTTAGGCCGAATATTGAATCGTCGGAGCTGCGGTATGAGACGATAGGTTATTGGGATGCATCATAATACCCTCCGAAACTTTACCGAACACTTCAGACAAACATTTTTCAATGTACCATTTGGCTATAACTATTTCTTTGTTCATCCAATTTAATTACACTTGCCAGGTTCGTATTTTACCCGGACACAGCTTTTTTTCGTAGCTCGCTGCTTAAAATTGTTAATGTTAAAACAATTAACAATTTGATGTAGAATTTTTTCCTATTTCAAACATATGCATATACAGTATGACCATTATTTTCAATAGTTTTCAAAATATAACTTTCGAAAGTTGATTGTCCTAAAGGTTACAACCATTCGAAAAATATAAGATGCCATAATTTGATGGAAATCATTTATCAGTACTTTTAATTATCCTTCTTCTGAACAGAAATAATATGAACACAGTATAATGTAGTAAAACTGAATTTTAAATATGAAAGTATACCTCTAACGTTCATGTTGATTATTCCAACAACGTAAAATGTAAATACCTTCTGGGGAAAAAAACAATTACTACAAACACAGAGTAAATGATTAATAATTAATGAGATAAAAAACAACTTGAAATTAAGTTTCTTTTTTAATTATAAAATGACATTGTACATCTGAGCACTTATTTTTTTTGTATTTTACCCATTTGAATTGCAAAAATATCACATTGTGAGGCGGCAAGCAATTTGTAAATTTGTAGAAAAGAATTAGTAATGTAAACTAATTACGTTATTCACAACAGATATTTATACTAATACACTAAACAACACTATTAACGCGTCATTTACGGAATACAGGACATTTTTGGTTTAATTAAAGTATGCTTAGGTAGTGTGTAGGTAATGAGTAAACATCGAAATATGGCATTGGCAGCGGATTTTGTGTAATTTAGATGAGCCGCTTAATAAAACATAAAGGAAATCATTGATTGCTCCATATCATATGTTGTTTTTGTAATTTTCAAAAGTTAATGGGTTGCATATATTTAGTAGTCTTGCGTAAGTAACGCCTTGGCATAAAAAGCCAAGGTCGTTTGAATAGCAATGGAACATGTTACGCGAAATTTGACTCACGTTGAATGTGTAACGGTTGAAGGATTGACAAATCGCCACACTGGAATTTCAATGGTCGCCCAACGGTTCAGACTAGTCCAGGCTACAAGACAACGACAAGAAACTCTGTGCGGCAAATGCCATCGAAGATCATTGTAACGTTACGCGCACTTCGGGAATGGTTTACAAGGGGATGTCTGCAAATATAGCTCGCTGATGTTCATGATACTGTAATTAGTACGGATACCATTAAGTGACGACTTACTGAGCGGTATTTATACCCCCGAGCCCAGCACGCGCACCCAGATTATCCAGAGCACACCATAGAGCTCGATTATTGTTCGCAAAAGACCATCTCAACTGGAGAATCGAGTCCTATTTACAGACTAGTCTAGATTTTGCTTAAATAGTTCTAATAGTTGAGCTAAAGTGTACCATAGTTCAAATGAAAGGTATGCTATCTATAATATTAATGAAACTGTATCATATGGAGAAGAATCGGTAATAGTTTATGGGGCCGTATCTTTAACGACTTGCACAGAATTTCATATCGTTAATGGTGGACGTTTGACTTTGGAGTGCTACATTACTGGCATTCTTGAACCACAATTGAAGCTTTAAAAATGGAAGACAGATATTATGTTTAAGACGATCCCTTCTTAGCAGTAAGTTTCTAATTAAGAGCTTTTTCCATATATAGATTCATGTAACTCTTATTCACAAACTCATTTAGACCTTTGCACTGCTTACTGCGTTGAAAGATCTCCTCCTCTCGTACCCGCATATCTACAAGCCAAGTCATTTTCAAATCTATCTTTACATCCTTCCATTTGGGAATCATCTCTTAGCTGGAAAATATCTCATCATCTCTTAATAGAAATACCACTTCTAATTCAAAAGGAATTCTGACCGGTTTAAATAGCACTAATAGAATAAAATCATTACGGTGAAATTGTAACCTAATTGGCAGTTGAGGATCTGACTCAAATTTTTGTCGATTTGAGTGGAAACGTATTGCAGAATAATGGACAATAAATCAGTCGATCCTTTACATAAAAAAGCCATCCTGCGTTTGGTTTCATTAGCCGTTATAATCAGTAAATGTCGACCTGATATCTACAGCCAATAGAATAAAATATACAGCGAAATGTATAGGGAGAGACTAAACAACTACGATCTTTTAAGACCATCCATTCTGAAGAAAACAGTGAAAAAAAATTATTGGTAGAAATCGTTTTATTGGTTTGAAAATGTTCGCCATTAAGATTTATAGGCTTTCGCAGGCGCTCGAATCAATTCTTCAAACATTCTTTCCACTCTGAAGGTGATATCTCCAAAGCATTGTGTTTGGAGGCTTCAGTAACTTCTTAAGGTGATAAAAAGCGCTGATAAAGCATTTTTTGTATTGATATTTAAGAACACAAAGAAGTCGTAAGCGATAAATCAGGAGAATACGAGCAATAAGACGCTAACACAATGTTTTTCTGCTTCAAACAATCAATTGTTTGACGTGTTGTGTGTAGCCTTGTCATGGTAAAGGATAATGACGCAGATTGTTTTTCCTAATTTCGTCGAAGATTTTCGACAAACAAATCACTGTGTACTATCCAGCATTAACCATTCTGCGATCATCCAAAGCCATGTTTGCGCGATGTCCCGTACGATTTCTTGGAAATACATGGTAAACGGACAACTTTTGTTAAATTGGGTTAATCTGCGAAATTGATTGTTGCTTAGTTTTTGGCTAGGTAGTTTTGGTAGGAATATACCTGTTACGATGTTGTATACAGAATTTAAAGTTCCTCTATCGATTTTTTTTTTTAGCATTTCTTTGCACCAATTGACACAAGCCTCTTTTGCGCCTTGGTCAAATCATGGGGATCAAGAATCAGGGGCATTATTCTCTTCAATCATATTGCCCACAGCATCGTTGTTTTTTGGAGCAACAACTGATTTGATCGATCCTCACCAGTTTCATAATTGACGGAAGCATGACAACGACGAAATTCTGCAAACCAGTTGTAAACAGACTTTTGTGTTGGTGCTTCGTTACCAGAAGTTGAACTAAGCAATTCGAGACACCGCTATTGTGTTAAGTCTTTACTAAAATCCTGAAGACCATTCAGTGTAAACAAACTACTCGCTCAATTTCTGTGCTGTCAGTATTTTAACAATAACAAATGTAAAATTTGATGAAAAAAAGTAATGTCAAATCTAGTGTATGAACAAACATGCGTCACATATATCCCTTATAACATCAAAATGACATTTGTCACATATTTACATCCAAAATGGCAAGAAAACTGACGCCGGCAGAAAAAGTAGAGATGTTAAAATTGTAAAGTCGCACCATTAAATAAGTCCCACAAGAATTGCATTTAAATAAATCTACAGTTTAAAAAAAGATGAGAAAAGGAAGGCAGTGTAAGTCGCAAACGAGGAACTGGTCCTCAAAGAACGTCATGTTCATGTAGATGATTAGAACTTGATTCAATATTTGAGAGAAAATCCGTTTGAAAGTACAAGAACAGCTGTTCTCGAAACAAATTTTTGTAGTTCTCGGTAATCGGAAATTCGGAGAATCAAAGACAGTGAATTAAGTTGTTGTGTTGCAGCAAGCTAAATTCTAGGACAATCGTGGTTATTGTATCCACTAAATCATTTACATAACGGACTACAATTTTAGGAAAATGTCATATTTTTTGATAAAAGAACTATTCAATCAACAAGTTTATAGATCCAAAAATACCCCATTTAAGGAGCAATACTTGATTAATAGTGATAGACAAGAAAGGTTTTCTGTTATCACAATACCGCGATATGTTGAAGGATTGAAGAAAGATTTAATTCAATAAATTATATTAACATCTTAGAAAATGGGATGCCGTCGTCCATAGAACAGCTATATCTGCAAAATAATTTATTTTCCAACATGACTATTGTGCTGTTTATACGTATTCAATGGCTTCGACGGAACAATTTTGAAATTTTATAATGGATCCTAAAAAATCCCACGAGCTGAAATTGCAAAGCAACAAAGATATAGAGAACAACTATGGAAATCTATTGAAAATACCCTGGAAAACCAAAATATTTTAGACATCTCATTGATTTTGTACCGAAAAGATTAAGTAATTGATGCGACTGGCCAATCAATTAAGTATTAGTTTATTTGTATATTCTGGTTTGTATTAAAAAATTACTTGACTTGAGAAAGATTAAGAATCTTAACTACATATATGAATGTGGGAAGGTTGCTTAGTGACAATCGTACAATTTTGTGAGTGAACTGTAGAAAACATAGAAATTGTTATTTTCTTCCGAAACCCAGCCATCCAATGAAATATCAACCGTTTTCGTGTCACTAATCCGCTATGTATAGTAGGTGAGCCATTCACTTTTTTATTTAATTTCATTCTTTGTATGTATATATTAGTACTAACATTTCTGAGAAGTGGATAGATACTTGTGAAACGCGATACTTCCAGATTTAGATGAATTCCATTAGCGATTATGTATTATCTACTTACAAAACGCTTTCACGATAAGTACTGAGTAAACTCGATTAATGCTTCTCTCTAACGAATATCCTCGTTCGACATCGTAACTCTTCAAGATATCAATAGAGTCCATTCCGTGCTATCTTCCGCTTTATTGGCTTCATAATTAACCTTCGCTGCGCTCATAGCTATACGGAAGAACTTCACCGTTCACGCATATTTCCCACAACTTGTCTCCACAACAATGATTTTCGAACACAATAAAACAATTAGCGTACGTAGCGGCCTACTATGTTATGCTTCTTAGGCGCATCGTGAGAGAATCGGTTATGAACGATGGCTGCGCGATTCCCGGGAGATGCCGGGACGCAGCAAGCGGAGAATCTCCCACGAGACCACTCCGCGCCGACCGCATGCACTGAGTTAGCTTTTGATTAACGATACGCAGGGATACTTTTGCTATTATACCCGGAGTAGCGAGCGACCTAACCGTAGATAAATAGAAGGGCGAATTGCACTTGTTTTAGATTAAATAAACGAAGCAAAATATAAATAAATTGACGAAGTTGAATCTGCATCGTTTTCGTAGAAATTATTTGAAAATATCACCTTCTTATTTTGTTTCAGGAATCATTAGGCGCAGAAGGAATATCTTTGCAGTTCCGTCACATCGCCAACCACTTAATCTGGTGTTGCGCGTCACCTCCAACATCCAATTCATCGCCCGTTAAAACTAGCAACAGTTCCGCTGCTTCCATTGCCGAGATGCATGAGCAGCTCTTGCATGAAGTCATTTCCGTCATCGGTTATTTTGCAGTAGAAAACAACGATAACCAGGTAACTTAGTTGCAATAAGTTAAAAATGAGGAACCTGAAAAAATAACCGGTAAAAGTGATTAATCGTCACGCAAAAACCAGTTTGACATAAAACCTGTTTCAATTCGCATTGAGTGAAGCAAATCAAATTTTATAATTTTGATACTATTAATAGTGATATTTACCAGCTCAAGAAGATACCTCAAGGAAGTACTCTGGGGTCATTCCTTTTGAATCCCTCAATACAATGACTATTATGTCTTCAAATGTTACTTGACTTTTTTGAACAAACATTGTCATCTGCCCTGCATTCCACATTCCAGATTGTTATTTTTATTCTGGAATGTTGAAGTCGCGTTCTATCCTTGATGAATTTCCGCCGCAGAGAATTTGATAATTTGTTTTTAAAAAGCTTCAAAATTAGGGCTGTTATTCGAATCCGGATAATTTACTATCCTGATATCCGGATCTTGATGTTTTTCGGATCCATCATCCGAAGCCTTAGATCTGGATCCGCTAACCGATAACTCAAATCCAGATACTGTATTTGAAATCTTGCATTCGGCTTCTTTACCAGATCGAATCCATTATCCGATAACGTTGATCCAGTCCTCTTCTCTTACAACTTTTTTGAACAAATACCTGTAGTAAGTCGAGTACTTATCAAACAATACAGCTGTAATAACCACCAGACTTATTGAACACGAACTTATTTAATGTAAAGTAACTTTAAGTTGTGCGCATCAAAACCCAGTATTACTCCGAATGAACGGATTTTAAAAACTTAAAAAAAAAATTTTTTCCCCATTTAACACAAACTATTAAACACATTCTATATTGCAAAATAATAACGGATCTGGATCTGAGAATCGTATAGCGGATCCGGATACTTGGAGCAATATTCAAAATGTCTACTTAAAGCGTTCATCATATCATTATCATTTCCGTTCAAATTTAATGGACGTGATATTCGCGCTGCTGACACCTTAGACAGGACTGAGTCAACAATTAAAACACAGTGCATACGTGCATTGTCAGTCAATATGGCTTACTTTCCTACCTATGTTTTCAATTATTTACTGTTTGATCGACCAAAGCTTCACGGATTTTATTAATTACGTCGGCAAGCACTACTGTTCTTAAGTATTTAGCTGAAAAGAAATAAATGCCCTGTTCAATTTAATATTTATTATGGTTTCTAGAAAGCAGAAGATGCCTCCTGACAGCAAATAGCCAACCATAACTGCTATAAATTAGCGCTTTTGTACGTGAGCTACAATGATTGACGTTCAAATTCCGTGGTGCCTTATATTCTCTGCCGTTATATTCTAGGTCTTGCAAGTAGTTTATTGTGTTTTATAGATTCTAGTCTTCAAAGAAATTATAATTGATATGTACACAGCAGCCATACAAGAAACGTAATTCTGTTAAAATGTTTTTCCAAGATATGAAAATAAGTTTATTTCATTAACGGTAGTGCAAATTTAATGAAATCTACAAGAATGTAAAGAAAACATAATTCTATCGAAAATTCAGTGATAACGGAAAGCCCGTAAGTTTATTCATAATCATTATATCGATTTTTTTTCTTGTTCTAAGTACACTTGAAGTAGACTTGGATTATTGTACTTGTACGCATCTAGAGGTTTTGATACCATTAACCACTGATGGGAGCAATAACTGATCCTTTGTCGCCTAATATAACCGCATATAGTAATGTATGCTATACATGCATATTTAGCAAACGATTTAGATTTGTTTAACTTGTGTGTGGTAACTTGTTATTTTCTTTTCTAAAATAACCACATTTTCTTATGGATTCACGTCAAAAATAAAAATACAATTTCATCGAACACACAGATTTTTTTTAACTTGAACTTCATTGTCCATAGGTCCAATTTTTTCTGTAGGTTCATAACTATCACAAAACTTAGTAACTTTGCCAAATTTAAACCTACTCTCCATCTCTAGTAAAACGCGGGATCTCAATGGTAAGGATCAAAAATGAATCAAGCTGTATTCACTTGCAATTAGATTAAGTACTTTAACATTAATTATTAAACGTCGCGTTAATTCCGTTCCTATATACAAAGACGAGTATAAACTGGAGCACAGAGAAGGTATAACAAATTTTTACGACAGGGAACAAATATCCTATCGAGTAACGATTTGACTACTAATATGTTAGTAATTTTTGGTGCCAATGTTGCCAAAAAATTCAGAATTAAAATAATATACAAGGTATTCTATTTCAAGAATTACTTTTTGACAAGAATATGTGATACTAATTTAAACTACTCTTACGGACACCACGTTAGAAATTATGAATCACATAAACGCGTGCGTATTGGGCCCTTTTATTTTGCCTCAGAATTTAAGGAGCATTCCAAAACTGCAATAATATATAGAATGTTTTGTTAAAAAAATAAAACAACTTTGGGTAGCTGCGAACTTATGAGGCAGCGTGTAGGTTTCAATGTAATTTTAAATCATGCTCATAATCAGACCTCATAACAAGAAAGAAACCATTTTGAAAAATCTCAATTCACAAACGCTGACGGAGATGACTCATCCTGTATAGTTTTATTTCTTAATGCTAGAAAAAACAATTTTAATTGTGTTTTAGGATAAAATGACTGATGTATAAATAAATGGGATTATGATCTACTTTTCACTTTTTGAATATGAAGTTGGTTACTGCAAAGACCAATGCTAAAAAACGGAAGCTTTTAATGTTTAGCGAACAATAAAATGCTTAACAGAAATTGAAATATCCTTCTTATAGGATATTTTAGTTTTACATCTTTCCAGAAGTCCATTCGAACACAATAAAATTTCCAGTTTCGTGATGGCGTAAAGAATTACTATTGTCTCGAAGGAACCAACCGTTTCAAAGAAAGAACATATCGCCGCGGTCGCGTTTCAACTTTGGACGAATCGCGTACAAATCCTCTCCGTCCGAGGCCAAGAAGTATGTCAGCAAGTTCGGTAATTCCTCCTGCATTTTTTTATATCGCGGTAGATGTCTGCGTCGTGTGACATAACTCAGTCTGCATCGCCCTCTTCGTGCAGCGGTCCGCTTATCTCGCACTGGTTTTCCGGAGGATTTGTCGGCCCGCCCGAGAGGTCCCTCTCGCTCTTGGCCGCGTGATGCGCCTAGCCGTGTTGTCGTCTCTCGGGCCGCATTCCTCGCTTCTTCCCGCCGTCATTAAGATAGTGCGGCGCCACCGGCCGCTCTGTCCCGTCTATACCAAAAAACATTAACTTATAATTCTTTCCATATTATATACATTGTACATATATGTATATTCATCGAAGACAAAACGGAGCACGTATTTCTTTAATCTGAGTAGATATTAGTAAAGTCTTGACCTTTTATTTAATTTTATGCGCTTTTCATATGCAACAAATAGAAAGATGTAATATTAAAATTTGTTTTGCAAAATATAATGGAAAAACGTGATAGTTATTTAAGTTACACAAGCAACTATAACCATTTTTACAAAAACGATAGAAACCGTTTTATTGTTTTTCAAAAGATTGCTCGTTAAAAATTGCATACATTTACGTTGCGAAAGTTGAAGAAAAGGTCCAACATTTTCTGACAAATTCCAAATTAGGCAACTGGTTCCTTATCTAACAATATATCATCAGACCAAGAATTAATAAAATAACTAAATCTTGAAATTTGCGCGAAATTTTTTGACATTTTCTTCAACTTTCTCAACTTAACCGCTTTCTCACACAGAGATCCAATGAATTATTTATATACTTTTGGATTCTCAAAACGTTTTTCCACTCTCCATGTGGTATCTCCAAATCGTGGTTTTTGAAGCCTTCAACAGCTTCTTGAGGTGATAAAAATCGTTGTCCACGTATTTTTTGTTTAACGTTCGGAAACAAAAAGAAGTCATTAATCAATAAATTGAGACATTAATTCGATGTTTTTCTCCTTCAAACTGTTGTATACTATCCAACATTAACTGTTCTTCGTTCCTCTAAAGCAATGCTTGGCTACCTGTCCAGCATAACGAAAAAAATTAACAAGTTTTATTGGATTTGGTTTATCTGGAAATATCCAAACAGTTGATTGTTGCTTAGTTTCTACCTCGTACGAATATATAGATGTTTTTTCACCTTTTTTGAATATTTCCTTACATCAATGGATATGAGCATTGTTTTGTGTTTGAGTCACATTATGTGGAATCTATCAGGGACAAACCTTTTTCACACCTAAATATTCATGCAAAATCGAATGAACTGCAATCTTCGATATGCCTTAAGGATGCCTCTATCTTACGGTAAATTACATGCCGATCCTTTGCAATAATATTATGCACAGCATTAATGTTTTTTAGAACAACCAACTTTAAGTGACCTTTACGAAATTTATCACTGACAGAAACACGACCGTGAAGAGATTCTTGCTATTGTATTAGCCCTTTACTAAAATCGTAAGAAATCATTCACGTGAAATTTCAATTTTTTTATAAAATTACTTTTTGCATATGCTAACTGTAAACAAATTACATGACCGATTTCTGTACCGTCATTGCTTGAACAATAACAAATATAAAATTTTACAAAAATAATACCAAATCTCAAAGCGACGGTGTCAACTGCTCCCTCAAGTCTTCTATCAAGTTCAAGCAGTCTATTTACCCAATTTTCTTGTACCATTTTAGGAACTTATTAGTTAATCTAATAACTTAAGTACTTCTTTTGCGCGTTTTTCTTTGTATTTTTTTAATTAATAAAACAAAGGCACAAATTCACTTTGTAGTTTTGTTGTGTCACTGTGTGTAGTGAAGCTCCTTGTATACGAATGACAAATTGCAAAGAATTACATCAATAAATGATAAAGTTGTGGATAGATATTGACTGATCGGTCCCATTGCGTGCTCTATTCTTTTAACGAATTAGATATATTACCTATCGGGTAGCAGCTGAAATATATTGTGGCGGAAATTATAACTGCCACGGATGACTCAAAACATGAGAAAGAATATGAAGTGACAAAAACTGCTTTTCACGATAAATGATCTAATATTGGCAACGGTTTCTTTCATTATTTGTAATGAAGTGATTTCACTTATAGAAATGTTACTTCTTCAACTTGGGAAAGGAAACACCTTGAGTGGTCACTCACCGATCAGATTGAAACTAGGCAGGTTTGTAGGACCCACCGAATATTGCATAGCATCCGCTTTCCGTTTAGGGAATGAAAACTACTCCTGAAATTTCGACGATTTTCGGGTTTTTGCAATTTGAATTAAAAAAGTTATATACGTAAATCCTTTCATAGATCTGTCAAAGTGGTCCAGAGATTTTTTTTCCACCTTTACCACTCTCCCCACCCCTTTGCGAAGAGGGGGTTGAAAAAAAATAAATATATTTCCATCCATTTACCCAGTAGGAGTCTCGTATCCGCGGGGGTTTGGTTCCGCCGACTTCCAGGGATATTAGCGAAAAGGTAGCAACAGCTGTTAACAAGTAGCTGATACATAAACAACTTTTTTCTTTTTTTTTTTTTGGTGTGATGACGTTCCGAGAAGCTTTTTTAAAGCTTGTCAAAATCTCAGAAACCGTATAGTGTGTAAATTGTGCGTGTAAAGTGTTCCATGGCTTTGTTAGTATCACGCTCTTCCCGTAAAGGGGGAAGCGCAGTTAATTGTACCCCAACTGCGACAGATTTTTTTGATGATTTTGAACCTGGCGGGACTCGAATAGACAGCGCCTAACTTTGCCCAGTCAAGCGCTCTCTTACCACCGGACCATCGAGCAGTTAAACTTAAATAATAATTATACAGTAGTATACGTACGCAAGAAGATGTACTATAAATGAAAATAAAATTGATAACAACAAAAACCTAATATTTATTAGGTGAGTCGATTCTTTGCTTGTTGTGCGAAGAAAACGATGTGGACGGCTGAGCATTATCAATAGTTTTGTCGACTTTTTGAAAGAACATTGTTATTGGAAGTTGTCATTTTTGTTTTTTCATTTCAGTGAATATATTTTACAATGGTTTAAAGGTTTCTATTCTAGTGCAAGTTATTTGTTGTTTTAATGCTCGAGCTGTTCGAAATATTGTGATTCTTGTTGACTTTCATCTTCATCGTCATTCTCTTCTGAGGACTTGACAGTATCCTTCAATTCCTCGTTGGTGAACACCTGCTGCTGTTCGTCTGTGTAATCAGTCAGGTCACCTACGGTAATATCGTTTCTGCAGCTGCTTGCTGCGCTATATTAATTATCGTTGTGAGCTGTGGATCAATATTCGGGGCATCTTTAGGATTACGAACGTCAGTCCACGAATTCTTCCAACATGCCATTATCATTTCGGGTTTCAATTCTGGTTCCATTGCTCCTTTGACAAATACAATTGCATCAGCAATTGTGGATGATTTGCAACATTTCAGGAGCCCAATATCGGAGGAATCTTCAACCATCGTATAAAGCATCTCCAAGAAACAAGACATCGATGAAACCATTCCATAAATAAAGCAAGTTACCAAAAACAGGTAGACAATTTTTATCTTTTATAAGTCCGCTGCTGCATTTTGTCTACATAAAAACGGTTTCATCACAATTAAAAACTTGCTTAGGATGATAATCTTTTTCAGCAATAATTTGTGTAAATTTTCCTGGAAACGAGGCAGCAGTTATATGATCAGCCGATGCAGACTCCCCCATAATTTTTATGTTTTTTTTAGACTAAAACGAGTTTTAAATGTATGAAACCACCCCCCATTTGCTGTGAATGACTTTCTTTCCTCTTCTATTTCATCTTGTAGTTGCATATCTTCATATAGAATCAACGCTTTTGTTGTAACATCTTATCATCAATAGGATTTTTTTTGTCTTCAACCCCCAAATTTAAAGCTTTCTCTATTTTAACTGACACCTTATCACGTAACTTTTGCAGTTGGGGACGCAGTAGAGAAACTAGTTCCAATATTTTCCCTTTTTTCAAAACTGATTTATTACGTTATTGTTCAAATACATGAAGGCGAGTATTGATTCAGCCTGGGTAGATAGTTGGTTAACAATATAACAATTGTTAAGAATATTTTTCACGTATCGAAAGATCTTGGCTACGGCTCCGATATTTTTTTCTATTTCTATCTTATAAATAATTTTTCTTTTTGGTTTAGAGGCCATTTTAAAATATTGTACAATTTACTTCCTTGTATTTAAAGGAATTTATTAAATATGACAAGCACTATCTTCTCCGGTAATTCTAATAGAACTAAACAAAATTAACAAGGGTACTTATTCAACTGCATAAAGCCGCATAGCAGCTTAAGCACTTTCCAGCTTGTTTAACTTATACGCGAGCACACGCTATCGAAACGCCAATAAACCGCGCAGGGCTCTACCAATAAATAGACTCGCGGATAGGTAAAACTGCGGATACGGAGTCAACGGATACGGGGATTCATGGTGACGACAGGTAGACCCTAACTTAAGGTAAAAACAAGAAAGTAATAAATTGTGTTTATTACTTCATAAGATAATTTCACATACCGAATGTGAATGCGTAAAAAAACTTATTGCAATAAGAGGAGTGAGGTACAAACCGTTTGATATTTATTTGATGGAGTAAAACTGTTCGTGAAAGCGTGTTTTTTTTTACATAAGATTCATTATTTTGTGCCACGAGTAGTTGCAAGAAAATTACATTGAAAGTTGTTTTCTCTAAAATAGCATCTAAAGTAGCATTAATTTTTGAACATTTTCTGTTATTTTGAAGAAAATTCTTTTCAAAAATGCGATGCCTTCATCGAAATTTGGAAAATAAAAGACGAAGCGGTACTAATTCCAAAAGAATCAACAATTTCTTATCCGCAGATGAGGTATACTACTAAATAAAGGTAGAACAGATCTTCAGTAATTGCGAAACACTACCACCAGATAATTAATAAAATATCACCTAAAGGTGGATATTTTTCACTCAAATGTCAACATAGCAAAACTACCTTCATTACTTCGGTCGTACTAGGCTAAACATATTTTAAAGAACGACATCTGGTGGATTTATGAAAGCTTTTAAGGGAAACGCGTTCGAAAAATAAATAAACGCGCTCGGTTTGTTTTGTTCTGCAGGAAGTAAATGTAGCCGGTGATGTATGGTAGCTGCGTAGCCAACTTATTGACATTTTAACGTTCAATAGGTAATTTATAAACAAACGAAATCGATTTTTTAACCGCCAACTGCCAATTCGGAATCGACAAAAGAAAATATGTAGTTGTTTTAGAACTGGCTGTATTATAGAAATGTTTTATAAATATTTTTCTATTGTTTCAGATGCTATTAGTGAGCGGACAACCTCCATCTGTTCTACAGCAGCTATGTTCCTTGCCATTTCCATATTTCTCCGTGGAAAATCTCTCCAAAGTATTATATCCAACTTTATTAGCTTGTTGCGAAGGTAATGAACATACGGTAGCTATCTTGAAGCAGGAATTATCGTATGAGGTAAGTCAGTATTGTATACGTGTTGCGTTCACTTTTCATAATTAATTTATCGCATTTCCAGCTATTGGAGGATTTTCGAAAATCTGACGAGAGTAAAGATATACGCCTAATAAAAATATTAAATAAGTAATGCATATACATATATGAATAAATGAAACACTAGCAATAGCTTAGTTCATTCAAATTTTATTTAAATAAAGGAGAAACTGCACTTATTTCTCTCACAAAAATCGATTCTCTCACGTATAACATCAGATGATGCGGATAAACTATATCGATATATTTTCAAAATGCTTTCTCATACTATTTTAAATGTTAGTTCTACGTGAGATGATCTAGATTTAAATTATCAACGAACGGGGTTCAGTATACTAACAGCTATAATTTAATTTTGATAAGACTAATCAACAATTCAACAATATTCTCGAATGATTCGGTTCATTCTTGTTACCTGCATAGAATTGCATTGACAAAAAGTCGTAAATAAGTTTTAAAAATTCGAAAAATTGAATGATAGCTGATACCTATTGAACACTTGCTACGGAAGTAATACACATTACTTACTAATTTTAACTGTACATGGTGTAACAAAAACTATATCGTTATTTGTTATTGCAGACACTTTGAAGAACTAAACAATTTGCACACTTTTATAAACATATTGCCGAACATCCGTTTTGCTTAATAATATTTAAATAATATTATTAATTTTCAGTGCACTAATGGATTTGTTACACTCTGTATGAATAATTATAAATATACTTTACTTCTAAATACAGTTAGTGCAATTTACTAATACTATTCTAAGTAATATAAATTAATTAATATGGCAACAGTAAGCTTCAACAAAAATATGATAACCAAAAAGTTAGATTGTTGTTTATTTTTTCATAACCATTTAGGGCTAAATTTAAAAACATTTACGTGAATTCCCTTTAGATAAATCGAATCCCGCCCAAAATAAAATGAATTAAATATGACTTGCCTTAATATATTTGACGTGGATTGCGCGTTAATTGTCCTTTTTCTTTCTTAAAACCATTGAGTTAAAATAGTCCCATATTCCTAGTATACCGTAATATTCGTTGGATTAATATCGAAAAATGTTTTAATTTGGCCCAGATCCCAATATTTCGTATTACTAATAACTTCACTTTCTTTCCTCTACCTATGTGATAGAGTTCCAAAAAAGAAAAGATGTATTTTCATATTAAAGTATGTATGTACTGTATTACTACCCGGTTACTATTTGAAGGTATTATATTAAAATAATGTTGCCGCAGGCCAATTATTTTACTTAAGTTAAAGGCATAAAAAATTTAAGTTATTGCTCGTTCTATGTAAGTTAGAGAAGTTTTTTGAACATTGCTAACTTGTTTTAAACTAGATTTTCCTCTTTTTTTGTGGTAAGATTTACAAAATCGTGCAATTTTTATTTCTCGTATTTTTTGTTGTGATGATTTGGAAAACTTCTTTACAAATTAATAAATATTAGTATTTTTAAAGTTATTTTTCGTTTACTTGTTCGTGATTGTATTTATAGTATTGATAATATATGGCCGTATAACTGATTATATTTTATACCATTGTAGCTTTTTCTATGAAATTATGAAATAAATAACTGCAGATGCAAAATTCTGTGTATTTTTTTAATAATAAAGATGTATAAAAAAGTCTCAAAAAAACGCGCTGAGTATAGTGAAATCTATGTTTTCGGAAATATTCTTTAAGACATTGTTTGTTGTTTATAAAAATGACAATATGTGGAGCATGTAAATTTCTTAAAATTTACGAAAAATATGATATTTCATGGAACATTGAATGTAACGGGGTACCTAGAGTTCCCTACTATGCATCTTTTTTCAGAAAATAATTTGCACATTCCATGAGACTAGGAAATTTGCTTGAAATTATATTTCAAAAGAATGTATTTATTATAGTTTACGAGATATTAACAAAAATTTAAAAATTGTGTAAATCTTTGGAGGGGCCGTACTCCGAAATCGGACGGTTTAGATGCTAAAATAATTGTGTTCACGCTAGACGACTTGGATATACATTCCTGCCTTCAAAAAGCTAGCTCTTTTAAAAGCATCTTAGATACATTTAAGCAATTTCTTCTTTTGATCCAATTTCTCGCCCACATCAATCGTTTCTATCTACTGATATTTTGTAAGATTTTTAATACTTCGTTCAAAATCTGATTTCTTATTATAGAACTCATTTGAACTATTTTAAACATTTATCAGATTCAAGTAGCTTATTTATGTGCAAAAACAAGCCTAACTTCAAAGATCTTGAATTCAAGTAACTTGAAGGATGTGCGCGAGGCTTAAGAACCAAAATCGGTTATACAAACGCGTTGCTTCAGTGTTTAATAGTACTCACGTTGCAGTTACCTACAAGAAGTAAATGTAAGTATTTAGAATTAACCTAAAATAAAGCTAGCGATGAAATCGCTCCCGGCACACGCAATGCGATGAGAGAAAACACTAGCCGACGGACATGTTTCTCGAAAGTTGGTTTGGGGAACAGTGCCCGTCTCTGTCGTACCTTTCTAAACATCAGAGGTGCATCTCTCGGCATTAGGTGGCACCAAAATTATTTTTTGTTATTGTTCTCGGGCTTTTCTTTGTGTATTTACAATTTTCGTGGCAAAAGAACAAATTGTGATTTTGCTCTCGGTAAACTAAAATTGTAAAAAAATTCGGCTACAGAATACTTAAATAAGGCAAAATTAAAATATAATGCCAAAAATACATTTGTTGTACGGGATCAACAGATAAAGTCGTCTAAAATGGGCAAAAAAGAGCAACATTGGACAATAGAAAACTGGTATTGTGCATACATTGCTTTCAAACTGAACGCTGCTGCTGGAGAGCTCCCAAAAAATTCAAAGTAATAGAAATTAGCTCAATGTGCCGTATTCTCGTGCATTTTTTGTATGTGCGGAATCTCAGGTAGACTACGGTGATGCTAACGACGTAAAGGAAGTAGCAATTGTGTAAGAGAAGGGTGCAAGAATTGGAAAGGAGTAGTGTTAGAATTATTGAAGTAATAGAAAGTACTAGAATAGTTAAGGTCGATATTATAGTATAATTGCGTACGATAAGTGGAAAGAAGTAAAAAATATAGTATAAGTGCACCCCAATAGGAGAAACTAATTTTAAGGAATAAACATTGCTCTTTGTAAATAGAATACATCCATAGAAAACATTAATTTTCCAACTCTGTGCCACACAGATTGAAAAGCTAAAGATTAAATATATCTACTTTCTGGATCGGCCTCCTCAATCTCCAGAGCTAGATCCAATAGAACGTTTGCCAGCACTGCGAAAAACTCAACTGAGGATTCACAAATAACACACAAACACATTCCTTCGATGCATTGAAATATTGGTGGATATAATGCTTAAACGTAACCAAGCGCTCATTAAAGCCCGTATGTAATATTAATTTGCATATTAGAACTAAATCATGTGTAATCATCATTGCAAATACATTTCAATAAAGTTTTAATTAAGATAAACCGTTCATTTAATTTTGGCAATGTCTTGGGTTGAAAGAGTTAGTTATTTTTATTTTCAAACAGCATGATGCAAGCCAAAACACAACATAATAAATATTACAATTGATTTTGGCGTTTAAGTTACAATAACTTTTTGGGCTAGAAAAATCGTTGTGCTGCCTACTGTAGAAGAATTTAGTTGAAATTTTCCATATAAATATTTTTATTATTATTTATATATATTTATATTAACTTTCGGCATCATGCTACTTGTAATATCATATGACAATCGTTTAGATAATGTATTCAAAGAATAACTGTAGAAAGCTAAATATTGAACTTTGTAATAAAGCGTAGATTTTATGCAACTTATGCGCGTTATACAGTCTATTGTTGGATGGGTGTTACAAAAAGAAAAGCTTTTTTAGTATTGACTTAAAAAACTTAATACTACTAAACACTACAACCAATGCAACTTGATGTTAGTGCAAAACAGGGACTTAACCACAAAATATACAAAAACAATCGATTTTACGCTTTAATTTTTTTTTAATTTATTCTAAAAGTTTGATATAACACTGGCTACAATTAAAAATGCAATGTGTTTCTATAATTTGAAGAGCAAGGACCGGATGAAATCCTTGTTTTTGATTTAGTGTTTGAAGCTTTAGCTCTATAGGTTAGTAACTTATCTTATAAATCTCTCCTATCGGTTGGGTATCCTGACCTAAAAGATTTGTTTCTAATTTATTAAATTTACAAGAGCTACACATGTTTTTACAGGAACACCTTCCACTGTTACAATCCGATAGCTGCAATCCAAAAATGAGTAAAATGCGTGCAGTATGTTTCAAGCAATCGTGAGTGATGCTTCGGAGACGAGAACGTAATCTTATAAACAATTAACTCCCTTCGTAGCTGGATTATTGGGCTACATGAAAGCGGGAAATTGTGCGTAGACTTAATCGTATATATTACGGAACATGTGGATTGCAAATCAAGGCAAAAATGTTCAGCCGCATCGACAAGGACCACCCCCCTGCGAAGATTTTCTTTTGAAGCCCTGGGTTGCCTGGGGCCGACTTCAGTCAGTAACATTTTTAGCGGATCAGTGGAGTAATGCTATCGGTCGTAGAACATCATTACGGACGAATAGTGTGTACCTGAGCATAGATACGCTAGATGAATCTTATCTACTTTCTTTTGTTGAATTGTCTTTCACGTACATGTTTATAAGTAGTATCAGCATTTTTGGTACTAAACATTATTTTGCAACAAATTTTTTACGATGCATTTTTAGTTGCGGGCTCGTATTTGTAAGTTTCACAAGAAGCAAAACGTTTTTTTTTTAATAACTAGTTTTTCCTCTTCCGACACTTATCCAGCAACACACTGTATATATAACCCCGGATCCAAACGCGCGCGAATTTTAAATTGCGTTCGCCTCTAAGATCATTGCACATTAACGGATTTAGTGTATTGTTAGTAATTATTGTGTTATATCGACGTATTTCTATATCAAATTTTTGCCGAATGAAGGAACTTCATCCACATGGAATGTAATATTTTCAGTATAAAAGCGTGTTTGTGAATATGAACAAGGAAAGTGCGGTTGAAAAGAGAGGAACAAGCAGCCAAGCAAGCAAGCAAGCCAGCCAGCGTAACTGCTGTGTAGAAGGATGATGAGGCGGGTTGGCTCCCCCATGCTCTTAGCGCTAAGTGCTTGTGTTAATCTGGTCCCTCCGGTCGCCACCACCGTCGCCGCCTCTTCCTCCTTCACCATTCATTCACCCACCCATCCGTACCCCTCTTGTATATACTGTTATTCTATTTCAGATCCAGGGACGACGTAGTAGTAGCAGCGTACTGCGAAATAAGATGAAGGAGAAGCGACGGCGGTAGAAGAGGCATCCTTACATCAATGCTAACATTATGTTATTTTCTTCTTGTACAGTGCAGAATAAAATACCGTCTCGCGCGCATAAAGGCGTAGAAGTAAAGGACGTAAATATGTAGTAGGATAGAGGTAAATACGTAGTATGTATGTACGTCGGGAATTGTACTGTTTTTTCTTTTCCTTTTTGGCAGAGACTTTTGATGTTTTGTTTGTACGCTTGTTGAAATAAAAGAGAAGTGAAATTGACAGGCGCAATATACGAGAGAAGTTTGAGGGTATTGAGCAGAAATCTTTTATTTATTTTTTTTTCCGTTATCGTCCTAGCAAAGGTTCTTTGTAAGTATAATCGAACTTATCACCATTCTGGACAAAATTATAAATCTAAAGTATAAGTTTTTGTAAACAACTTCTTCCAGTTCTTCTTCCAGTGTATTCTTTATTGCACTATTCCACATTTTCTTGGGTCCTCTTTTTATTCTTTTCGTCATCGGTCTCGTTTCCCATATAGCCTCCACAAGTCTTTCTTCTTCCATTCTTATTAAGTGACCAAACCATCTCAGCTGCCGCTTTCCAAACGTCTTTGTTAGATATATATTCAACTCTTTTCTAATTTTGTAATTTTTGTTCTACCTTCCTTTTACTGACCTTAAATATTTCATTTTCATCGCACGAAGTCTACTCCTCAGATACTTAAAACAATTTACTTATTCTAGAGTATTTCCGTCGAGTTATTATATAATATTTATTTTCTACCTTCCTCTTCCACAGTGCTTGCCACATTTATTTTGTGGCCATTTACCTTCATATTTCTTTTCCTCAATCCCTCTTGCCACATTTTAAAATTTTCTCTCAATTAAGACTCATCGCCAGATCATCAGCAAAAGCGCTGACACCAATCACATTTCTACTTTAGGGTCTCTCATTGACTTATTAGTTTGTGCTAGTTTATATACCTCCTGACGTCTCGTCAAAAGATCTGGAAATATTTACATCCGCTTTCAAATCAAATTTTACATTGTACATTCTCCGCCATCGCAGCGATACGCTTCTATTAATAATTTCCAATACAACTTCAGTAAAGCTAATTACTTATCACTATACAGTCATCTTTTGAATTGGGATTGGTCCTTTCTTCTTAACTATACTGATGTTAATGAAGCCCTGCATGCTTTTTACAACTCTGTATGCTATTTAGATCTAGAATAGCGTTCTTTCCAAATCGCGTTCAAATACTTCTTATCCGCCATGGTTTACGCCAGATATCATTCATAATCTAAAAAACAAAAATGTCTACCACTGCAACTGGATCAAAGCTAAGAATATAACGTATTATCATGAAGTTAAGCATATTAGAAAATTAAACAAAAAAGACAAATAAGTGATAGTTATGTTCGTTGCCTAGCTAATATTGAAGATTCCATAAAAACTTCTTCATGAAAAACACGTTCCACAAGGAGACTTGACCTGGTAGACTGTGCGATGACGATGGGAATGATTTTACCGATCCTAATGTTATTGTTAATGCTTTCGCTAATGTACATACATACTTTCTTCAGTTTTCAACGCAGAGGATTGGACTTATTGTAATTCGTTACCTTATTCATTTTCACCGGTCAATGAAGGCATTAATGACTACTTTTCGTAACAAATGGACCGCGGGTGATGACATGTTGACGCGCGACTGTAGATTCGTTTTCGCATTTCCTTTTAAAATCATTATTAATCTTTCTGTTTCATCTTGCTCTTTTCCTGAACGTTGAAAAATAGACAAAATCTTTCGACGAAGGCAGGTGAAACTATTGTTCATGTTGTGTCGACTCTCGGGGAAACCAGTAGGCAACACGAAGCCTTTCTTATGAGACGAACAGACACGAATCAGGTCTAGTCGCTGCAAAAAAGTAATAATTTCACGTGCCTTTGTCATCTCTATTTATAATAGTACTCACTCTTTTATTGCCTCAAATCAACATGATTTCATCTCTGGGAGATCTACGGTTACGCACTTGGCAACCACATCCCAATTTATCAGTTTTAGATAGGCGTGGCTTACTGACCTAACGACTCTGTTCTTGACCTAAGAATCGAACTTGGAGCCATCAGTTGATGATACAAGTAAACTTCAAAGTGGTCATGATGTTTTGGCAGAATGGTGGGAACATTTCAAAATCAAACTGAATGTTGAAAAATGTTGCGTACTTACGTGTGCTCGTCCTTCTTCACCTCCTATATTCCCCTACCAGATAAGTGATGCCAATTAATCACGTAACCTTGAATTTAAGGACTTGGGTGTACTTATTGATACCACTCTTGCCTTTAAATCGCACATTAACAATATTCGTTCTGAAGCCATAAAATCTACAGAATACAGAATAATTTCTACAGAAATTAATGCGGGATGACGTCGATTGTCCCTTTTTACTTCAACGAATGAACTTGCTTGTTTCACAATCGAATACAAGATATGATTCATTAGCTTCATTCTTCCATTCGCAAGGACAAACATTATGAGATGTGACTTGTTCGAGTAGGAAGAAAGTATAAGGGAATTCATTTTATATGCATATATTTATTTATAATATGTGTACTACCAGGTGTGTCGGTAATTCTTTTCCGGTTTTTTCGCTAAAGAAAACACGTTACTTAGAATGGATAGTTAAAATTTATTTATTCAAAGTATTGGCCATTTGATTCTATACATTTTGTCCATCTCTCAGGCAATTTATGAATGCCATTCCAAAAGAACAGTTCCTCCTTTGAGCTAAACCATTCATCGAGCCATTTTTTAACTTCTTCGAAATCGGCGAAGTGCTGCTCTGCAAGCGCGTGCCCCATCGATGCGAAAAGGTGGTAGTCGGATGGAGCCAGGTCTGGAGAGTACGGCGGGTGCGATAAAACTTCCCATCCAAGTGATTTCAACATTTCTTTGACTGGTTTTGCTGTATGAGACGGCGCGTTGTCATGTTGCAAAATCACTTTATCATGTCTTTCAGCGTATTGTGGACGTTTTTCGATCAATGCACAGTTCAAATTGATCATTTGTTGTCGGTAGCGATCACTATTAACTGTTTCTCCCGGTTTCAACAGTTCATAATATACGACACCAATCTGGTCCCACCAGACACAGAGCATGGTCTTGCGACCAAAGCGATTTGGCCTTGCAGTCGATGGGCCAGCTTCGCCAGGTGATAACCATGATTTTTTTCGCTTGGGATTTTCGAAATAAATCCATTTTTCATCACCCGTTACTATTCGATGCAGAAATGACTTCCTTTCATACCTTTGAAGCAGAATTTCACTAACGATTTTTCGATTTTCCATTTGTCTGTCATTCAATTCATGTGGCACCCATCTCCCCATCTTTTGGATCTTTCCCATAGCTTGTAATCGTTCACAAATTGCTACTCGGCCCACATTCAACTTTTCTGCTAATTGTTTTTGAGTTTGTGTTGAGTCTTCATCCAATAGCTCCTGCAATTCCGCGTCTTCAAACGTTTTCGGCCTACCAGGACGTTCTTTATCTTGAACGTTGAAATCACCACATTTGAATTGTCGAAACCACGTTTCACATGTTCTTATGGTTGGAGCATGCTCACCGTAAGTCTCTACTAGCAAACGATGACTTTCAGCGGCTTTTTTCTTTTGATGAAACAAGAAAAGTAATGCGTGCCGCAAATGCACGTTTTCAGGCACAAAACTCGACATTTTCAAAAAATTATAAATCTATAACGCTGTTATTTTGGCGGAACGTAACTTGTGTAGTTTTAAGGTTAATGTCAGTAGAATAAAATTACATATGTATCAAATCATAACATTTCATACTTATGGCCAGTGACATCTGCCGGAAAAACCGGAAAGGAATTACCGACACACCTGGTATTTATAATATTTACTTCTCACTGTATTATCCTGTTATTGAGTCTTGGATAATAAACGTGTACATTATTCTTATTATTATTATTAGTGACATTGATGAAAAAACATTTTGTTACTGCTTGTGCGCACTCTATCGTTAACCTATAACAGAAGGAGGTGAGAAATTTACAATTTTTAATTCAAATTAGCTCAAATAGAATTTCTTTTTTGGCTTCCCATCTACACCTTTTGATGTGAATGGTAACACCTCGACCCGTAAATCTCGAACATCACTTGTCACATGTCCATTTTTTCTTTAGATTCATAACAGACACAAATTCCAGCAACTTTCAAATTTCAACCTCCCATCCATTTCCAATAATAACTGAGGTCCCAATGCGGGGGTCGAAAATGAATCGTCCTATATGTACAGTGTCTTACCGGGAATATATTTTTCAATGTATGCTACATTGAAAAATTCTGAAGACTTGGTAGTCACTAAAACTATGTAATAGCTATAAAAATGCAGCAAAAGAATGCGCTAATAGCACAAAATTATTACACAAAATAAAATACCACGTCACAACTTCGCTGCGTTTTTGCTTACCTTTAAAGACGTGTTTACGGAGATTTACGACAGAATCGTTACGTTCACGTCATTAATTGCAACGTACCTTCAATAGTCTGATAAAATTTGATGACCAATTTGAAACACGTAAACAGTCAATTATCATAAAATGCTTTCTAAGGTACAAGAAAAAAGTGGCTCTTCCGTAGTATTTCCGTCAGGTGTTCTGAAAACGTCGCCCCCTCGAGTATATGACATAACTCTATATTCAACAACATTTGAAATGTAAAATACTTGCGGCCGCATCTTTTTATATGTGACAAACTCCGTTCCGAAAATATTTTAAAAGCCCTCGCTTGTCGGTGCGTCGATCGCTTTCTCGCGAACCGCATCCGCGTTACCTACGAGAACGAGATATAAAAAGGTCCTATTAACTTAAGAGCCCGTATCCGTCAAATTAAGAAGGAGATCGGCCTGCACAGGAAAAAGTGTTTACACATTTTAAAACGCATGTGAGACATAAAAGTCAAGTGGCGCTTCAACCGACGACGCACCAGAAATAAATACGACAACCCACCTCGTACGCTTTTAGAAACATGCGCGTGCATCAGGGTTGGTTCGGATTTGCTACCGAAGAATTGGAAATAAAATTCTATTGGAAAGTTTAATTATCTTTATGTTAAGCGCGTAAGTATAACGGTTAACTTTGGGAAGTTATAAAGGTCAATGGTAAAAAAAAAGTGTATCCACATATATTCTGTTTAGTGATGGTGATTATTCAAGGAGAAATTAGGTTCATGTGGATATCAACACTAAACATCTAATTTTATATTATGAAGGTTAACCATATATTTAAGAAAGTATATTTACAAATCATTTTACAGCGTAATACACAAGGGAAAGTGATTTTACAAGGGTCGTTCAATGAGTCCTCAGAAAAAGAGAAAAATAAAGTATTGTCTGCAGATTTTTATTCATTCCTCAATGTAACTTTAACTTTAACTTTATACACTTTTCCAAGCGCGCTTCTCCGGGTTTTTTTAAGCCTTTCAAAAAGTAAGATTTCGTAAGATCATCAAAATAGGCGTGTGCTTAGGTGATGACTTCCTCGCTCGACGTGAACCGTTATCCGCTAATCCATTTTTTAAAATGTGGAAATAAAAAGAAATCACTAAGGGCCAAATCCGGTAAATGCGGTAGTTTTTGTACTAATTCGAACTTTGATTTCATAATTTTGGCTATAGGAACTGCTCGAGTGTGCATCCGTGCATTGTCTTAAAAAAAAAAAAAACGATCCGTTTCCATGGATCGTTTTTTTTTCAACTGAGAACGTTTTTTCTCGATTTCTTCGCTCAACCGACTCAATAACGACGCATAATTCTTCCCAGTTATTGTTTGTCCTTTTTTCCAAGTAATCGGTGTAAATGCTCCAAACCAATCGAGACCATCGCTTTGCCGACCGATTTCACTGTCTTCCCGTGGATGAGCCCGTGCGCCTTTAAAAACCCACTGCTTTGATTGTTCCTTCGTCTCCGAAGTGTAGTGGTCTATCCATGTATCATCTATAGTTATGGATCGACGTCATGTTTGCGACGAAAAAGCGTCAAAACAACCAGAGAGCTGCACTCATCTTGCAGAGACTTTTTTGACACCCAATTTTTCGTGCAAAATCAAAAACAGTGTACCCTGCGATATGGCTGTAGCACATTCACATTCGTCGATTATTCAAAGTCATATCGTAGGTTTTGCCAATCATTTCGGGGGTTACTCACTTCCACTGGACGTCCAGAACGAGGTTCATCTTTTGTGGATGTACGGCCATGTTTAAATTCATTTAGCCAATTGTAAATAGTTGCTAATAGTTGTTATTGTTGTTTGAAGAAATTTGAATTATGTAAATATAGTGTTTCGAGAATTACAGACTGAAGATACGAACAGTTTTAAAAATTTTACTCGCGTAAATGTAAAATCATTTAATGAACTATTAATAAAAGTTGAACCGTCAATACAACGTGAAAATAGAATTCCTTCGCGAAGTATTTCTGCGAAACCAGGATTACTAGTCACGCTTTGACGCACGACTAATCGAAACATTATCAGCCGTATATTTTAACGCAAAATGTTAGTCAATTCGACTAATCATTCGGCAAACAGTGTAAAACTACTTTAGAAAAATAATCGAGAGAACATAAACAAACCTTTCGATCATGACAATTTTTTTCAACATTTCTCGAAAAAGACTAAAATTAAATATTATTATAGGATCTTCATTGTAAACAATTTAAGATAATACTTAATTTTATTTGAACCTTCTAAGCAACAAAAATTTGCCATCCACGGATTTGAAATCACTCCGGTTCAGGATTAGGATTTCAAAGCAAGGATTTCAAGATCAGGAGGAAGATTGCAAAAGTTCGTATTTATTTAGTTTTAAAAGAAACCTTCAAAATTTGTAAAGGAAAATATCATTTAAAACTTCGTTTAAAATAAAAACAGTAGATTAGATTATTACCCGAGATGGTTTTTGACCTATCCCAGATCTATTGTGGTTCCTCTCTCATTAGATCAATTCCATTATCTTTGCTTGCTTTGCTAGATTTAGCAGTCTTGTGAGTGATCATTCTACATAGGTTTCGGTTTTTGGGTATTCCAAGCCCATTTCTGAGAGCCATACTCCTGCCAGTGCTACACATTCGCACCATACATGGACGGCAGTCTCTCCTTCCACTTGGCAGAATCTGCATGCTGTTTCTTTTGTCATGTCCAAATTGCTCATATGCTTCTTGAGCATACGGTGTTCTGTTAGCAGACCCACTATTGTTCTAACAGACTTCCTGTTTCTACTTAGTAGGTTCGCTGTGAATGTAGGCCTGCGCCCAATCAGGAATTGTTTGGCCTGGAACGAACTTCCACCAGTCTTGAGATTCCTTTCTTTTCCATTGTGAAGTGGTTGCTTTTACTACCGTATATACCATTGCCACCCACAACAGTAACTTGCACGATGAAATTGTTTAATTTATCTCTTAATCATCTTTTTATTTGCAAAAGTAAGTGTATCCCACAGTCGAGGGAAAAAGGAAACTTTGAATATTTAATTTCAATCATTTTAATAAGAGTCTCATAACAATATAGATGCGCTTGGAAAGTTCACTACTTGAACAAGGATCTATGAAATATACATCATCAACAAAACAATAAAGTGATAACATGGAAATAGCTCGGATTAAATATAAATAATATAACAATTATGTAATCCCCAGCTGAAGATCCTTGTGGATAAGGTTTTATTATGAAACGTTTTAATATATTGATATCGATCATGGTAAAGAACAATGGGACTACAGATCTCTATTAAGCGTGTGAACCATATCACGTTTAAGACTAGGTATAGTTGTAAATCTTTCATAGCAACATGGATACATGGTACATGGTGCATATCTATATATGAGGAGCAGACTTTCTAATTGTGCCTTGTCCACTTTTCATATTTTTTAGGAAATAAGCAAATCTGCCACGAGTTTTTTAGGCAAAGATAGAACAATAGGCAAAGCATGAAAAAATGCAAATAAATATTGTTTCGAAACATCTAATTGCAATCTACATGCAATATAGGTAGACAATTTATCAAGAAACTAAAAAAAACTGATGAAGGAACGGTATTTTGAATGTCTTTGCAAGGTAAAATACGATTTTTTTTTTTATTAAAAAGAGGGCAACTTGCATCAAAGTTGTAGAAGGTCGATATTTAAAATTGTATTTAACAATAACGTCATATTTGATAAAACAGCAATACTCCTCGTCATCTTCCTACTCTTGACGTTCGTTGGGGCTTTGCTTGCCTTCAAGACATTGGTACTTATCTCTTAAAATTAGCGCCAACCATTGCAACCCTAGGTCTACTACCTATTCATGCCTTGGTAAACTAATTCAAAAGATTGAAAGACTATCTATTTTTTTCTTCTTGATATCATGACTGGAAGGTAGTGTAGGTAGCTGAATACAATTCAATCTTTTTTTTTGCCTTTGAGCAAACTTACAAACTATACAGTTGAGTCATTTCTGTATAGCACCTTTGTTTTAAGAAGAACTTTATTCTTGTCGGCGATTTGTGGCTTTCTGGTAATTTGGGATTTTTTTCAATTAATATAGAGCCCGCTTTATATCTACAACAGCCAGTTAGCACCGAAATTGGGGACGCGTCCGTATTTTGAGAAAACGTCATAATATTCTTGCGGGAATTTTATCGTGGCATGAGAACGTAATACAAGCTCAACTTGTCCAAATACTCGGTCTGTCGGTATAAACGAACGACCACGCACTAGGAATGTCATTGTTATTGTTTCTATAGTTTGTGGAGCGTCACTGAAACGCCACAACATTAGTGCATGAACCAAATGAGAGTTTTTGTTCTGGTCATCCGAAGGTAGTCTTAGATGTTTGGTATTTCGATCAAAGTTAACTTTGTTCAGAATGTCGAAATTATTTCTGTTATCTCTTCATTTCATAGATTATGTATCTGTAATTCAAAATGAGTAGAAAAAAAGTTGTTAAGCATAGTAGGCTTCTTGGGAGGGTGCTTTGGGGAGGACCAGAACCTGTTATAAATCAAACAAAAAAAAATATGAACATTTTTCCACCAATAGTTTATATAATTGTTTTGCACGGAATTTATCAATGATCAAATCTGATTTCAGCATCAGACGGGTCCTTTATGTATTGTATTATTGCGTTTGCTCTTACACAAAGACAATTTATTATCTTTTGTGTTTTTAGTTTCTTCTGCGTAGAACATTTGCAGAAAGTTTCTGGCATTTAAATTTTTTTGTTTTATGTATGGAGTGAATATCAACATTTAACAAATCCGGGTCGGAATCTGAATATCTATCAAAAACTTACATTAGCAGCTTAGTTTGTGACTTTTCTCTTTCTTTCTCTTGTTCCTCTGTTTATATCACCAACAAGATGTTCCCCGTCACTTATTGCACTATAATGATTTGAAGAACAACACAAGTTCTGTTTCATCACTAACTGACAACTGTTAATATTACTGACAACGCTGCAAACTAGGTAGTTTAACTAAACGTGGATGGAAAGGCAAACAGACCACAATAACTTGACTCGTTTGTCTTTAGGCTTTGGACAAAATTCATTTTGTTTGTCCGGTGATTTTTTCTGCTCAATTTGAACATAAAGTAATGCAGTTAGATCATACAGTACATCGCTGGGCGTCCGATGAAGCGAACGCCATGTATACCTCAAAACGTGAAAAAATGGACAAAATGCGACTAGAAAGTATAATAAAGTGCTTCAGTGGCTAACCTTAACGAATTAAAAGATAAATCAAAATTATGCATACACTGAAATAAAAATGTATATCTAGTCACAAATGCACGTTTAACTTTAAATTTCGAAAAGAGGATATGAATAGTTACTATTAATACTATTTTGGCCATTTAGTTAGTAATAATTCCCGGTATGTGGCTAACCGACGATTTAAACGTCACATCCTGTATACATTAACGTATAAGCTAGTTTATGTCCGTATATTATGCTCGAAATTTCTAAAAATAATCCGATACTATTACTTCCGATTCGACGTTCTTCTTCTCTCCGACCGTATAATTTATTGCCTTTATTTCTACCCCCTATACGGGATCGCCGTTAGTAGTTTTATAATGCACGTGTCTGGTTTAGGAAAGCGAAGGGAGCGGGCACGATAGATGGCGGTTCTGACACTACGGTCCGCCGATATAAACGAAGGAGCGCGTTGGATTCTATGAAATGGGTTGAAAATTGGGTCGAATTTTTAATTTCCGGAAGAAATTATCGCTCTTTGACGTCCCGACGGCCGACGTCGTACATCCTGAAAGAGGTTCCGAAATTCAAAATGCCGAACTACTATCCAGGATGGTAACAATGGAAGTTGATTAACGACCGTTAATATATGTATGGATCGCAAATGTCACAAGATAATTGTAAAGTGCCTGAAAATTTACTCCGTTTTATCACTTTTGAGGTAGACATCGCAAAATATCTTTTCGATCCTTCATTGCAAGCTAGATTACAATTATAAGCTAAAATTTTTATGAAGCGAGCTGTAGTGTCTCCTATCGATCCAGCAAGGTGAAATGCACCTACATCGAGTACTAATCAAATTTGTGAAATTATTACCAAGTGTTTTTCTTTGATTTTGTAAGAAATGTTTCATCAAGAGCAATCCATCAGTTCGTTTAATCTTTTCCTTTTAGTAGTAGTATTAGTATCGTTGGGCAATGGCACAAATGCCTTTACTTATTGCGACCTTAATAGACCTATTGTAACAAAATGCCTTTATATGTGTTAGAGTAGGTGAAGGCTCTTAAGAAACCATAATATTACTGTAGGATCTTCATCCTTCAGTTAAGTAGATGTCAGGAATAGTTTACTGAAATGTTGTTGTCAACACATTTGCATAGAATGTGCTCTGCCATCTCCAGATCTTCTAGCCATAGACGACAGATTTGATCTTCAGTTTTTCCCAAATTGAATAGATGACATTTTAGGGCTGCATAACCTGTCAGAAATCCCGTCAGTAATCTAAGATCCCCTTTGCTGAACAATAGCACTATTTTTGCTGTCTTAAGCGAGCGTGAGATGAATGCTTTCGCCTGTTTTTGCCCTGGAACATCTTCCTAGTACGAGGTTTTTTTATTGTCCTCCAATGTTTTAATTACTTGTTTTATGTGGCTCTCTTGTGGACCACTGAAGGGGTTACGACCGATGAAGGGCATATTCGCTGCTTCTCTTCTCAGCTTGTCTGCCTTTTCGTTACCTTCGATCCCTTGATGGTTTAGGACCCATTTTTTTTTTGCATACTGACTTTTGGTGTTGGCCTTCTAGCACCGTAGTTCTCAGTTGAACATCATATAGTAGACCGAGTGATATAGAAAATATAGAATTTCTGCTAAAACAGTGCGGTAAACGAACACACGATGAGCCTTATGTGTCTGTACACAGTGGTGTCAACCCTGTTCTGCCGATATTTGAAAGCTTCATAATCATAATATTTTGTCACATATTTAATCTCTTTTTATAATAAAATGTTCTCATCCTCCTATTCTTCGGTAAGCGCGGAAGGGATTTTTTCGAAAATTAATTTACTAAAATCAAAATAGCGAAGTAAGTTGGAGACGTATTTGCCACACTTTTACGTACAAAATAATTACTAAAAGGAAACTGAGCTTAAAACAAACAATACTTTGTTCTTTATATTTAATTCAATGTTCATTATATTATAACATGAATATAAGACAAGTTATATATTGACTTTTGTTTTATCTAGTTTGTTAACACTGTCTGTGCAGTTTACATTTGAACCCTAAACGGCAAATGGTACTTCCATGAATTATGTCCTCTTAGTTTATTGAATTAATTAAATTTATCTATAAGTAGGTGGATGGATAAAAATAGTGAAATCTGTTAGAAATGTTAATGGTTTATAGGATGACTAATACTTAAAATTCGAATTTGTCCGGACCGGAAGTACAGATTGTCCAACTTATCTCTACGTTGTATGCGAAAGGAAATTTGCTAATAGTATGGTGGTGCCCGCTAAATTAAAGCGTCATTTTTCAACTGATCACGTTTTTTATAAAAAAATAAAAAATACTTCAAACACCTTTTGGAAATACAACAAAGAAGATAATTTGTAAAAGCAATGAAAGTAAGCCGTAAAGTTCAACTTACGTCGTACACTGAGAGAAAGGAATTGGGATAAAGCACGAAATGTTGCGCATTTATGTGCTCATTCAACCATATAACACTTTAGCGAGTAGGTTCAACTTACCTTGCAACTTAACAAAACACTAGCTTTGGTTCAATTATTTTTGTTAAATCAAACCAATACTATGTTGAAAAAAGCGTATTACTTTTAGATCAACCACAAGGTTCGTTTCACGGAACAGACGCAAATAGAGTTCCATAAAGATATCTTTCTTTATTTAAGACAACACGCATTCAGATTTGCATAATCGGCATTTGTGTTTATTTTACTTTCCGTTTTCAAGAATACTTATTTCCCTGTGCACACGTGTTCATTTTCGATTAGACGCATAGCATTTTTATTGCTTTGTACCGACATCCTAATGTAGGTTGGTTGAACATTTAATTTAAAGTTGATCCAATTCAAAAGATCGAACTAACTGTGTGCTGCTGTTTTAAACCATATGGAATGCTGAGTATATTTAACAAACAAATTGTTTTGGTTGGCTCAACCAATTCTTTCTCTCAGTATATAAAATTGCCGGCTAGTAGCATTAAAACTAAGCCACACACAACCATACAGACCCTCATGCTACCTGTTTGCTATGAAAAAGTGAGTAATGTTTGAGGAAGAAGAAAATCTTGAAGAATTCGGTATCTGATGATGCGACTTGTCGAAGAATTAATGATTTGTCTTGCAACATTGAAAGAACAGTCGCTGGTGAACTTTGCATTACAAGCAGACGAATCAATTGATATTCACGGCAAAGCACAGCTTTTAACTATTATATTTACTTATGAAGTGAAGAAAATGAATCAATGTTTATGTCGCAAGGAACTTCTCGGGAATACAAATATCGGAGACTTATTTAACGCGATGTTGTCCCATTTAAATACATTAAAATTAATGTGTCGGTATATAGGTAACTTCAGGGAAATCAATCAACCCAAATTATATTTCATCACTGTTTCTTGCACCTTGAAGTACACAATGCCTAAGAAAATAAACGGAGTATTTTATTTCATATTTTCCAAGGTTAATTTTATTAATATGAGACCAATGAAACTTCATACATCTGTGGACGCATGCTAAGAATGTTTACTTCTTCATACTGAAGTGAGGTGGTTAATATGTGATAAAGCTTTAAATCATGTGTTATAATTAAGAAATTAATTAGTGGTGGTATTCGTATTCGGTCATTATTTTTGTTTACTTTAAAACTATCAATATAAGTGTACAAGGAAACATCGAAAACATTCTACATCAACTGACAATTTATATGCAATGAAAAGATGCTTGTACTTTTACTTTCACTGTGTAAGAGGTACACAAGAGAAAGAAACACGGAAACTTTCCCTTCTGTGCAGGATAATCATTTCTTTAATAATAGAAAGTTTATCAACGATAGAACGAAATGTTGAAACATATTTTCCATTGTTAAGCACTAGTCAGTTCGATTGGATAAGAAATTTAATTATTTCTTCCGACTTCTCCAGATTTACTCTGAATGCAGAGAAAGACCTGACATCGCTTTTTTTCAGATCGTGGATTAAAATATCTGAAAAATGATAATTAGTGCAATAATTTGACGTATTTATTTATTAACATAAGTATGCCAGCAAACGAAAACACTCTTACATCAACTGACAAATTATATGCAATAAAAAAACTGTAAGCATGGATCGATTGCATAAGAAATCTATTTGTTTCTTGCGATTTCTCCAGTTTTACTCTGAATGAAGAAGGAGAACTGACATCGCTCTTTTCAGATCGTGAAAATTGAAGTTCATTGGAAATAGTTCCGAAAAATTCTGGATTTCCGTTAAAAATGAACACCTGGTTCTAACAAACAAGGCTCTAAACACTATTATTATTTTCCATGTCACATTTTTGCAAAACAGGATTTTCAGCGATGGTTAATAGTAAAACTGAGGAACGGTAAGGCCTGGAAAATTTAGAAGGGGACATGCGAGTGTCTTTATCTTAATCTGCAAAGATCACTAAACCCATATACCACATTAAATTTGAGACTCTAAATAAAGGTACTTACATCAATAAATATTGTTATTTTATTCTTTTATAAAAATGACATTTTGAAGCAAGAGGTGGGGACTAACTCACCTTCGAAGGTGCATGTGCTATTCCATTTTCCCCTTTTCAATTTAGTTATTTTGTGATCAGATCTTTTCCTTGCGTCCTTGATTTCAAAAAGGTTGGTCATCGCTGCTTTAAAGTTTATGTTGTAGTATAAGTGTTTTCCGACTCAGGAAGATTGAAAACAACTGTTCTAGCTCACTGAATCCGGTTGACTATTCGTTGTGGTGTTACTTCAAACAAAGAGTATTTCTTAATACATCTATTTAATAAGCTATCACTGGTAACATTAATTTACTATATTCTTATATGTTACCGACCATAATTTATTTTTGTTGAGCTTATATTTATATGCTCTTAATAAAGAAATGGAGACTAGTACATTCTTCTTCCGTTTCAAATTACTAATTTTTATAAAATTGAAAAAATTTTCCACCAATCTAAGCAACTTACATTATTGGAATTATAGGGTCAAATTTTTGCGTTAAATTAAATTTAATAATTTTAAGTGAACTTAAAAGCCTCCTTGCTATTTTTGCCTTTGCTGCTTACAAGCACATTTATTGTGTAACTTTTCAACGACTCCTCTTTCTTAAAACAAATGAAACAACTTGTTAATTTAGCGCAGGTTTTTCTGTTGAATTGATTCAGTACAATTTTTACAACAAAAGCAAAACTGCACGTTCTCGGAGAGCTGCTAAATTACATTTGTAAAAATGTGTTCGTGTGTACGCTTTTAATGGTAGCAAATTTATTATTGAAACCCTTAGAGAAGTTCCGAATTCAACTCCATTCAGAGAATATGCTCAATTAACAGTCGGTGAACGCCCACATGCATTAATTTTTTTTCCTCTTCATTATCACTTTTTGGATGATATTTTATTTAGTTGTCCCAATTGTGCGCTTTAGACGGATCGTAGTTAGTAACGATATTATTTTTCACGTCCTCTAGAAAACCGTTCCCTCGCCTGCCTATCCGCAACAAACATTCAGTTAACAGCGGGCAACACCCACATACATTAAAACGTCAATTTCTGTATCGACATAAACTAAAAGCTTTTTTCTTCGCGTACCGCCTTTACGACTGCACTGCAATATTTTTTCCACAAAACTATTTTCTCCACATATCTCTGAATTCAAACTGTAATAATCCACACATGATTTTGTGTAAGCCACTCATAATAAAGGTGAGAAAAAAGAAGAGAAGATAAGGCGAGCGGTTTCGTTCAAGACGCACATACCTGGGCCAAAATTCGATAATGCAGTTAAAAGTTGTCAAAACGATAAAATACTAAATTTCAGTTGTATATATTTCCATTGGCCACTAAAAATACTACAATTAGTCATTTAATAAAATGTAGTCGCTCAGGAAAATGACGAGCTTCGAAAAGAATTGTTCCGGCTATTTAAAACGTATAGTTGCTGGCAATAAGTAATATTGTGTGTAGTTTAGTTGGAGAATTAAACTGAAATAAGTAATTAAAGTTAATATGCATACCAAAATCATTTATTGGGCCTAATAAATGTAAATTGTGAATACATAAATTCGTAAGTTTGCCAGGAATATGTTCGCAAGTCAGTGTCTTTTCGTGTGACTAAAACTAGAGTCCCTTTCTCTCGAGTTCATAACTTCGTCAAATATTTTCGAGGCCACACCTACGGTCGCTGTTATATGGCCTAAATCATTAAAAAAATAAGAAATCGGCGTTTTAAAGACATTAAAAATAAATATAAAAGTTAAATTCGACCATTAGGCGATTGTATTGACTTTCTCTATGACATGTGATAATAGTAGTTCCCAATCTTTTCGAAGTCGGGGAACACTAAGTTCGGGTGTTATTTACGCGGAACACAACGTAAGTTTTAAAAGCAGCGTTAGCCAACCTTATTAAATGAAGGTTGTAATGTTTCGAAGAACGCCAATAATTCCAATAATGTTAGAGTGATGTAAGAAGGACGAAAATGTACGTTCAATCTTGTGCTCTTTTTGAAAATTCGCAAATTCGAAAACGAATTTATCAACCCAAATCTGGACCACTTTACTTTTACGATGGCTCACAATTACTTTACTAGCGTCACAAAGATCTATATGAACTTGCTTATAGAAGGTAAATGCTAGGTACACTGGGAGGAACCTTGGTGCTTCCTCAAGTCACAGTATATCGCGGTTGGGCATTCAGTTACACCCAGTCGTTGTTCTCCTATAAAAATAATATCTGTAAAAAGTTAAATGTGATAACAAAAAGTGTTAAGAAGAGATAGTAGTGAAAGTAAAACATCTCACTATTCCGCATATTATAAATAAAATAAAATTATAAAAGTTTTATAGTAGTACGCAACACACTAAAAATAACAAACCTAATATTCGTTCAGGCACAAAACATTACCGTAGTTCTGGCGCTACTACTTCCATTATTTGTCCCAGTTTGCTGAGGGTTCTACAAAGATAGTTCCACAAAGATACATTTTTTAGGAGAATTAATGGAAACGGAACTCACTATACCTATCTGTTCGAAGAAGCTTTGATAAACGGAGTGACAGTCGTAGTAATTCTGGCCATAATCTCCTCTCTAGCCATAACTCCATTTACCTTGGCTACCGTAATTCTGGTTGCAATTACCACCTCGACCTTGTCAGTTTCCTTGAGGAGTGCCGCAACTGCCGGAATCTCCCCATCCACCATTTCCATTACCGCCTTGACTCCTACCACTTCCCTGAGGTCCTGTAACCATCTCTGCCGTGACGACTACTTGATTCTCTTCCTCTTTCTTGGTGCCTTTGACTCTTACCTGTACGAAGAATTTTACCAGAACATCCAGCGAAATAAGAAGGATTTTGTCGCTATGGCTATAAGGTTATACCGATAAAATAACAGGCACAGTGACATAATTTTCTGTAACCACAAACTTCTTCATAGAAACTGTATTTTTAAAAACACTGTTCAAATAGGTTATGTCCATATTAGTTATACTTTAAAACTACCCCCTTGTTGAAACCCTGTTAATAACTACCTCCGGGAAGTAGTTTTAATATATGTATTGAATATATATGATGTCATGCATAACTAAATAAAGTATAACTATTCGTCAAGAAAATGCAGATGTTACGGAATTTTGTAACTAACTATAACGTTGTTACTCGAAAAAATCCTGGAATATGTTTAGTGACCTCTATTGTTGTTACTCCGTTCTCTTGGCCTATTTATCGCGTCTATCTTTTCTACCTCAACTCCTTGATCTCATTCAGTGTAATGCTACATTTATTATATCTTAGGATATTCATAAGTTAATCTAAAGGATTTAAAGCAGATGTGTATGTAGATTGTTTAGTATTTAGCATGAGCCCTTTTTGATTTGGGTAATAATAACAGCAACTATTCTTTTGGGCATGCTGTTGAATAACTTCTGTGTTACCGATTCTATTTCCCACAGTTCTTTAATATTCTTTATTAATTTACCATTTTCTCAATGATACCATATTTTGTAGGTTTCCTAGTGGATTTACATCCAGACAATTTCCAGATAAATCAAATATGACAGTGTATGAGCTATTACTTTCAGCCAGCTTTTCAATTTATTGTAATAATCTGTTGTGTGATGACGATATACATATTGAGTTGATACCTTCGCGTCTAAATTTTTCTCAATAGACCTGGACAGTAATGATTTTTCTCATAAAACTACTCATTCCAACTGTTCACTTTGTTATCAACTACTGAGGAAGAAGTAGTTAGTATTATGTTGAAGTTTCCACAGAGGAATATCGGTGGTGATGACCTAGTACCCAGTTTTCTCTTACATGGTGCTCGATATGCGCTTGAGAAGTTTCCTGACCTATATTATCGATTGCGTTCACCACGAGATTTTGCTGGCTAAATTGGAGAGGATGGGTTTTCGGGGAATTATCAATGACTGGATTAGATCCTTCCTGATGAATAGGAAACAATGTGTGTTAACGTATGATCATACAGGTAGAGATGTTAAGTCAGAATGGAGAACTGTATTGTACGGTGTGGCACAACGCCCTATCTTTGGACCGCTTTTATTCCTGTTATACCTGATGTGGTTGACTGTCTGATGGTGCTACTTGCGGATGATTCTTCAGCGGTATTTAGAGCTGATTCAGTGCAGCAAGTGACACAATACATTGAATCGAGTCTAACTTATTTGAATGAGTGGTTCATGCAAAATAATTTAAATTTAAATATTAACAAAACAACCTTAATGGTGTTCAACAATAACAATAGTTATTGTTGAACCACCATTTCAAAAAGAAACTCTTACATGTGCGGAAGAGATAACGTTCCTGAGACTCCAGCAGGATACTCGGCTGTCGTGGATCAAATATATTGATTCACTAACGTCGAGATTGAGTGGTTTGTGTTGGGCTCTGAGAGTAGTTGCGAATAGTGTCGGTCCATGTGTTGCTCTCAAAGTATATTACGCAAACGTTCATTCGTTACTACAATATGGAATGGTGTTCTGGGGGAAATCTATAAATATGCGTAGTGCCTTCGTAGCTTAAAAAAACTTGCTTAAGGGCAGTGTTTAACCTGAAACCGAAAGACTCACGTAAGAACATATTTAGGAACTATGAAATTCTTACCTTGTCATCTATATACATTCTACAGTGTGCCACATTTGTAAAAAATAACTATCAAGACTTTTTCAGTGAATATGAATTGACACATAATCATCATACACGAGGTACAGAGTTGTCTTACCTTCTTCCACCAAAAACTCGATTAACGAAAATACAAGGGTCGAGTTTATTTCAATATCTAAAAATACATAACCACTTGCCACAACATATAAAAGCTTTGCCTGCTCTTAAATTCAAATACTACTTGAAAAATTATTTACGTGGACAGGTTTATTATAATGCCAACGATTTCTTTGCAGAAAGAATAATGATTTAATCTAAGTGACGCACATATGTTTTTTGTCAGATCATTTTTTTTCAATTTTATACACTATTATATTTGAACGAGTTTTACACTGTATGCACTAGGAAACGATTATTATTATTATTATTATTATTATTATTATTATTATTATTATTATTATTAATTTAGCAATCGGCGATTGTGCTTTTCCAATCCGATAGAAACGAGCAAGAATTAGTGCGTGTGAATTAATTAATGTGTTTGCATAATACACTACCTTACATTTCATCTAAACAACATTGTTTCATTCGAGGGAGGTCAACAGCTACTAATCTTGTCTTTGTTTGTTAACTTGTAAGTGAACAACTAGATCTACCAGGTCAGGTTAGTATTGTTTACACTGATGCTAGCCGAGTCTTTGATGTTATCAACCAAGGAATTTTGTTAGTCAACCCTGCCTTTGGATTAAGTTTTTCCAATTTCTACATTTTTACTTAACTAAGAGTTCACTATGTTTTTTTTAAAACGGTTATAAATCCTTTGCAACATAATTTAGATCATATCTCTGAGTAAATGTTTGTTTGTCACTGCACTACATGTTACGTTCTCCTAGTTTGAAGCACAATGCCGCTAGTCGTCTGCTTCGGTGTATCTTTCTTGTGAGGCGAAAGGACCAATTGCTTATATGTAATTCTTATGTGTTTACTCGCTTAATCCGTTGATCTCAAATTAAACACAGTACGTAGATATACAAAATATATTTCTTAAATAATTCCCTTATATATACATTAATAGCATACTATATGGATTTCATAATTCGGTTCCTTCTTTGTGTACGAATTCCAATGTATCGGGACATTCAATGTCTAACGCTAGGGCCACCACGAAACCCTACCGGAGCATGAGCGTCTGGTTGGGCGACAGCAGCAAATAGCCGATCACTACAGCAAAAAGATGCTATACAACTCACGGCTACCCAGACGCTCGCGTTATTTCGTGTACTTATTTGATACCACCTCTAGTATCTTGCTCCGAGCTGCTGTCCCCATGTATAAGCTGAAAAATCAGAAACCAACGATAGTGCGGCTCTGAGTGACTCACAAGCGAAAGAGAGATGGTCATGGTAGTTCGTACGTTCGACTTCCGACGAAGTTTCCATAACTTGTACGTAAGTGTACGTTACCGGCGGTAACTGGCGGACATTCCTTACCTAGCGCTCGATCTAATACATGAATTAGCAGGAGCTTCATCAAACAGATATAATAAATGACTATTAAAGATATTTTTAATTAGAACATTGACGAATTTTAAATATTTGCGAACTTTATAAGAAATTATACGTATTTTTACATACACGTTAAAGTTTAAATGATGCTAAATATGGAATATATAAATTTATACAACGCAAAACAAAAGAAACATTCAACTTATCATAAAATAGACACAAACAAAATATTACTTTCAAATAAATAAAAATGGTTACATTTATAAAATAAAATAAAACAAAAGATAAAATGTTAAGTCCTTAACACTACATCTACCTCCAAGTGAGCGTCAAGAAGGTCCAGTACCCCTTTTAAAATGTCTGTCCTTTGAAATGGATCACTTATATTCTGCTAGAAGTATAGATTATGGGACGTTGTTGAGAAGACATGATGTGGGGTTGCTGGAACACCGTCGAGATGCTCCTGCAGCAAAATTCATTTGGAAAATTATACACTTACACCTCCTTTATCCTCTCGTTTCTCTTTTACTTTTTCATTACCTTACTTATTATGATTATATATTTTTTTGATATATTTTTTTATGTCCTTGATAAACTAGTTTAGTTTCTTGTTTTTCTCTTTCTTTTCTACTACATTTAATTAATTTTACATATCTATGTGTACGTACTTTAGTTTGTTATGTAACACTCTTTGCCGATGGGCAATAAAATTATTATTAGTATTTTCTTTTAAAATACATTTAGATATTTAGTAAATACAAATGAATACTTTGTTTATTTTTGTGGAGATGTAAATGGGATTTTGCCGACTCCCTAGAATGGCTATTTATGGCCTTACTGTTACTGTTGAAGAATGTGCTAGAATAAATAGAATAGTTCGCCAACTGTAGACAATATATTCTTGAGTAGTGGTCCTGAAATTGATATTTTCGTTGCATTTATCCGACTATCACTATGTTTTGTATTATCTGCAACGTGACCTTCTGGAAATTCATTACAATAATGCCGTTCTCTATAAGCAATAACAGATTTCTAATGTAAAGCAGAAACAACGGATAACGATAAAGTAAACAATTCAAGTAGGGATCTGCATGGCCTAAAAGCCGTACCCTTAATTGAAGAAACTTTTATCATGCATCATTCAGTCACCGGTTGATGATGAGGACCATTCGTGTCCTCGAAACGGCCGTCCCGGACTATTGATTATATTATTATATAATAAATTAAACTTGTGTGGTGCGGGGGGTGCCGATACCTATATGTTTTAACTTGGAATCTAATTTTTGCCTTGATGATTACTGCCTCGCAATCATCAAGACAAAAGCTACAAATTCTGCGTAGCCTAAAGAGGAATTTGTTTTTGGATGAAATCCTTCATCTAAATCACCAATAATTTTTCCATTTCGTGCACGGCTCCTTACTTTATTTTGTTATACATGCCGATTCCCCGTTCCTAATATTCTACCTCTATTTTTTAAATCATAGATAGCTGTGTCTACCGCTTTCATGTTGTTTTATTATATGTTTCATTTCTTAGTCTTTTTTCCTCTTTTATTACTGCTCACAGACATTTTTAAAATATAAAAACTAATTATTCGCTTGAAAAATAACTAAACTCAACTTGGTACAATCGAAAATGTAAACCGTATATTAAAGCTTACATACTGAAGCAGTTGCGGGGATTTCCTAAATTAAAATAAATTTTAGGGAATCATCGCAGCTGTTCGGTTCACTTATGTATTATGCGCACGTATGGAAGAGACAAACATAACGAACCGTTGTAAGTCGAGGACTACCTGTTTAAGTCGAATATACATACTGTATTACCAATATCTACTAATTTCCATTTACTATATTTCATTAACGTAGACGCAGAACTCACGTCTCTCACGCAATTCTCGTATAAATACTAGCGCATCTTTCTCTTCTGATAGGAGTTTGGCGTGCCAAATGTATAATCAAATAAACACAACATATCTATGTATGTGTACGGTAAGCACGCAACCTTTGACACTGACTGACACGGACCGACGTTAAAATATACAGAAATTCTCGGTGTCGAATTTCCGACTCCCTGATGTGCTCCTGAAACAGCGTATTGACATCGTTGCCCGTCTGTAACCATCAGACTTTCCCAAAATGACTTATTGTTGTCTATGGCGAAACGTGAGCCGCGCGTGTTATATTTGTTTATGTAGGTACGTTCGGAAAACACAATGGAGACGAGTGAAGGAGACGTGACGCTGTTATCGATATTACTTTTCGAATGGAGGTTAATATGGTATCCTATTTCGTTGAGGAGAAAATGTACGGGAGATGTTCTATTTTGACCATGACAATGTCTTTGTTGCAAAGTTTTCTTAAATAAATTACTCTGTTAAAAACTGTTCAGCTTTGCTTCCTTGAATATGTTAGATTGTTCTTCACTCACAATAGTCATAAATTAGCTTTATTAATAAAAACAGGCATAGCTGAATTATTAAAAATTAAAGAATAGAGTTTACTAGAAAGGCACATATAGTTGCGAGTGTTGTCTCTACCTTTGTACAAGGTGGGCCAAATTCGATACTTTTATAGGGAACTTATATTTCTAAAGGAATTAGACAAAAACTGACCTAAGTTTTTGGAGCTCGATTTTAAAGAGAAATCGATTGGTGAAATCCCTATTTTTATATCTTCCTTAATGTAAGAGATACAGAGCGTTTTCTTAAAATGTGCAATTTTTAAAAACCCTTGTAACTTTTTTGATTTGTGAAAATGCTTGATTTATATAAAAACTATATTAGAGCGCTTTTTGACGCAGAATCCTATGCTCTAATTTTTTCTTTTTTTAAACTCCTATTTTTTGAGATATTATCAAGACTTGTGTTTTTTTATATGGAACACCCTATATATTTTTACACTATTGAAAAGCATATAAAATTACCTTTAGAATGATATAACACACTTGATATTTTATTTAAACAATTTTTAAATTATTTGTTTTTCATTTCACATTATTTTAAGATGGCTATGGATGGTGGTAAATTCGCTGATGCTGTAAGTACAGCGTCAGCGAATTTAATTTTCAAAATAAACGAGGTGAGGCGAGCAAGAGAGAAGATATCGGTACGTAGCGAGAACGGGTCCTATGCCTTCTCTCTTGCTTGCTTCGCTCATTTCGTTCGGAATTTAAATTCCCTGACCATACATAGCAAAAAGATAAAGCGATGTACGCACGGCACGCACGGCGCAACCCGCCATCGATGCCTAGTGACAATGCCCGGGAACGCATTACCTGCGTTACGTCACTGCAATCGATACCTCATCGCGGTAAAAGGGTACAGAAGCGCTAGGGACGTAGCGCCACCAACAGATCAAGCATACAGGGCCGAAATTACATTGAAAATTGACAGTAGGTATTGGTGTATTATCGAAAAGAGGCAGGAAATGAAAAAAAAAACGAAAGCGACAGTATCAGTGTTGCTGTATAAGATCTATTCTCTTTGATACCAAATAGATAAAAATGTACTTTTAGTTGAAAAGGATCAATATACTGAACTATAAATAGTTAATTTTAAGTTATACATTATTATTTTGAAAATGTTATATTCAAAGGACGTACATGTCTTTAGACACTTACGACACATATGCTTAATTGAAAACAATGCTATTCGAATTAAATATATGAAGCACATAAGTGGAATGCTCTAATATTGAATATTATGAATTTTATTGCAGCTTAAAATAGGTAAAACGATCATTGTTTGCTTACTTCAGATACACAGGTGTCCCAGTCTGCTGAAATTATAGAATTGTGCCTACTGTGTAAACAATATCTTCCAATAATGTCACTACATTATTTATTGACACTCTAAACTATCTTGCAAAAAATATTTCTGGATATACAGACTGATCGATAAATAACGAACCAAGGCCCAAGAATAAACGGGTTTCACGTAGCAGATTTCAAGATATTGATCATTTTGTTTTGCCTAAATGTAGACATACCAATTTCCTTCAAAGAATCCGAAGTACAAAAGCATTTCAGAATAAATTATTGCGAGATTACAGGTACATACTTGGCTTTAGTTAGACATGGTATTAACATGCATAGCTTTAATATTGACAGTAAAAGAGATATTTACAGTTAAACACGACTCCTGCATTTAAACATTGCATCCAAGTAATTTCTGGTGTTGATATTGTTTGGTTACCACGACCAAAACATACTGGCACTGCTGTAGAATCAAATGTTAAGTCTAATTTAATTATAGATTCGGAATTTTATGCTTAACTTAATTGTAGATTCGAAATTTCAAGCAATGAGAGTCTTGCAAAATCAGCTACGTAAAAGTGTTAAGGTTAATACGTACGATTTATGTACCAGGTTACTGTATTCTTACTGTACTAATTGTAAGAAAGAAAAAGTGAAAGTTAAGAGAACTTACCAACAAAACCAATTTACAACAAACAATTTAAAAAAATATCATTTAATTCCTATTACAATCCTATCGAAAACGTACTTGACGATTAACAAAATATAATCGATCGACGATCAACCGATCGACGCTTGGCTGACTAACACTCGATAGCAAACTGCACCGCACGGATGTCGTTGGTTGTTTGGAGCCTTGTCCTTCTTCTTCCAGTTCCATTAAGTTGATAATCTTTCTGGGGTCTTCGGTCCTCGGTGTTTGGTTCTCGGAGTCTTCTTCCTGGACTCCCTCCTCGGTTACTAAAACAAAAAAATATACGTTAGTATGGTACTAGTACACGCAATGGTGATGCTATGCCAGCCTAAACAGGTGATCGTAGGTGGTCTTGTGGCTCGATCCTGAAGGGGTTCTTCGGATGGTGGCGTTCTTCATTGCGGAATTCTCGCTAGTTAGCGTCTTCTCGAAGAAGTTTTTGTTGAGCCGTGCCAGGAATTTCTGCAGCCGCTCAGTCTCGCTCAAGTGTGTCAGTGTTGCCAGCGAGGTGCTTTGGGGTAGGTGTAGTACTAATCGCAAGCAGCGATTCTGTACACTCGCAAGGGAGGTAATGTAGGTGGGTGCCGCCGTGACCCAGACGGGACTGGCGTAGGTAAGGATCGGGCGTATGTGTGACTTGTACAGCATGACGCCCGTTTTGGGGTTGAGGTGGAAATTTGAGAGGATGGGATACAACTGTCTAGCTGCACCTAGTGCCCTGTTTCGAGCTCTTCTGAGATGCTCCCCGAAATTCTGCCTTTCGTCAAGGATCATTCCGAGATACTCGATCTTGCTGTTCCAATCGATCTCGGTCGCTCTGACTTTGATCTTGGGAAGCGGACCGTGTTTCCAGGCGAAGGCAATCGCTTGTGTCTTCCTGGAGTTGATCGTCAGTCCCTGGTCATCGAGGTAATTAGAGATTTTGGTCAAATGTGTCTGCGCAAGTTTGACCGCAACTGCACCGCACGTCCTCACCCTGTTAATTTATAGAGGTGATCTTGCATCGAGCGGTGGTAAGTAAGTAATATCAGCGTCGTCACCACTACGAATGTATTATGCATACGCCTGCTCTAAAATTTCTTTATTCACTAGTCGGGATTTTACTAATTTTACTTTAGTTAAATGGCTATTGATTATTCGAATTATTTTTTGTTACATGTATGTATATGTATGCGATACAAACTTATTCAGATATCGTGTATTCAATTCATTAAAATTTATTTAAATAATATAATAAAATTAATATCTTTGAGACTTTCAATAGCCTTGAATTAATGCCTTCATTGCTTTAGTGCATATGCGTTTGTGAAACGAATTTGAAACTGCTGACAAATAAATTAATCTTGTAAAAACACTTTTTTTGAAAGCTCCGTTGCAGGTTGCAGTATATACAGAAACATTTCCAGAGTTCTCTTTGCCGCCTGAACCTATTATTACTAGATGGGAAACATGGCTAGAAGTTGCTTTATTTTATGCAAAAAATGTGCATACACGAAAACAATTTTACGAGAAGGAATTTACAAAATACGAAAAGAAACGATGCGCCACTGGTGCATCTGCCACTGGTGTGGTGGTTAACAGTCTAAAATTATGTCACTAAATTTCGTTCACTGTTGTCATGGTAACCAAACTATTTTGACATCAGAAACCATTTGGATGCAATTTCCAAATCATCGCTTTCGACCGCAAGCAGATGCTTGGCCTTAACGTTTAACCAACAGTTAACGTTATATTTTTCTTTTACTGTTGCTATGGTACCCAAGCAATACTAGCATCAGAAATTACTTCGATTCAATATCTAAATATAAGGCATTATTATATAAAAACGTTAAAAAATATAAATTTTCTATACTGCGGATACAAACAGAAATTAACGTGCTATTTAGTTTCAGGTATTTGATTTTGTGAAGATTTGGTGTTCGATACTAAACACCCTGTATATTTTCAAAGCGTTTTAATACTATGCTTAGAAAGATTCAATTGTATAATTTGGTTTGGCAGAAATGTACGCTAAAATGTATTTGCATTTTGGATGCTTTCAATGAAATGGATAATCTGTTTCTTCTATCAAAGCTTCTTACTATTACCCAATAGGCGCAATCTTATAATTGTGGGGCAACCTGTATGTATTGCAATGTCAAAAATACCACATTTAAAATCGATATCATTGGTGCCACGAGGAATACAATTTAGTCACGAATTATCCCAGAGTGGCACAATAGCCGTGACCCCTCTTGCGGCTCTCCTTTTTCCATCTTTAGGGCCTTGTTCTGTAAATATATCTTCGGGAAAACAACAACATAATTCTTCTTGGGTTGGTATTCTGTCAGTAACCAATATTTATATTTAACGTAACTTCTTCGTAGAAACACAAAAATAATTTCATTTTGTTTTCGTAATAATTTTCCAAACTAAATATCACTTCTTGACGAGTCGCTAAGTTCGCAAGGTAATGTGCATAATTTACTATTGCTCACCAATGTCAGTTCGTTGGACAATAATTTTATTATAAGAATATTAAATATTGTTAAATTAAAAAGCGTATGGTAGCTGCCTGTGATTGAGAATTATCAAAAGCCATCGGTAACAGATAAACGAAGAGTTAACTGGGCCTGTTAACTCGAGCTGTATGTAGTTGAAGGAAGAGCAACTTCTTTAATTTACCAAAGTAATTCCCAGTATTAGAAGGGTTTAAATTTCAATTCGAAGTTTGAATAAAGTTTAGTCGTTTGGGAATACGTGGGATTCCTTACATGACACGCTAGCATAAAGCGTAAATGTTATAGTTTTAAGGTTATTTTTTTTGCTTTTATTCGAAAATGTCATGTATGTCATTGTATTTGAATTGCTAAAAAAATATCCAGTCGATACTCGATATGATAAAATATATACCAAAATCCTCATCAAATTTGTGAAACATATGATCCGATGATAATTAAACAATTTCTATGATGTGGACAGTCCTAGTACCTTTCGTGTTTGCTGTATTATCCCACAGGCTTTGCTATCATCGTGCTGCAGAAAAGAATTTACTACTTAAGTAATATCTTGTACAATGTCATATCCAATTTCTTTGTTATGACTAATTTCATCATATCAGAAGTAATTTGAAAGAAAAATAACTAAAGATTAAGTACTTATCCCAAATTAAATAACGCCAGGAAATTTTAAACATTCAAATTCTTCACTCTGTCTTCTTTATTCAGAGGTTTAATGAAAAGAAATTTGAACTAAAACAAATTGGTACAGAACTAAGCGCTGTTTAAAATACTTTATATTATATGTAGCTTTAGAATATTTTCTATAATGGCCGGCCGAAAGCAACTCGAACGCTTTAGTTGAATGTTGCCCTACGAGAGTCATCAAAAGAAGAACTCTTCAAACTAATGGATGATTGACTTAGAGTTGTTACTAATTTCAAAATGCATTGTCAATTTTTGCGTTTACAAAGCTATTTGTTTCAAATAAACAGATTTACTTGTTTGTTGAATAATTAATAATATAAGTGATTACATAATAAAACAAAGATAACATTTTGTCGATGAACATCTGCAATTAAGACAATTTTATTTTTGTTTTATTATGTAATCACTTATATTTTTTGACGAAGGCAATAAGTTTATTGCCGATAAATAACTAAATCGCTATTGCCAAGAATTCTTTTTATAAAAATAATTACACAACGGCGAAGAAGAATCATTATCAATCAAAATACAAATTTACCATACAAAAGGATGATTCTTCATACATATGTACGTAGTTGATGTATGCGTATACATAGACTATCGTTATCTCTGATATCGTAAACATGGAAACATTTTATTGGCATAAAATTATTTATGTACAAGCAAAATCTACAGAGTGTAAACGCTAGCTGAAGTTAATATCTTGAAGTTCTTAAAAAAAGACTTACAAAACATAAGAATATTAATATCGCGTTCCTTTGTTGTAAAAGTATTCAATACAGAAGCTGTGTGCTCACCAAAAAATGATCTTGTAAGCTATTCTGGAGTAAAAGCTTGCTTAAATAGTAAGCATGTTTATTTAGGCTATTATCCAGATGAACTCCTATGAACTTGGTGGATTGAAGATGTATTACTGTTTTTTGTTTGATTGTCAACAGTGGACTTTTGTTAAATTTATTAATTCCAAGTGTAAAATGCACAAAACATTTTTTTTCTAAATTTAGGTGGAGTTTATTGGCATAGACATATGTATATGCATCAAACTGCAAATCTAGATAGCATTCTTTCTGATTCTAGAGCTACTGTTACCTTGGATTCCGCATGGGAAAGGCAACTGCTACCATATACCGCGTATAACAAAATGTGTCGTAGAGCTATATTTGGAAATCATTAAATTTCTTGATGTGCATGGAGCGTCTAATTAAAAAACCATTCTGATCCGCTTCACAAATCACATTAGCCAAATTGTAGCAACTAAATCAATGTACGCGCTAGACAAAAGCGTTCGGGCATTTATTTTTAAATTTCTTTTCGGCCGCATCTATGATCCTTTCGGAATCTTCACTAGTTTTACACTCAATTAAAACTCCCCCGTCTTTAATGCCTTCGAGTCCAACTACGCCCATCTTCAGCGGCTCAGGTTGTACATTTTCTTGAACCTCTTTCCTTGTTATTTTAATATCTTGCTTTACTTTTGATTCAATAATTACAACGTTTTCTGCAGTATGCTGCGTCGATGGACGTAATAACTTTTCAATTCAGTATTACTGGCAATATTTACGCTTTTAATAAATAATACTCTCTTAAATTCGTTTAACTCGGTGATAACTTGTGTTTTGAGTTCATGAAATTGCTTCAATAAATCCATGTTTATCAAAATAAGATGCGCAACCATTAAACACCAATTTAGTGTTTTTAACGGATACAGTTATTTAATAAGGCACAAATTCAAAAATAAACACCAAAAAGTGGGATTTCTTTACAACTTCCTAGCAGACATAAGCGCATCTAATTAATTTAGTAATAACGTTGATGTCTTCTACTTTTTATTACGATGGACTAAACAACAAAGCAAATGCCTATCTAAATAAATATTGTACGATCCAATCGAGTTTTATATTTCCAGCTGGTATATAATATAATAATAATAATAATATTACACCATTTCCAATCTTACAGTTAAAAACAAAAAACAAACAGAAACGAAGTAACATAAATTATAGAGTATTAGGAAAGCGCAAGGCCCAGTTACGTAAACAAATGTGAACTACTACCACCTTCTACCTAGAATAAGGTTAACCCTATATACAGCAGCGATACCTACATACTAGTACCTACTATAACTGAACTAAATTCCTAAATAAATCTGCGCGAAATTGAATATATAGTACCTACATGATATTTGCTACAACTTTATCTATTATTGCGATGTACATCAACACCATCACATGTAACACACCTGCAAAACGTCAACTAATCCATTCTACGTATAACCTGCAAGACGGCATGGTGTAATCGCTTCAATATAACGGAATTTGCTTCCATCTCCGTAATTCCGCCTTCCCTTTAGCCGCTATCGCTACGTTTCGGTGCATTACCGCGTCAGTCCGACCCTGCTTCTATTTCGCTCAAAGTCGAAGGCGGCAGGCAATATGTGTAATGGATATAGGGCGGCGTCGAGGGTGGAGAACAAACCGCAGTACCGTTCCTGTGGATCCCCGTGCAACTGCTATATACGACTATATCGCTCCTGCTAACGCTACGCCGGTCGTAGTAGCAGTATCGGTAATGTTGCGCTATTGCCATTCTGCTGCCTCTAATAAAACCCGTCCCGATGTTCTAGAACTACCTTCGCTGAAAACCGTATGCCACAGTGAAATGAGTTTACCTATACCGGTAGAACGTTTTTACTTTTACGGCTTGAATCGAGTGAAGCAGATAGAGTTTATAGATTAAAAATAATAACACTTACACAGTAGATGTTGTGGATCTTGTTTTCATATATTAAAGAAACCAGGAAATTAGATTCATATATAGGTCAATAGTAGTATCAGACGAATGAATTTGAATTGTAGAAAATTTTAAATTACGGTGTATTGTATAACAAATGATCACGGAAAAGGCAAAGCTGAAGTTACACAAAGTGAAACACGAAAGTCGAATTAAATATATAAATGTTATAATGTTCTTGATTGAAACCACATAAGAATACAGTAATATTGCATTAACTTTTATGCATACTTTACGAAGTGACTGGTTTGCAAATTTACATACATTTTTCTCACAATCTAGTCGAGTTCTCAAATTACCATAACCCACAAACGTACCTAATTACTTGAACGTATTAAGTTCTCATGGATATTCCACCACATTAAGTAAATATTTTTGTTTTCGTGGAGAATCACTGTTACTACATCTTTATATTTAAGCCCATCCATATCATTCGCCGAATTTTAAAATTCTTTTGTTGAATTTCCCCTTAAAATCAAATATTAGAGCTTGTCGGTTACTCTTACGGACGGTTCCTAAAGCCCGTACGGATGCAGGCATGCATACTACGTACAAGGTGGGCCAAATTAGATACTTTTAATGGGGAACTTATTTTTCTAAAGGAATTAGACAAAAACTGACCTAAGCTTCTGGAGCTCGATTTTAAAGAGAAATCGATTGGTGAAATCCAGAAAGAGATACAGAACGTTTTCTTAAAATGTGCAATTTTTAAAAACTCTTGTAATTTTTTTATTTGTGAAAATGCTTAATTTATATAAAAACTATATTAAGGCGCTTTTTGACGCAGAATTCTATGCTCTAATTGTTTCTTTTTTTAAACTCCTATTTTTTGAGATATTATCGACATTTGTGTTTTTTTTTTATATGGAACACCTTATATATTTTTTCATTATTAAAAACCATACAAAATTACATAATCGAATCTGGAACCATTATTGTTTGTACTCTATATTAATGATTTGCTATTGAACATCAATCTTCCGACCCTTGCTTACTTGATGACACAGAAAATCTTCAGAGTGGTCTTGATATACTATACTGGTAGAATGGTGTAGACGTTTCAAGATCAAACTGAATGTTGAGAAATGCTACGTACTTACGTATTCCCGTTCCTCTTCACCTTTTGATTCCCCTACCAGATCAGAGGTGCTAATTTATCACGTAGTCTTGAATTTACAGACTTGGGTGTACTTTTTGATACCACTCTCACCTTTAAATCGCATATTAACAACATCTGTTCTGAAGCCATAAAATCTCTTGCTTTTATTATGCGTGTCTCTAAATATTTCAAGAATACAACCTTATTAAAATCCTTATATTTCGCTTTTGTACTAATCAAACTAGAATACGCTGTTCTGGTCTGGTATCCCCTATATGCCTGTGATAGTCTAAGTCTGGATCGCATCCATCGAAGATTTCTAAAATATCTCTCATATAAGATTGACGGAACATATCCTGAGAGGGGTACTCCGCAGAATGCATTGCTGGAAAAGCATAGCATGGTAGCTTTGAGTACGAGAAGGGATAGTGTTTGTGAGAGATTTTTATAGAAATTGTTGCGGAGTGACATCGACTGCCCCTTCTTACTTCAGCGAGTAGACTTTCTGGTGCCACGATTTAATTCAAGATTCGATACTTGTTTCATTCTTCCCTTTGCAAGGACAAATATTATGCGACGAGCTCATACTTACACGCTTTGTAAGGCAGCTAGAAGATGTGACTTGTTCAGGTAGGAAGAAGGAAGGTGGGAACAAGAGGAACTAATTTTTTGTATCCGTAGGTTTTTATTTTTACTTGTTTATTTTTTCTATGATTTGTGTACATATTACGTCAATTGTTGTATCCTATTATTGGGCCGAAGCCTATTGGATAATAAACGTGTGTTATTATTATTATTATTATTATTATTATTATTATTATTATTATTATTATTATTATTATTATTATTATACTATGATGAGCCCAGTGTTTCATATCTAGGCTTTTTTTATTATTATATGGTCTTGTTGTTGTATTGTTGTACAATACTATCGCAGAAAATACTAGTAAAAAGATTTAATCACAATGCGAAATAATTATAAAATGTGTGCTAAGTTTTGATACAACAGACTAATAATTTTTGCTAATTCTAAACGTATTCAAAATTCAACAAAAATTTATTATTAATTCGAGCAATATTGATCCTACAACCAGCTTTGAACATTTACTACAACGACTAGTGTAAAATGATAAACATGTACGTTAGAGTGCACCTGTTTGTATTACTTATTCTTACAAAATCGTTAGTACTGCGCCGTGTAAATATTTACTACAAGGATTTTTCTCGTTGTATTAGTCTCATTAATAACTAAACTTAACAGTTTAATAGTTACTTTCTGTGGGAGGTTGTCCAATTTCCTTAAGTTGATTCCATCAATCGTTTAGCTAACACTGTATTTAGTTTTAATATTGTTAAAGATGAAATTTGGGATGAATCTTCTATTCCAACATCGATATAAATGAAAAAACAGTCTGTTCCTAAATGAAGCAAGTTTCTTGTTGGCACCCATGTACTTCTTCATCTTCTTAACTACACTGCTCAAGACAATTAGAGGATATTTAGAAAAATAATAATAAAATAAATAAATAAATAATATAAGACACGAAAAATATTTTTATATTGTAACTATAACGTTTTTAAACAAGAAACAGAATGCATTGACAAGCTTCAACTTGTACAGAACCGCCACAGCTTGAGGGTATACAAGCGCGTATCCGAGCGTACAGTTAGATTTTACCATTTTCCGTATCATAGCAAATTTGTAACCGTAATTACGGGTAGTAATAGAAAGGCAACGTGATTTGACTCATGCACAGGCTTGGAGAGCGGTAGGTCAACTGGAAGGCGGACGGAGACAGCAAGCTGTTGCTGAAGTTTTTGCAGTTAGCCAAAGTGTGATTTCGCGATTGTGGAATCGGTTTTTAGAAACTGGAGATATTCAGAGAAGACGAGGACAAGGACACCCAGCAACACCAAGAGATGATCGATACCTAACAGTATTTGCACGTAGAAACCGCACTCATAACGCAACGCAGCTTAGAAGTGAGCTTGCCGCTGCAACGGTAAGAGTAGTATCAACTCAAACAATAAGAAATCGTCTATACAACGGCATGTATGCTCGAAAACCCCTAGTATGCGTTCCACTAACTGCTCTTCATAAAAGGTCGCGAAGAATATGGGCTGAGCAACATAGAAATTGGAAGGAGGGCGAATCTGGATTCGTCACAAAACAATACTTGTGCCCAGTCATCGTGATACTGGGCACAAGTATTGTTTTGTGACGAATCCAGATTCGCCCTAAATCCAGATAAAATGCGTATTTTAATTTGGCGTGAACCTGGAACACGTAATCAGCCACAATTTGTTCGAGAAAGGCCGCAATATGAAAGTAGAAGTGTAATGGTTTGGGCTGGGATAAACGCAGGAGGGCACACAGACCTTTATGTGATACAGAATGGCAACTTGACTGCTCAGAGGTATCTTAATGAAATTTTGAGACCCACTGTTCTTCCCTACGCTGGCGCTATAGGTAATAGATTCATTTTAATGGATGACAATGCTCGTCCACATCGGGCAAACACCGTCAACAACTGGATTGAACAATTAAGAATCAATAGAATAGACTGGCCAGCAAATTGTGCTGATAGTAATCCTATCGAACATGCTTGGAATGTTTTAGGAAGACGTGTTGCAGCAAGAAATATGCCACCGCGTACAATTCGGGAACTTCAAAATGCTCTGATAGAGGAATGGAATAATCTTCCACAAGAATTTTTTGATATCCTGATGTGATCAATGGCGGTGAGATGTTAAACCTTTATTGCCGTTTGCGGAGATCATACACATTATTAACAATGGATTTTTCGTTATTTTATCAATAAAACTTCTTATAAAGTCTCATAATTGTGTATTCATTTAATGATATTTATTCACTCTAGTGCCTTAGTACCTTTATAACGTGCACAAACAAGTTCAAACTTGTGAATGCGTTCGGTTTCTTATTTAAAAACGTTGTAGTTAAATATAAAAATATTTGCGAGGTGCTACATTCATTATTTATTTATTTTATTACCATTTTTCCAAATATCCCATAATTGTTTTCAGCAGTGTATGTCTGAATTGAATTGCCTTTAACACTGCACGGCTACTGGAATTAAGTTTTTTATGTAACGGAGTATTACGTAACTATTAAAAAGTATCACCGTCAACTGACTCTACAAATTAGAAAAGCAAAAAGTTATGGAGGCCTAAATGTTCCTATTTTATTCGGTTTTCAAATTTTTATGAAAACCAAATAGAAAAAATAGTAACATTTAGGCCTTTCTAATTTCTGGAGTCAGTTGACTGCGATACTTTTTAATACTTAAAAGATATCCTTCGTAGAATCCTGGTATTAACCATATAAGAAAACAAACTTTTGCTGTCCTCACAATTCCTCTTTGTTTACAGAAAGTGTTCTACAATTATTTTCACATCATGCCATCGCATTTCTTCGTACTTTTAGAAAAAGGTTTGTTATCTTTGAATCCGCAACTAATATATCAAGGAAACGTCTGTATTTAGGATAATGTACGCGAATCCGGGAAATTCACTTTCGTAAAATTAACGCAAGTATTGCTATTGTCGGGAGTGCATCAGTAGAAAATAGGGTAGAATTTGCTGAGCCATCCACAAACATACACATAGATACATGCATGTACGCAGTACGTGTACGCTATGTTGTTCCTTCGGTTAAACAAATAACCGACCGAATGCATATCAATGTGCTTACTCGGGGTCGGTCCGTCTAACCGTACATAAAATTGATATCGACATTTGCTCATGAATATACAGATGTAATTCGCTAAGTGGCCCCTGCGTTCATCCCTCTTTTCCACGGATTAGCATACGTGTGCGTTTATTCGAAGGAAAACCGCGACTATTGCGTCGGGCAACGGTAAGAAGAGAGACGAAATGTGTCTGTTTGCATATTGATGAGTACTGATGCGAACGATATCCCTTACGATGATAATCGTACGGGCACATAATATGAATTTTGGGTAATTAATAACGGTGCAAGGCTATGGAGGGTTGTGTTTGTATTTGAAGCTTGGTGGGAATGTTATGGCTACTTATCAAAAAAATATTACTTAAGATACGTTAGAAGGTATGCAACAATTTTGCACAAATAATAAAATAATGGTAAGATGAAGAATTTATTAAGTATAATTTTTCTAAACAAAATAGTCGTAAAAAAAAATACATCATTAAACACATAATCCACAAATTGTGGCTTGCCTATGTCGTGCCGTGCATCGGAAACGCGTTCTTAACCGTGTTTCTAAATTTGCAATCGTAATATCGGCTAAGACTTCAACATGATCGGGCATACAATCACGGACGAAATTTAATCGTCGCATTATGATGTCGATAAAAGTGGCGCGAGGTTACGACGACGACGCGTGTCCGGGTATTCTTAGTCGTCGAAATTAATTCTGGACCGCTCTCCGAAACCCAAATAAAGAATCTGGACCGCCGTAATCCGGGTAGTTGGCGCGTACCGTACGACGGGAACGACGCAATACAGTGTACCGTGCGTTTGTATGTGTGAGTTCCTGCAACGCTTATCCCGAACCCGAAGTCGGTGCTTATAAATTGCCGGTCACGAAACCGGGCGAGCGCGGAAATAGACAAACATAAATTGTCGTAAAGAGAATTATTCCTTTTCCTAGTGTAGTTACTTCGTAAGTTGCAACACGCAGAACTATTACACCTGGGTACTGTGAACACTAAATTAAATATGTAAGGTATTCCCACTGTTAACAGGAAATAAAGAAATAATGTCTGAAAATTCATTTGAAATATTGTAACCTGTTTTCGAAGTTAGAAAATTCTTCTTCACATTAAACTAATTCCTGTCGAAAGAACTTGGAGTCCCGCTGTTTGACAGGAGAGTTAATGGAAGGGTTATATGATTTCTGATGAAGAAATAAGAATTCTAGAGTGAGTTAACACTAGCTGTAGAGGACGTTAAAGGGGATATACGTTGTAATGGTTTACGACGGAAATTTTGAGAAAAATTTAGAAATTCATGATTTTTGGAAGTTATTTAAATGAAATTTTCGGTTGTGGATTTTGGGAGTGTTTCTAAAACACCCTTTCGACAATTTAGAATTGATTTATAAGGATAAGTGAATTTTTAAATGGACATTAGATATTCAAATGATAACCAACTTTATATAGCGAAATTTCTGCACATAAACGCTATGTTTATTTGAATATGACTAACTAATACGACTCACGCTTGTATTCCAATTTGTATTCGTCACATTATCTCCACTTAATTAGAAATTTACTAGAGCACAAGTTGCCTCGATGAGAGATAGACTCAAAGTCAAAAAAAAACGTTGTTTTACACAGTTGTTTTATAGCGTTGATTTCCACATCCACTTTTGATGATTTCACTATTTAACATTATATTGATGTTGAATTACAAACAGAAGCTATGAATTTTTATGTAGAATGATGTAGGGATGCAACTGTAGCAGAGATTCCTATACTCTTCGATGACATTTTACGCCACATACAGCTTTATAACATGAAACTGTACTGCGAATTTTGGTGAAGACTGACCGAACGACTGTTAATTGATGAAATTTCATTTAAATATGCCTAAACTTACACCGAAACTTGTTGTAGAAAGATTTTAAGTTAACTTGGAAGTTTTGAAAAATGGGAAAATAGAATACAAAAGAAGTTAATGTCTGTTTCCCTTACTGCCGTCGTTGGCCGTTTTCCTACCACCCACGCTTAAAATATAATACGCTAGAAAGAGGAATTTTGTTTTAGGAATGGAGCTCTTAACCAATAGGTGGAAGGAAGTCAGTAGACGAAATATGTAGGTAGCGCTGATGACAAATAACCTCTGAGACGATGGTTTTAACATTACAATATTTACTAGAAGATTTCAACACAAGGGGTGGAAGAAAAAGTTTGTTAAATGAAGATGTTATTGGCAAACGTGGCGAAGATATGGGGAATAGTAGTGGAAGAAGACAATTCTATGAACCCGAGTAGAACCTAATAGACAAGAAAAGTACATCATAAATTCTATCATTGTGGAAAAATGCAACAGAAAAATTGTGGACGATATGTGTGTTAAGAGAGGGTATGAAATAAACATGTTAACGCAGAAACAATGAAAAGAAACAAAATGATAAAAAAAACTGAAAATATAAGAAGTTATAAATTAAGAGAAAATGAAGGAGCACCAAATTTGAAGTACAGACAAATCAAGAAATGGAAAAACTTATGAAAAATGAAATGAACCTTTTATATAAAAGAGGCATGGAAAGAATCTAAAAATATTTTATTGTAAATAGCAAAAACAGTCTGTGGTACCTACAAAATTAATAAAAATAGAAAACAAACAGTAAGATGGTCAGAAAACTTAAAGGAGCAAATTAAAAGTAAGAAACGAAAGTGGAAAATATATCTAAGGAAGAAAACACAAGAAAATTTAAAGTATGTAAAGAGCAATGTAAATAAGTCAAAAAATCAGTTAGAGAAGCCAAACTAAAGACGGAATGATAGTGGAGGGAATGACAAACTCTTTACAAAACACTAAAAAAATAAGAGAAATAAAATAGAGTATGACACAATATCGATGTGCAGAAGGTATATTACTGACAGAAGAAAAATAGATTATGCTAAGGTGGAAAGAATATTATGAACAACTACTAAACACAGGTTATGTAGTAATTTCATAGACAGAAACTGAAATAATAAATAACATAGAGGAAATTGAATTGGGAACTATTACAAAAGAAGAGGATATCTAAAAAACGGAAGATGTTCAAAAGTATGGGACAAAGGGGAGAAAAAGAAGAAGCATTCAAGACTATATCCTCACAACTAAGGAAATTATAAACAAGACTCTGACATATAATAATAAGGCATACTTGCATTTACGGTGTTTCGTAATTTAACGTAATTGTACCTTTAGAAACAAAAAAGTTACCCATAGAACAGGGTTCAAACTGAACTTCCTGTATACACTATCCGTACAGATCGACCTTAGTATAAGGAATATTACTGCGTTAAACTTTTAATGAAGTTGCCGCTTATAAGCGGTGCGTCTGTTGATCTTCACAGAGCTAGCGTTATAATGATAACCATTTTGGAATACATCTAAATAACAGCTTATTCTTTATTATAAGAGCCCTACAAATAGTAGACAATAATCTTCGTATCTCTCACTCGTGTTTTGAAAAAGCAAGACATAGCTTTTTCAAAACACGAGGCCACACGAAGGCCAAGCTGATGTTATTGAAAATAAAAAAAAACGATTAACGTATTTTAGAATTTTGCTTTAAACACATTCAATGTAATTATTATTATTATTACTGTTATTGGCCTTGGTGCTGTGAAATTAGCCACTATATGGCCAAATATATAAATAACAGAATAGCTAAGAACCCGGAGGGGCACCAGGGCTAACATGAGACGGGCTTCACACCCAGTGGCGATCGAGTATTCAATGTAATTCACTTCAGCAATGATATATTTGACTATTCTCTCCTTCCACTTCTTAAAAGCCGCTAACCAGTCTTATTCTATTCTGCTTTTATTGGAGTACTGGCAAAGCACTGATGAATGACCGTATCAATTTCCTCGTCAGACAAAAATATCGTACCTCGCAAATGTTTATTAAGCCCATAAAGCAGTTGAAGGTTACGCTTTGTCAAATCAGATGTGTATGGTGGACGTTCTATTACTTTTATTTTATTTTCAGCCAAATATTGGATCGTGGGAGCTATGGTATGGAGCAATGCGTTTTCATGATTAACATAACCTATTCAGGAACTTTAATTGTGCCTCGCAAACATTTTTCGGTGTACCATTTTTTGTTCATTCAATTTAATTGCACATACCAGGCCCGTATTTATGAAGAACACGGCATACAAAACTGTTTCTGCTTTCTCGTTTTGGTGTTTTTTTAGTCTTTATGGACCCGTACGTGACTCCCTTGAAACAACATAGATTTAGTCACAATTTTAGAGAAATAATTGGTGGACGCCATTCTTCAAATGAGTTAAAGTTTCATGGAAAATTCTCACACGCCGTTTGAAAGTCACGGTTGATAACTTTTTTTAAATGCAGGAGGTCGTGTATGATTGTCTTAACATCTCGATCCTTAATGCCCAATTACAGCATACGTGGTTCTGTTGTTCTCTTCAATTATTTTCTTAACAGCAGCAACATTTTCTTCGGTTACCTCCTGCTCCTTACTGATGCTAAGCAGAACTTCTTTAACGTGCAAGTTTCATTAAAGGTCGAATCTAAATTTTTCTTGTATTCATAAACGCTTATATCGTTTTTAATATCGTAATAAATCATGACTTGAAAATGCCCTCTAGTTAATTCTTTTCTATTCTCGATATTATTGGCTTGGCTCTCGAAAAAAATAGAACCTACTAAAAATAAGTTTTTCGGAACTAATGAAGTAAGAACTGATGCTATTGAACAATGCATTGTTAATAATTAAAGAAATTAACCTATAAAGTAATGTAATTGCTACAAAAGTTTTCGCAACCTTAAAGATCGGATATAACATTTTCATCATTTTACGCAACTCACAGGATCGTTAAAAGTTAGATAATTTATTTCCTTAGTTCAGTAGCATTCTAAAGACTATATAGTTAATATATTAGTCGATTAGTATGTAATTCGAAACAGTTAAGCGTTAGATGGCCGTGTAACCGGAAATCGGCGACAAGTGTACCACTACAAAAAAAACTACATTCTTCAGGTGCAAAGGAACTCATCCACCTGCAGGAATTCGAGAAATTGGAACAACGTGATGAATAACTTTAATTATTTTGCACGTGTTCGCGTGAGAAAAATTTAATTCTAACGTTTTAAAACAAAAGAAACGCGACCCACTTAGCTATTGTTTAACGTATCTATCAGATAGTACAAATAAAATGTACTGTACGATTAATAAGCAAATACATGTAACTAATTACAATAAAATATACAGCGTTTCAATATTGCTATTTGTAGAATTTAAGGCAGTTCACAATTCACACCCAGTTAAAAAGACTTGCAAAGACTTGAAAATCATTTGAAATTTCAAAATTTTCGGGCTAATCACATGTGCTGTTAGAATTAATAGGATGTTGTTGAAGAGTTTTACAGTAAGAAATTCTGTTTACAGAATTATAATATTATGTTAGAAAAAGTAATCTTTAATTGGTCGTTTCCTTTTTTTTATACAAGACCTTATACAGAGTGTCTCACGAGGAAATGCATCGATGAATACATGAAAGAGTATCCGGTTATACCGGAAGTAATTGTCAACTTTGTTATATCAAACAGAGCACCATATGTTTTTGAGTTGCTAGTTTTTTTTTAAGGTGCGTTTAATGGAACAACTATGTTGCGATTTTTAACCATATTTGAAATATTTGCACTTCTGAAAATTTTTGGCCGATGGACAAATGCATATGAGCTCTTATATCTATGAAAGTGTTTAATTTGGGAAATTATAATATTTCTAAACTGTTGACCCTATAGGGTAGTATTAGAAACCGAATGAGTTTTTAGAAAACATTATACAGCGTGTCCGACAATTACGATTAAACTTTCAAATGGAAAAAGTGTCAGAAACTATTTTTTAACGCAACTACTTATCTTTTACAGTTAGAAAAAATGCATATTGTAACACAATTTTCTTCCAAAAAGGAGTACCCACCAATGAGATTGCAGCTCATGAAACTTTTTAAAATGTCATCTAACTTTGGAGACATCCGGTCATTACTGAACCATGCAGCATTGCTGAAAGATATATGTCACATAGCTTTCAATTTTAAACAATGCCAGCACGTTTAAATTATACGAATGAATATTATTTAAATTTCTTTATTATTCATGGAGAATGCGATAAAGTGATATGGAGAACAAGCGATACCTTTGCCCTTTGGTACCCACAAAAATAGAAGCATTCTCCAAGCACAGTTAAACGAATAATACAGTGTTTGAAATACTTCTAATTTGTGAAGGTAAAAATTTAAAAACGTATTCATTTTAATAAGGTCCCAAGAATACAAATTATATTTGTACAACGTTATTTGGTTAAGTTAACCAAGCCTAATTTACAAGAAGTGGTCTTCTAACAGGAATAATTCTTGTTACTGGAGCAATTCTAGAATACAAAGCTTCTAGGAGAGTTGGCAATTTAATGTTCCATCAACGCTGGATTGTTTTCTAATTGTCATAACAAGCTTGTATATCTCCAAAAATCTACAAAAGTTGCATTCTCATTGCTGAACACGCTATACAAAGTTTTCGAGAAATTCATTTAGTTCCTAATTCTACCCTACACGGAAAACAGATCAGTAAAATTTCAATTTTCCAAATTAAACACTTTCACAGTTATAAAAGTTCACTGACACTCGTTCTTCTGATCATCAAAGATCTTCAAAAAATGCAAATATTTCAAATATGGTTAGAAACATAGTTGTTGTATCAAACAAACCTTAAAATTGAACTAAGAATATAAAAATGTAATAGTATATCTGTAGATGTTCCCCTTAAAATAACAAATTTGACAGCTACTTCCGGCGTAAGCGGAAGTCTTAGTAGCCTTAGTATATTGGCAAGTGTTCAGAATTTTCCAATGTGTACTGGTTTAAATATTAATGTTAATAAAAAAAAAATTATATCGAGTTTGCCTTCAACAATTTATCAATCAAATCAATGGAGCCATTCTACCAATTTAGCATCTGCGCAAGAAATCTGAGATTACATATTGACCGTGATCTTAGGTTTAATGGCCACATCACATGGTGTATTCGTGCCGCGTATAGCAATTTAAAAAAGTTGTATTGCAATAGAAATTGTTTATCCGTTTCTACTAAAAAAATGTTATGCGATGCCCTGGCTTTAGCAGACTTTCAGTAATGTGACTAGTGCATGGTCCTTGTATTTATGTATTGACTTCTTGTAGAATTCAGAGAGTTCAGAACTCTTGCATCCGTTTTGTTTATGGTGTGAGAAGATTTCAACATGTCTCGCGTAAACTTCCAACTTTGGGATGGTTAAACATGGAGAATCATCGCCGATTTCATTTGAAGCTTTAGAAACGATGTGCATAATATCAATATACGTTATCTTCATTATATTACTCCACCAATTCTTCATACCGCTCTCTTTGAACGCTCCTTTTCTTACAATATTACGCGTTTTTATAACACACTGCCATTGTGTATGTCCACCATGTCCCCTAATGTATATCGTGCTATTATTACACTATATTTCCTAAATATTTCTGGTCACACTGAGAAACAGACTATGTTGCACACTTAAGTCTGATTGTGAGTGTGGCCAATTATTCTTGCACCTACATTTTCTTTTTTCTTTAATTATGTCATATTTTGTTTTGTAATCTGGGTGTAATGAGAATAAAAATACTTATGTGTTGTTGAGAATAAAGAATATGTTATTATTATTATTATTACTCTTTCATATATCTATTGATTCGATTCCTCGTGAGACACCTGTATATTGCGGTATGTATTTTGATTAATTTTTAATATTTTTCTGGGCTTAAAATGCTTATTTCTTTAGGAAATTAAACATAAAGCTAGACAGACAAGATTGTCGTTTAAATACCTAGTATTGCGACAAAATGCCATAAATTTGTGTTTTTTCTAAAGATATTTGTTAAAAGTTATGTGTAAAACTAAGTAATTTTAGCTAAATAGAAATGTTTATGAAAGAATTTTCTGATTGAATTTCTTAACGTAAGACAATATTAGTACTAAACTGTTAGTAAATGTTCAATTACAGTTTGTATGCATAAAATAATTTTTAATAAATAAAATAGAAATTTACAGTATTTCATCGCGGCACTCCTGCTCTATTAATTTTAGTAATAGAAATATACATGATATTTAGTTTATGAAAGAAGGACGTAATTCCAGTGTAGGGAAATGCTTAACATTTCTGGAAGAGCTTCTCTACCAATAATCTAGAAAAATACTCAGTCTGTTCTGGCAATAATTTTAGTGGCCATCTTACATATTCTGGTTGATAAAAAAAAATGTTGATGTATTCCCGAAAACTTCAGGAATTTACTTTAACGTGTAAGGCGTTTAAAGTATTACACTTCGCTAAAATTTCGAATTACTACAATTACCTCAAAAGCTAAACTAAATAGATATACGGAATATTGCAGATAATTGACATGAATTGAAGAAAGGCATTGAAAAACGCTATAATATCTTCCATTTTAAAATATCAAATTTGTATTGCGCGAACTAGAAACAACATCTTATAATGTTATATTGTGTAAAAGTTGAGTTCTTTAAATTATACAAGGAAAGAGTTATCTTTCGCTAGGTGGACATATTGCATATATGATTAATAAAAAAAAATGTAATCTGTGAGATATACCTTAATAATTGTTTGAAATTCTTCTCTTACCATTCTTAACCCCGAGGGTTTAACTAAATCCATGCAATAAATAAGTGACAACAAATGAAATAGCGTTAGATTTGATTTTGTCGAACTCGGTTCTGGAAAAAAATCCGCCAGCAGAAACAATCGAATTTGTGTCGGGAGAAGCGAGGGATCCGTGCGCGGCCAGTTGCGTGCGACCGCTAATGTTCCGCCGGGAAATCTTTTTAAAAGCTCCCGATTTTGGGATTTCATTACGGCTCAGTTCAGTCCGCTGGTTTCGACCACGCACCTATTCCGGTGATCACGAACTCTGTTGCGGGTGTTACGAGCCTCTGGTTTACCCGTTTCTTACGACGAAAACGAGAATGAAACCTCAATTTTAATATCTTTTTTGAGAATAATCGGAAGTTAGTCCTTCTATAATTGTATCCATTCTGCTGTTTTGGTTGTCAACCCTAATAACTAAACTTTCCATTTCATAAATTTCAAATAAATTGAGAAAATAAGAAAAAAATATGACAATTTTTATAAAATCTAAAAATCAGAATGCAAAATAACTGTACTTTCTTTTCATTTAACCGGCTACAAGCCATTTCGGCTCATTTCTCCCGGAAAATACGTCGTTCAAACAATACGAACGGAGTCTGTCTGATAGTGAAAAAGTTCGTTGGTAGCGTTCCCCTGCGACAATGATTTGCGCCCGCGACTCGCTCAGTTTAACCTTTGTCTCGAAGTTTTAATTTGGACGGCGGGCCGATCATGCGACCCTACAATCCGCCCTACGGGCCGGTCGCCCGGTGTTGTGATTACTTCGCATTATTAGAGGACGCCCAACAACCGTCCGTCGAGATGACTATACGACAAGTGTAATCAGGACATTCTATTGAAACGCGTTCGACAATAACGATTGCCGTCAACTAATCTGTCCCCGCACGCGTTTTCCTTGTTCCGTGCGTATTTTGTCCTCTTTCGAAACGCGCCACCCTTGCTGCGATACAACCTTTTCATATCGAGAATGGGAGTTTTTTTAATTTCTCGTAAAAAGCCAATTCTCCGTATATAGCTTGAGTATTGTTATGAATCCCTCAATATTGTTTCGTTAAAAAAAGGAAAATTATCCGCATGGATATTACTGTGATTAATATTTTTTTGAAAATAAGTATAATGCCGCGCAAAATAATTCAGTATGCGCTAAGAGTAAAAGAATCTCCATTTCAGAAAATACCCACTTATAAGAATAATACACACACTATTATGTATATTCAACAACAGGACAAGTGAAAGAAATCAGATCTTGTAACCCGTCTAGGATAGGCGAGGCAATTATGTTTTTGATAAAATAAGTGGCGAAGCAGCAGGTGTACTTAAGAAGATTTGTAACGACTGGCCAAATTTAAAATAGAGACACAAATACGAAGAAATTTGCAATGTGTGTAGCAGAAAATATGGCTGGATCGGAAAAAAAAAACTTGTGATCATTAGCAAAGTTAAGCCGCTTCGATGTCTTAAAAATATAAAATCTGTTGACTGTGAAAATATTCCGAGTGCACGGATGACATCAGCATTATTTGAAAAAATAATTGCAAGATGCACCAATAAACTGATTCGGCAAAAAAATAAAATTCTACTGTTTCTAAACAACTGTCCAGTTCTCCCGAATATTGGAAATTTAAAAGCTATAAAATGTATCTTCCTTCCCCCAAATGCCACCTTAATTCTTCAACCAACGGCCTAGGGTAGAATAAAGTCCCCGAAAACATAATTTAACAAACTTGAAGTCATGAAACTTTTAAAAGACATCGACGCGAAAGGCGTTTCTCATAAACTAGGTATTTGCAAGCTATTTTTCTAGATTGGCAGGCTTAGTAGCGCGTTCCTCAACGGATAATAACAAATTGTTTTGCACGCCCAGGCTTTAATTTATATACGCAACGGAAAACTTTTTCAATTAAGATGATCTATCCTCAGCAGGGTGTTATCGACTATAAAATGATACATGCGAGCGTTGGGAAAATGTTTCAAATATTGATGCAGAACTCGAAGAGGATACAACAAAAGATAAAATTTTAGCTGGGTCAGATCAAAATTTGAAGTCACGACAAAGTGAAAATGGATGAAGCTACCTAATTTCAATCACCTACTACTCTAGCAATTATACGCTGGTACTGTTAATTATTTTTTTAAAAATCCAAAAAAACATGTTTTCAAACATCTGTAAACGTTTGACAATTGTCAACATATAGCTTTGTAGGCAAATAATGGGAAAGTTTTATTAAGTAGCCATGGAAAACAAAATTAAACACTCACCTATCCTACCTTTGTTGGTAATCTATTGTTAATATAGAAGCAAATAGGAGCACTAATTTTTTTCTAATTATGCGAAATTATTGTGTCGAGGTATTGTCGAGGAAAATCATCATCAAAAGCAAGTCACCGATGAATAAGAATGCCAAAATCTTCAGTGAGAGATATTGGTAAATACTACAGACAAACTGAAACATCGCAATTAAGGGAAAAAGTACTGTAGCATTGTAAGGGAAATTACGACCCTTTGGAATCAGTCCAATGGTTTTAATGTGTTCCTCAACGAGCAATTGCTGATTTAAGTTATAGTATTAGTTATATTAATTTAGTTTTTGTCCTTTAGTTGTCAAGATTGTGTTCTTTTTTAAACTGAATTATCTTTATTTAACTGATTACTAACATTTATTTTGGATCTTTACACGTAAGAATGTATTATATTAAACATTTACATGTTTCTTTTAAAGTATGGGTAGATTCTCCTTAAAACAATTATGCGTTAACAACAAATAATGCAGGATTATTTCATTGCGTCTCAACATATAGTTGTTTCAGCTAGTATAAAGATTGCATTTTCGGTAGTTGATACAATTTAGCATTCTTCACATTTAGTCATAATTTAAAAGAATCTAAAATAGATTTTGCAGTGCTATTCTTCACTTCACAGAATTATTGTAAAGCGGGATCTATAAAACTAAAAATTACAACAAATTGGCAAACAAGTGGCAGATTTTTGTTGTTAAAACTTAGGTATGTACTATAGCAAACACTGACGTTTTTCATATTTTTTTAATTTAATAAAGGAAAGACTAACATCGAACTTTAACTCCACGCGAACTCCCTATGGTAATACGCCACGTATTGAAATCCACCATATTTCTGAATAAAAATTGAATTCATCTTAGTCCTGAAATAAAGTTTACATGGATTTGGTTGGAAAATAAAACACAGCTAAATATGTACTTCCTCGCTCAACAACGCTTTGAACTAAACAAAAAAGTTGCAGCAGCGTCCCTTCGCTCCTTTGTTTACGATAGCATTTGTCAAAAATTACGGCCAATTACGACGCACGTTCCTTAACAGACAATATTTTAAATTATTTTAAATTTCGATCAACTAAAATTTCCTTTCTTTAAAAATACCATATTGCAAACAGTAAAATTTCATACGAGTTTGCGTTCTATCGTTCAACGATATGACACCAGAAAGTACAGACAACCTATCTTGACAACCTATTACCAAATAATAATAAATTTGGCGGAACTATGATAAATATGAACTAGAATTCATTTTATACCTGTTTGCAGAAAAATGTTACATTAAAAACGAACCATGCGAAGCAAATGAAACGGAGACCTTCTCCTGGGATTATTGTTGAATTCAGATAAGCTTAACTAATAAAACACCAAGGACAGGAAGGCTATCCAAGTGGCTGAAAAATTGGGAATAAGTCAGTGGCTAAAGAATTGAAAAAAGGTCGCTCGTACATCGGCACTTGGACCATACTTAAGTGAACGCCACTCTACACGGCGTTAGGAAATTTTAGAAGAATACAGGATACCTCAGAAGTTGATGTGCAGGATTAGACTGCTGCACGGAATTAAAATGGAAATAAAGTGACAGTCATCAGAAATGATCAATACTAGATGTGAAGTACAACAAGGTTGCGTATTGCATGACAACAGAAACTAAAGCCAGAATATTTAACGTTAAAAGTATATTACTGTATGGTTGTGAATCATGAGTTTTCAATAGGAAAGATATGCAAATGATATAGCAATCAGACAACAAAAACCTATCGATGTTATAATTAATTGTAAACAATGGAGATGGATGGGATGTACACTGCCGTTTAGTGAAGTTCGGTCATACAATAAAAACCTATTATATCACACTGTATACAATTATTAATACATAAAATTAGAAAAATATTAAGCATACACTCTTTTCTGAGGGATTAAAGCCATAAATTATTATGTAAAGTAGAAATATTGCGACAACCACAATAAAGTCCCTTTTATTATCATTCCAAGAATTTCTCGGAAGTACCGATCTTTTGAAACGGGTCGTTTGGGGATTATTAACGAACAATACATTTAGGAAATATACCGCAGTATCATTGTATTATTTATTTATTACAGGCGTAAAGATATAAATTTGCTTCATTTTACTGTTAAACGTGTGTTGGTGTGCATCTGTCGTTTTTGCGCGAAAGTTTAAAAAAAATTTACTTCAAAATGGCACGTGGCAAGCCTACCAGTGTAGAAAACAGTTCACGCATTATTACGCTGTTTGAAGAAGGATATTCGGGGCGACAAATTGCTGAAAAAATAAATATGAGAAGTTCAACAGTAAATGACATCATAAAGCGATATCGGACAACTGGAGCTATAGAAAATTGTGTTCGTCCTGGAGCATCTAGGAAAACAACAAAAGCTGAAGATTTGAGAATTGTATTATTAAGCAAACGCAATAGAAAATTAACAGCGCCACAAATAGCAGCCGAAGTCAATCGCGGCCGTGAAGAACAAGTTTCGGCGAGTACGGTAAAACGTCGATTTCAACAAGCGGACCTTCATGGACGCATTGCCATTCGAAAACCCTTATTACGTCGGGGCAACAGAGCAAAACGGCTACAGTGAGCCCGTTTTCATCGAGATTGGTCGTTAGATGATTGGAAACACGTGCTTTGGAGTGACGAGTCAAAGTTTGTGGTTTTTGGGCAAAATCGACGAGTTTATGTCCGAAGATCTAAAACCGAAAAGTGATCCCGAACTGCATTGTGCCTACAGCGAAGCAAGGGCGTAGTTCTGTGTTAGTGTGGGGATGTTTCTCCTTTGCTGGGAAGGGAGATTTATGCAGAGTGCAGGGTGTAATGAGGAAGGAAAATTATTTTGCAATACTCCAGAATCATGCAGTGCCATCAGGATTGCGTATAATAGGCCGTAACTTTACATTCATGCATGACAACGACCCAAAACACATTGCGTTAGTGTGTAAGAACTATCTAAAGGAGCAAGAAGAACAGTACACCCTGCAAGTAATGACATGGCCCCCACAAAGCCCAGATTTGAACCCGATAGAGTTGTTGTGGGATGAACTGGACAGGAGGATCCAACAAATATGCCCAACTTCACAACAACATTTATAGAATATTCTGCAACATGAATGGATTAATATTTCACAATCCGTTTTAACAAAACTTATCGAAAGAATGCCTAGAATAGTTCGAGCGGTGATTAACAGCAAAGAAGGTTTTTTCGATGAAAAAAAAATATAATGTTCAGTATGTTATATTAGGCCAGAATAACTTTTTATTTATTTATTTTTGTCTTTTTTACCTGTACATACAATAAAATTGCATTTTGTTTTTAGTTTCGTTTGTTTCTGTAACATTTTCATGTTTTTTACCAACCGACCGAACTTCTCTGAACGGCAGTGTACACTTAGGAAAGGCAACTCTGATAGCATTAGTTAGAGCCTAGAGTATAACATAAAAAAGACAATACGCAGAGACTGCTCCTATTCAACTTGGAGTTCATAAAACTTGGAACGAATTAAAGAGAGTTGCTCGAAATAAAAAGGGCTCGAACGAGATTATGAAAATGACATGTGAAGCAGCAAAGTAGAAGCGAATTGCGTTAAACTAATGACCTTATCTGCAGTAACACTCTGGAATGTCCTGTATTCCTTGTGGAACGAAGGGATTTAGTACTACTGCTTCTTCCACTCATGTAAACTAACGTAAATAAAATTTATTTCTCAACATATTTAACGCAAATAAACCCAGAAAAAGATTCTATCTTCATTATGCAAAGACTCGTTGCAAACGATATTTATTGCAAAAATCTGTTTGCATAAAAACATTTATGTATATGAGACAGTTGAGATATACAAGATGTATAGATCGAAATATGATGATTCAAAAGTCAATCAACTGAACATCTTTAACAAAATCGAGTAGTCCATAGTATGTAAACTGAACGTTAATATTAGTTGTTTGGCAGAGCAAAGCAGGTGCTTATATATTTATGTTTACTAAACATAGTCAGTCAGATGTAAAAATTACAGAAAAAAAATATAAAAAAAAACTGAGGAAGGAAAAAGGGCTATTTGTCATTTTCACTGTGATAAATTGTAGTTTTCCATTATCGTTGATTTGGATGAAAGCCAGCTTATGATACCGGACTTTTCCGTAAATTGCGCTTGACAAGAGTGCGACAAACTAACTAACGTTCATTGTTCGAAATTCTCCCGACGTCTGTCCATCGCGACCAGTACGCTTCTCGCGTTTTCCTGCCAAAGTCACTCGATATATGCGCCTATCAAAGCGACGAAGAGTCCATAGTGAAGATGCGTGTGTGCAGCATACTATACGTAAATATAGAGTATGCAATTGTACGCGTGTGTGTTTTTAGTGCAGCGTGTTGAAATGCCCTCACTTGATGAGTGTCAGCCACACGTGAACATGACAAAATAATAGCCCGGATCCATTTGCTTAAAACAGCGCTGCATCACCACCAGCAGGCGCTGTCTCTCTCCATTCCCGTTCGGATGGAAAAAAAATTATTGCCCGATTTTATCTGTGTAACGCGCATCTGGCTACGCAACGACTCTCCGGTTCTTCAAATAGGGAAAAAAGACTTCAGACTACCGCACTCTGTAGGGTTCGTATACGACGTATCTATATACCTTGAAGACTATTTTTAATGCTGGTCTCATTCGATGTCTGCAATTGTTTTTACGGTCTTTAATCCTTCCCTTTTTTTCTTTTCAACTAACTATTTCAAAACTAATCCGGATTCGAGCAGTGGGTGTATTTTTTTTAAACAACTCCGCTTGATTATTATCGGACTTGCCAGGTACTATTGCATGTTTTTTAATTGATTTACAGTAAAATATGCAGAGGATGTCTAATCCTTCTGGAATTGTAAAGTTGGCGTCCGAATTTTCAGATACAATGAATGCTACGATACGGTCTGTACTAAACGACTTTACACTTGCATATAAAATAAATTCAATAAGTGGAATATATCTGATTATATAACGGCACGATTTATGGTAGGGCGATACAAGGAGAAAATAAACAACGTAGTTATATTTTTATTAACAGGTAACTTAAGTCGCAGTCTGCACACATACAATTTTCTTCACGGTGGCAACGACCCGCTGCATGAACTCCTGAATAAAACATATCAAATTGAAATATGAAAATTTACTGTAAATACTTAAACAAATTATATATCGGCAGTAGAATCAGGCGCAATTGTATGTGCAGCTAACTACTAGATGGAGCATGCCCTAATAATTTAGACTTTAATTAGAGATCCATACTCACAAGTAATGACACTAATAGTCAAACAAACTGGTTGAAACTAACAACAAATTACTCTAATTACAATTTGTAAAACTAACACACATTGATATCAGCAGTCAGGGTAACAGGCTGTTGGACGAGGTTTAGAACGGGTGACAACACCATCACCCGTGACTGAACACAATCGGGAAAGTTTCATTCGGACGGGTGAGAATGATTTCGATGACGGTAGGTTCAAGACTATTGAATTGTTAATCGAGATCCGTGTTAATAACCATTACTATGTCCATACCTCGGTACGTATTCTGTACAATCGGCTCAAGAAAACAGAATCTCCAACAAAAGATCATCAGAAAATTGTTGAGAACTAACAAGATTTAGAGCATGTCGAAAAGTGATCTCACGAAGCGCTGACCGCTGATCGCATTATGTTGCGGAGTACCAGGAAAAACCCTTCACCTCCCACATCGTCCGTGAGAGCCGTGAGATGTTCCCTTAGGTGGCCCCTGTCCTGATGGAGATCCCATCTCGAGGTGATGGGATGGCACGCTAAGGTTGTGCGCGAAGCTCTGTAAGAGCGGTCCTGGGTTTGATGCTGTCCCATGGGAACTCGGGGCGTAGTTGATTGCTTCGCAGACGAGCGAATTAGGGTGGAGCCGCTCGAGCAGTTTAGCGGCTGTTTTTAAAGAGAATTCACTGGTGGTTCTATCTGGGTGCCCCGATGGATGGCCTCGTTCCTGATGAATCAGGGCTTCGCAGACCATGCTTCTCCATGTTTCTCAATGAGCCGTGGAGACCTCGACTGTGAATGAATACAAACATCGTCCGCGAACATCGCCAGGTTAACGTTCGGTGTGGTTGGGAAGTCTGCGGTGTATATGTTGAATAGCAGGGAGGAAAGAGATGAACTCTAGGGGACCCTACTGTTGTCAGTCTTGAGTTTGTGCTATAGTTCTCCAACTTGACTCTAAAGGTCCGGTTAGTGAGGAACGATCTGGTGAGAAGTAGTAGTCCTCGTGGTATTCCGAGGCGGTGCATCTTGAACAGAAGACCCTCGAGCCAGATTTTGTCAAAGACTCCGGATGTACAGAAAACGACTCTTGTGTATTCCCTTTGATGAAACCCTGACTTGATGTGCTCCACCAGTCTAAGCATTTGCAGCGTTGTGTGGTGTGGCTACCAAAATCCGAACTGGATATCGGGGATCATGTTGATGTCTTCGGCTGCGTCCTTCAGGCGTCTAGAATCTCTCAACCACCTCGCCCAGGGACGGGAGCAGATGGACCTGTAGTTTTCTGTCCAGATTGTCGGCAGTGGCTTTCTTTTCAGTACTACGATGTTCCCGCACTTCCAGAGGGCCGGACTAGTGCTTTAGACGAAGTGTAGCGTTGAAGATGTTCGTAACAATGCCGACTCCCTTTTTTGCCAGTAGCTTAAGCGCCTGGTTCTGGACCTCCTCGTTTCCAGGGGCTTTGCGGGGTTTTAACTTTTGGAGGACATTCTTTACTTTTAAGAGCGTGGTGGTGCGTATGGACTCCTCTTCTGCAGTGTTGTCGCTTAGGATTTGTCGCAAACTAAGGTGAACGCGTTCTATGTGTAGAATGTCCGTTTTTCCATAGTTTGGACTGCACTGCTGTTCCAAGGTTTCGGCGAAGGCTTACACCTTTTCCTCCATTGTGTATGCCATACCTCCTGAGGTGTGGATAGGCGGAGCTCACAAGGCGAAAACTTCTGTGTCTTATGTAGATTCTTCGGTACATGATATGGCTGACGTATCGACGAACACCAATGAAATGCGATAATGGAAAGCATTGCATTAACTATTGCATAATTGTGCAAGTAAGAAGATCCATGGTCATTAACAATATCGTCTGCCAGTAAAATGTAATGTAAATATGATAATAGTGTAGAATAAAATTAATTGCCTCTAGATAATGAATGGTACGTTTAATAAATTATATTAAAAAAACCATATTTCTCATACTAAAACAGGTGTATATCGGGAACGGTTTGTACATGATTTATGTGCAACTATGATTGTGTGTAATCTGCTGTTTACTTTATTAAGCAACGAATCATTTATTTCATTTTGGAAGGACAGACATCCGAACGACGCCCATACCAACGCCTGTGAAGCGCACGGAAAATGGCGAACTTTACTTATAAGTATTTTCAAGATCGAACATGTTATTCTAATTTTTATACATAAGCTAGGTAATTAATACACTGATAACTAAACAACAGCTAAAGTTGATTTAAAGATATTAAAGTTTGGGATATTTTTATAAAGCAACATTTGGTTAGTATCCAAACGGATATTTGAACAACGACTAGATGTTGTTTACTGTTAAATAATGATCTAAAAGTGATTCAGTTACATATTTAGGACATTACGAAAGCCATAGTTTTATATTTTCCAAATTTCCAGCACGTGAATTCAAATTTAAAATACAATGCTGGGATATAATTATCAAAATGTCAAATTAACAACAATTATGCTATAAATTGAAGATCATTAACGTAAAGCATAATTATATTGCTACAAATTAAATTTATTGAATGCATTCTGTGTTGGTGTTCGTATTACTACTCACATACAGTATTTGAAATTCTAAATTAAACATTGGAACCATATCGAACTCCATTTGACGTGCGTCGCTGTGAAAGCGGAATGTATTTTGGTATATAAATAAAACGATGAAGGGCAGTTCTTCTTTTAAATATGAAGTGGACACTGATTTTGAAAATAAGAAAAGTGACGAAGGAATTTTAAATTATCTAAATTGAACATGAAGGTATTAGATGCAAAAATGTCAAACATGCAAATAATTGTTTAAAAGTACTAAATTGAGATATTTTGGAACTAATTTATTTGAAAAACAAGTAATTGCAAGCCGGATATAGGGAACTACAACTGTTTCGTAACAGATTTGAGAATATTGGCAGGGTAGAGGTTTCAAAAAGGATTCCGGTTACTACGTTTACTTGAAAAGCTACTGTGAGTACCACGAAATTATTATTTTGGTTAATATATCAAAAAATATAAATTCAAATTCCTGTCGGTACGTTTACGTAATCAATGTGAATTAAACAAACTCTACAGGTTCTCTTTTTCGGCATTAAGAGATTTTAATTTGACCCACACGCTAACGTCCGTAAAACATTTGTTTTCAAGGTACTGGATCTTCAAAGTTTTTCTAGAATTTTTTTTTAATTTCTTCCGATTGTGAAGACATAATTAAACCAAAATTAGTATATTTTAATTTTGAATATTATTGAAATATTATGTTTTTAACGCATTGAAAAACGCTTACCTGCAGTTGGGTATGAAATTATGGCACATATCAAATTAATACTGTTTTTATTCAAGTTTGTCTTGTTCTTGATTACGTTTTTGTTTGAAACTGTTGAATGTCGCGTTTTAAAATGGGTTTTAAAAATGGTTCTCCATACTTTTGAAGAGCACAAGGGCGTGATCACGTATTATACCGAAGCTCGATCAAATTCTTTCGAAGATCAACATATCTATTGAGGGAGATATTAAGATATGTTTCTAATATTAGAACATTTCTAGACGTGCATAGGTGTTTGGAAGAAGATGACTGTTTCAAAAAAGCAAAAGTTAATAGTGGGGTTATAGCAGAACTCATCGTACCGTTGCAAACATAGAAGCTGTTTTGTAAATAGTAAAAAATAATCCGAGAAGAAGCACCATTAAAATAAAATCAGCTGTACGGAATATTAACCGTGGATCAGTTAGACAAGTCCTCAAAGAGCAGCTTCTTCACTCGTTTCATTTCCAAAAAATTCATCACCTATTAGAACAGAATTATTTACTCCATGCACAATATTACGAGTGGTTGCAAAATCGAGGCCAACACTTTCTTTTTTCATTAATTTTATCCTTGGATGAAGCAGGTTTTAGTCGCGATAGTGTTGGAGAGATAAAAATCCTTATCAAACCGTAATACTGAGTCACCAGTATCGGTTTTCCATAAATGAAAAGTTGCCTAATGAATTGACAGGCGAAATCTTTTAAAAAGGAATTGAACATTTTATTAGAAAATGTCCCATTGAACATTATTCAAAGAATGTACTACATGCATGACGGCGGTGGAAATAGGTGGATTGGTCGTAGGGGACCAATACCATGACGAGGTCGTAGTCCCCACTTTAATCCCTTTGATTTTTCATTTTGGGGGTTTGTGAAAATGCTGTGTATGCCGTGGAACTAAATAATGAAGCAATTGTGGAGTCTGTTAATCGATTCCGTTATAATCCTGGCATACACTGCTATCAATTATTATCACAAAGATTGGAAAAATGTATTCAAGAATAAGGCTACCAATTTGAGCACCTTCTGTAGAACGAAGTACCTTATATTTTTTTAAATTTAATCAATGCTCTTTTATGTTATGTTGCTTTCAAAGTTCATGTCGACCAAGTAGCATTTTTTTTTGTTATGAGGTATTGAAGAGAAATAAATTTTCTAAAAGAAAATTCCAATTTGTAGTATCTTGTACCTTAAAAACGTTTTTTTTTAATTATTTTATGGTTTTGTATCGTATGGTACTGTGCATTGTAGTTTTTTCAATGTCACCTTGTATTATCATTTAAGATAATTAGACTACTGTATGGCATTAACATTACTTGGCAAATTGCACATGCTTCTTAAACACGGTCAAACTCACGGCACAATTCACAATATTGTATTCTTTTATTAGAAATAATGCGTAGTACGTACAAAGCTATATTAATGAAACTTGCTTGAATTCAAACATGTCGCAAATACATATCAGCTGAGAAAAACTGCACATCTTTGATTTTATTTGAAACCGAGACGATGTACCTTTAAGCTCCTTTAGTCCTCCTTAGTGCATTCTTCATGTGAGACGAGGTTAAGTAATGTTTATTATAGGTAATTAATATTCATTATGGTTACTTTCCGTTTCCCGTATCTCTTTCATCCTGCAAATAGTTTTGGTCTATTGTTATCCTGCTTTCCACTCTTCTGATTATCGCTTTAGGTGGCGGTCTGTCTTACGGTTCAATTATCGATTGGGTCAACTCATGGCTTGATTGAGTAGCGTTTCACCATGCTCCGTCTCAATGCTTCTGGAAGTACACCACAACCGTTAGTATCTGCAGGTCTTCCTTTATCCTGTCATTCGTTATAAATCTTAGCGCGTGGGCAATCATCTTCAGAGTCTTGTTTTTCCCGAATCTTCTCTGCAACTACCATGGACGTTAGTAAGGTGTCCCTTGTCAATGTTGACCTTCTTCCTTGTGTCACTTTAATCCCAAGTATTTAACGGACGTGGATCACGGCAGAATTGGCCGAACAGCAACGCACTTATTTTGACTTACATGTAGTGGCCATTTTGAGAACATTCTGAGATCATCAAGAGCGCCCTGTAGTTGTTTCGTGTCACAAGGGACTGAGTACAACGCCTTGCCGTGAGTATATGGCTATTTCTATTGCAGGATATTGTGTGCGTTCAAGATATACAGCTCGGAAGCTAATAGTGAGCCATGAGGCATCCTCGCCGATATCAGAGTGATAATTAACTTAGTGTTACCCATTTTGATTGCGAATAATCATCCCCACAGATAATCCTGAAGAAGTCTCGAGAAAAACGGCTTGTACAGCGTCACTTTCTTCTATCGAATCCTGTACAAGCTGAAACTTCTTGGACAATCAGGCACGAAAACCAAACTGTTCTAAGGGAACAGGGTCGATATCTTCCTGAAATGCTTAAATATCACGTTTGTCTAAATGTGTTGCAATCAACTTGAATCTATACGCAGATTAGTACTGCATTGCTATATTCAACATGTTATTTTCTATTACCTTATTACCTTCTATTATACCTGTTACCTAATAGTTATGCATTTATGCCCATTAAAAATTGAATTTAAAAACAGCACTAAGGTATTGTCCACTACACTACACTCCACTACAATAAATACAGATATAAAATAGATCGGCATTGACAATATATAGGCATTACCCGATCTAAGCAATGTAGTATGAATGAAGTAATACTTTTTACTCCAGTTTTTATAGGTATAATATTCATTTCAAGTAGTAAAAATATATAGTAGATTAAATATATTCGGTTCCTTGTTTTGAAAGCAGAAAAAGATGTGTCGACCCTTGCTAGGAGAATGATGACGCTAGCGAACGACCAACCGGTAGCAGAAGGTAAAGTTTTTAATCTCACTAATGCATACAAGGGGTTCAATGCGCACCCCACTATCGCTTCCCTACTTTTCCCCTTTAAAACAATCTTGTTTTCTACTATATCATCATTATATTCAGGGCGTAAGGCGATTTTTTTCTTTAGACCGACGAGAAATCAAAGATGAATCTTTAAGAATTTACAATGATAGTATTCTGCCAGGAAAACAAATTGTGTTCTTTTAAGACTTGTAATGCGACGAAATGATTTGTTTAAACAGAAAGTGTGTTCTACAAACTTAGACTGAATAAACGAAGCAAAAGCTAATTTAATCTTGTCACATTTGGTCAGTAACTTTTAATGGACTTTGTGTTGGACAAGTTATTGTTAAGCACAGAGTATAGTTAATAATAAAACATTTCCAGCTGAAAATTGTGAAAAACCATCAAATTCTTTATTGTGTTTAGAATGAAAGCTTTAAATATGCTTTCATTATTAAAATTAGCGGAGCAATGTGTGCAGTGACAGTCCTGAAGATGCCATGTAAAAGTATAGATGAAACGTGGGCATAAACCGAAAGTGTAGAATTACTTTATAGTTTTAAAAATTTTGCTTATACTGCTGAAATACAAATAATTGTTACACATATCTACTGTACACCGGAAATTTAAATAGAAGATTAGTATTTGTGGTAGGTAAATGAAATGTTGATTCATATCGGGAAGTAAGTCTCGGTACATTAAAGTACAGTTTAGATAGAAGCCACGAGCAGCCAATGTTATAGTTTAAAAGATTAAATAGAACCGTAACATATAATTTTGCAACGATTCCCGAGGGATGAAACATTAAATTGTCTTGAAAGAGGTGAATGCTCATATCCTCTGAAGAGATATGTACCATTTGAAAGAAAAAATCAAGTACTTAAGCAATCGATTTTGCAGTGTTTCAATGCGAATCTTTACCTTCCATGCATTGGCTCTTTTTTTATAATTGAACATTGGCATTTTACATGGCAAGTAGCTACTGGGATTAAAACAGAAGATAAAACACAAATATGGGAAATTTGACATGTAATCCTGCTACTCACCACGCTGATATATTCAATTATATAAAATAGAACGCATCAATGCATGTAAATGTTCAGTGGTAAAAAAATACAGAGTATATATCGCATATGTGATTTCAAATTATCATATCGTGCTCTAGTTTGGACCTTAAATGTATTAAATAGCACTACAAAGGTTTGAAATCTTTAAAATCCTTACAATTTCTATAAATGAATACATACATTTCATAAGCTTTCTTAGTCACGCTATATCTATGCTCAGAAAACGCCAATTTGATAGCAAATATTACTCCAAAATGCTTTTTGCAACATTCCACATTTGTGTTGTGAATAGTGCGTAATATTAATTTTCCTGGTGTAACACATAATGTTGAATTGAAGGTGTTTAAAATTAATATATTGAAATCACAGATCGTCCTGAAGCAATAAAAGTATCGATTTTATTAAAAATCTTTACGTCGTTCGTAAAAAGAAGACTTTCACACTATAACGCACCAGCGATGTCATTAATGAGATATACTGACGACGCTCAAACAGATAGAAGTTCATCAATTAGCAAAGGTGGGCAGAGAAGCCTACTTCAAATGGTTTTTTCTTTATAGTCATTCGTGATAGTCTATCTTGAGACAAAACATTTTGGAAATCGGTGATGATTACATCAAATTATCCTTTTTTGTCTGGAGTTGTCTTTTGCGAACAAATTTATGTTACGCTGGAGGTAGAGAGTTTTTAAAAACATATTTTAGAGAAGTTGCGTGAAGATTTTTACAAACTTAATTCAATAAAGTTAATTCAAAAACAATAAAGATAAAACATAATAATGTTGAGACAATTAATAATCCAGTCAATACTCTAAAAAGCTTTTGTAAATTTACCTAAAAAAAGGAAAACTATTCTTTGTTCATAAGTGGTAGGAAAAACAACATTTAGGAATATTTTTCGAAATTTTCCTATAATTCCAGTATTCTGCCTAATTGCACAAGGGATTTCTGTAAACTATGCGGAATTTTTAACCAAAATTTAATATTTCTTAATAAAACCTTAAAATTGCTTACAAATTCGTAAATTATTGGGACAATTACGGACATTTCCCGATTATAGGCAAAGCTATAAACCGGCGCATGCTTATATTGGTGTATGGTATTCATGTTCAGTTTTGTTATGAACGATGATATAGCAAGGATGGGGACTTGCTTGCCACCCTGAATACCTGCTCGAAAACCAAAATTAAATTTGTAAAAAGGCGTTGTGGCAGTTTTCTGCGGAGTTATTGCAGAGATAAGTAATTGCATCTGTTTGGCCCCCTAATAGTTACTTCATCCCTAAAAGTTATTACATGTAGAATATTGTAATAGCTCTTTATTCTACGATTTATTTCTTGAGATGGTGCTTAGGTATTTTGTTCATTATTGTTTACATTTTTGTAGCTTACTGTTACCGGGGGAAGCAGTATTGGTAAACTTTTACTATTAGGAACTTTATGGTACTTTTTTATATTATGAAGTGGACACTGGATTTAAATTTTCTTCCTGTTTTTAACAAACGAAAGAAGTGAATGGGACATTTTTGACAAAAAGAAAACTACTAATGTTTAATAGTGCATTTAAAATTCTACAGAACAGGATTTTTGTAATTCATACTAAGAGGGACATTTTAAAATAATACATTAATTTGGGCAATTTTCACAGTATGCTCAGGAGAGGAGTTTGGAAAGGATTCCTTTCAAGGATTTTAAAGGATTTACATTATCGTTTTTGGCCAATTATTTAAAATTAGTAAAATTAATAAAAAAATAAAATATAAAATTTAGCTACTGGTACAATTTATAGCCTATATCTGTTAAGTATGGCATAGATGTCACTAATTTAATACCTTTTCTTATTGTAAAACTAGTTTTAAGGCTTCTGAACATTTCAGATTTCCTTTTTATGTCAACAAATTCAACTTCATTTATTGCATTTTGTACTTGTAAATCTATTTATTTAATTTCTTATAAATTTATTTATATTGTAGTTATATCCATTTAAAACATTGCATGTGCACATGTTTATAACAAATATATTTAAATTAATCTAGTATATACAAATGTTAACAGAATCATCCGTATATAAAATAAGAGTAAAATTAAATCAAATAATTGCAATTTCGGTAAGCTTTTATATTTGAAATCAAGAAATAGAACGGACGCTAGACAGAGAATCATCTTAATCAAACATTAAACAAAAAATCGTAGTCGAGAGAGCAACCATACGTGCTTTTATCACAGTAACGAAATTTCTACAAGGAAGTAGTAGCAAGGCGAATAGTTTCTAATACGAAAACGTTCTGGGTAGTCGTCTTCAGGTATAATTGACTACTGCCTCCCTAACCAGACTTCGAGCTCTCTGCGTGTGCCACACTGCATACATAAAAACGTTGCGAATTGAATAAACATAAACATTGCGATACTGAAGGCACGTTAAGGTAGAGGCGCATTTATGCAAATGTACTTGAAAATACGTCCACAAAATATATATTTACATAAGTAAGTATACGCTTGGTTTATATAATCTACAAGAAGGAAATCTCACATTTTTTAATAGTTTTTATATTATTATAAGGAAAACTGCTTTAATACATTTTTTTATACATACGTATTGTTTTCCATTGCCGACAGGCGCTGAGCTATCGAGTAAATAAGCAACTATTATGTACATCAAAACTAAAGCAATTAGTATTCCCCTTTCGCGCTGAAGCAGACGACTATCCTCATTGTTCTTCACAGCAGGAGAACGTAACAGTTAACAATAACGTATAACAAACCGCGTTAAATTTAGGTGCCTTTATGGTGAAGGGTCAGACAGTAGACATAAATGTCATTATTTCAATTATTTATTTTTGTCTTTTAACTATTTAACTTAACGTTTTAGTGGCAAATACTTATATTAGTTTCTATTTGTTTGATAAAACTAGTATCCTCACCCGTCCTCAGTTTTTTTTTTTTTCGAATAGAAGAAAAAATACAAGCGAAATACATATTGAATCGATTCGTTACATCAAAAGGGTGTTACCATATAATCTTAATAACTACCTTTTCAATCCAAATCAATCCAAATGTGAAAGTATATCATCTTCATCTAAATATTTATAAGAATTAATAAATTCTTAACAATTAAATACTTATGTTAATTATAACTACGAATACGTTATCGACGTATAATTAACTGACATCCACAGCAATTACACAGTATTTTTGGATGGTGTTTTTTAGGTATACGTTAATATCAATAGCGAGGCAGTGTGGCAACTAATAATTTTAATATACTGAAGATTATAGCTTGAGGACAACGTCGTTGTATATTTACTAGCTTATTAAACGACAATTATTTAATCATGAACGTACGCGTAAATAGATCAATAATAGTATACGAATTGTGTGACTGTATAATGGTTTCGAGGAAAGCAGCTAAGGCTTTGAGGGTCCTATTAATGCTTACTGCGTTTGATTATCACAAAACCCAAGGTTCAATTTACCCAAAGTGTATTTTAAAACCTAGTCATTTAATGTAGACTTCATTTATAATTTTATATATGTGTGCATTGTTTCCCACTTAAAGGTAGTACTCGGTACAACTTTGGAAATAATGATCTTATGAAAAATGAAAACCTGCTGTTGTAGGTCAACGTTTTACATAGAAACTGCTTTTGTTTTAAGGTTGTTTCAGATCAATTCAAACCGAATCTAGTTGCTGCACTACTTTGCAAATCAAATATGAATTCCGTTCTATCCTAATTCTAACCAACAGTCGTATGACTGGCGCTTTATTCTTTTATAATAACACTGCCCTCTCATTTTCAATCGTTCTATGATGATTATCTTCACAAATACAACCGACTATCAGAAACTTACCCTCTAAACAATGTTTACCAGCTAAATGTTCAACACGAACCGATACAACCGATTCAACATGAAATCAATTTAAATCAACGTTTGCAAATCGAACTTATGGCGGGTAATTAAATGGGATTGCGGATCAATCATTTGAAAGCTCTTTTATCGGAAGTAACATTCAAAATAGTTCAGAAGAATAATACTTAGCAAATAAATTATTAAATTAGAATATCCCTGATGGTTCATCGCTACCACACGAAATCTTTATTACGTTATTATCTGTTATGTCCATTGTTACTATTTGCACATTAAACTTTTCGAATTATTTCAATCTCAGTATGGCAACTGGCTGAAAACAGGGTGCGGTAAATAAATGCGAATATGATTTAAAGTTTGTGCTTCCTTGTCTGTAGTCTAAATGTCAGGTGAACAAGATAATGACGTATTTCAAAAAAAGGAAAAACATATTAGGTCGATTTCATTCTTTTCCATCTTTTTCCTTAATTCCTAAACTCGTAACGACAAAGCATTTCTTAAGATATTGCAAAGTTTCTTTTTGGAGAATGTATTGGAAAACCAAATCAGATGCAATTGTAATTGTGCTTCCTAGTATTCCTCATGGAACGACGTCCTTCTCTGAGCAACAAATTTCTCCTTGGTAGTCATGCGAACGATGGTCTATTGTTAGTCGGAATGAAAGAACAGTTGAACGTCGGTCGGACTAATAGCAGCGTCGGTTCCGGTCCGTACCGGACGTAGAAATAATTTCCTCTTAGAAAGAGCCAACCGACTGTCTGCAAATCGATACACACATACTCCTCACATTTACTTATCTCGCTCTATTTCATTTGGAATTATTCTTGTATATGCATCATTCATTTAGAAATAAGTAAAATAAGTGTATTGCATTTAACTTAACAAAATTAATGACAAATTTTAGATTTTGAGAGACGATGGCGATGCTAGGTCTTGAAGCATTATACACCTATTTAAAATTAAATTAATTCCGGCTGTCGTTAATTTGAAAAAGAAACTTGTATTATTTTGAAAACTTGCTCTTAAACTTTGCTAAAAATCACGAAAAATAATGTTGGCGTTAAACTTAGTATATTTTTAATTCAAAGCATGCAGATACATTTATAAACGGCTTTTTTGTACAAGGATAGCTGAAGCTTCAAAAATTTTTGCTTTTCGAGGCTGGAATAAAAATCAAAACCTACCGTAGTTTGATACGAGTCTAATGTTAGAAATGATGTACTATTATATTCAACAATACAACAAAATAAAAAAAGCTGGTAAAAGAAAAGAGAACGGAAAGGTATATTCAAACAAAAGAAATATGGAAGATAAAGAAGACTACAATAGCCAAAGAAACTTAGTAAAGGCAACCGTAAAGGAGAAGAAAAAGAAAACTTGGAAAGAAGTTGGGGAACCGATAACAGAAAAGGTGGGTAACAGAAAGCTTTGGATAAGAATAAAAGGATTAAGAGGAACCAAAAGGGAAGAAATAAATTCAATAAGAGACAAGAATAACACAGAGATACGGAGACACGGAGAATACTACGGAGATAAATTTAACGCAATAAATACAAGAAAAAACATAAACAGATAGGGGTTAAACCAACAACAGGAAATAACAGAAAAAATTGAGAAAACCATAGAAAACCTCAAAATATGAAAATCAATTAGAGAAATGGTATACTACCAGAAATGACCAACTGAGCAGGACAAGAATGAAAGGAATGGATGTAGGAGATGTTATAAGAAATACGGAAAGAACAGGAAAAAACCAAAGGAATGGAAAACGACTTGATAATACTGATTTATATGAAAGAAGAGCAGAGCCAAAGCGGATATTACAGAGCTATGTTTAGCACAAATTAACCAACAAATAATGCTAAAATAGCTTTTTCATGGTGTTAACGGAAAAGCAATGCAAGAAGAGAGAAAACACACTTCCCACGGATATGTTTCTGCCTACCTGGCAGAGATCGTTTTGAATGTTGCACTATTAACTGTGACAGAAACAGCAGTACAGGGTGGAGTAAGAACATTCCCGAAACTACGTTAATGCGTTGCTTTTTCCATAAATGATTCCATCAATACCACGAGGAAACTATTTTAGCATTTTCTTTTTGTTTCTAGGCAGAAAAAACGATTAAAAATACGTAAAGTATATACAATAAAAATTTAAACGGACAGCAGGCAGCTATTAGGCCTGAAAAAACAAAGACAAGAATTGAACAGAACGAGAAATAGAAAAAGGAGGAGAAATGTCCTGGCTAAATGCAGCATTTGACAGGGTAGATATGGAAAGGTTTAAAGGAAATTGAAGTACCCACAGCATTAATGAATGCCATCAAAAGTATATACGAGAGAATATGGCTTAGAATACAAATTGCAGAGTAAAACTCCGAACAGTATAAAACGAAAGAAGGAATAAAACAAGAGGTCACTATTATTTGTGCTAATTATGGATAAAAAGCACAAAGCGAACATCACAATTATGGGATATAGAAACCTAGAACCAATGCCTGTTACATGCAGAAAACACAAAAAGTAATGAACATCTGCGTAAAAGAAAACTTGAAGATGCAAGTTAACACAGGAATTTGTGTTTTCGTGTTCATCAGTATGTTGTCTTTGTCTTGTGTATTCTTCACACATAAATTAACCAGCTCTTCATATCGGCAAGCTTCACAGATTGCCATAACTAAAGCAACCTTAAGTAAAGTAAGATGTTTGCAAACAAATCCTAATAATAAAATATTTAGCTTTACTTTAATAATAATATTAATATAATTAACAAATATATTATAATCAACAGCTTGCTTCTTAAAGAAACTTATAGGGTTCTGTTTTCTTGTGTTCATATTTTGTTTTAAGGAGAACTTGTCTCAATGTCGAATATTTTGCTCAAATGGTCGATAATTTCAAAGTTCAATGAAAACTACAAATAGTATAATTTTTTTATAATTTACCGTCCTTGTTCAAGTTAGAATTTCATAATAGCTGCTAGTTAGTATTGGCAGGTGGTGGCGTAAGTGAGAAGGCTCGGACAACGCTTCAATTTCCTCGTGGATTTGATATCAGCTACTTGCAATAACCATTATCACAAAATATCGAGTTGATTTTTTTTAGAAAAGAATACACCAGAAACTTTTAATTATTCAAAAATAAGCTTAACTTTCAACTGTCAAAAGTGAATAAAACCCTTTGATGGGCCACTTAAGTCTCTCGAATCGGAATGCATCGTACGGTTTGCAAAATTTCCAAATGCAAGAAATATTTTAAATAGCAGCTAAGCTTGTGGGCTCGTGGTCTACAACATTTATTCAATAACATTCAACGAAGATCGCCATCTTCTGGTTTACATTCCTTTTTTCGACGTAATGTAACACTTATCATTTACATAAGCCCTCCGCTATCAGCATCTTAAAACGTTGTTATATGGCCGAAGCATAATCGGCGAAATCATCCAGTCTATCTATCAATTTTGGACGTTTCAAAAGCCAGGCGCGATATACATCATCAATTTACGCGTAACATACACCACCTAATGTACTTATTTGCTCAGCGCAAGACCTTATCATGGTAAATAAATGCGTCTCGAACAATTGTCCTGAAGTGGATCGTGTCGGTTGTGGCCCATATTGGCGATATCTTTTGTTTATGGACATGTAAAGTGGGTACCAGATTGACGTTACCTTATCTGCGACGTACATATGTTCCAGTTGTTGGCACTTTTTGTCGTCGATGTTAACTATACACTGTTTGTTATATTTCTACAGTCAATTATTATCGCTGTTGTGTTTTAGATAATGTAATTATTTTGGATCGCATTCGAATGAAAATAATCCTGCCGGCACGAAGAACAATATGGTGGGTTGAATATCGTAAACATTGTGAGGCTGTCATTTAGATATACAGTGTGAAGAATAAGAAAATGTATGCAATATTATACATTTGTATCTGTTCCCTACGTGCATAATATAAAGCCTGTTTTGGTATTATTTTTTTTTTTTTTTTTATTTTATTAACTATTTTATTAACTATGTAACAGCGCTATTTATAACACAACAAAATGAAACACAAAAATGAATTATGTAGCTTTCTTAAGAACTACATTACCTTTTATTAAAAGATACATTATCATCCTTAGGTTTCATTTAAATTGTTTATACGGTACCGTTTTCTAGAACTTCAATATTTTTGATTTGCATTAATTATTTGACACTCCAAATATTTTCTAAAAAAGTTTCCTGATATTTTGGGCTTGTTCTAAAATAAGCAATTTAGTGACACATCTTGTTCAGTTTCATCATGGCAAAGTAAAAGAAATTGTTATATTAGATGTCACGCTAAATTTACCATTATGTTAAGCTTCTTCTACGTGAACCTAATTTTTTATACAGGGTATTAGAAAAGCGTGCCATAAACCTCGGAGGGGGATAATCTCAAAACATCCAGAAAGGCTTTAGTGAACATAACTCGGCAAATGGACCATTTCGAAGTTACGAGGGATTATTCCTTTTTGTAGCATTTGTGCATTTTTTCGCTTGAATTTTTTTTTCTCTTTCGCGAAACTTGCGTTTTGTTATCGTAGTTAACATAACTTCTGTCAAACATACGCTTTTTAGTTGATGTTCAGTGCTTAGTGAGTAATTTTAATCGACATGCATTTCATATATACTATGGTCCTGTTAATGGGAATGCGGGAAAAGCGCAATGTCTCTGTGTTAACGTTCATCACAAACGCCATATTTCTTTAGTTCGTATTTTTGTTATACTGCACTAAAGATTGTGTGATACCGGTTCGGGTAGAGCTGGATCCAGATACGAATTTATCGAGAATATCATCTGAGGTAAGAATTTGTATTCTGAATGTTTGGAGAATCGTCCACCAGCAGCAGCTTTGCCCCTACTACGTAATATGAGTGCAGACCCTAAATCCACCTGATCATCAAGCACGTTTGGTTTTTTGCAATGATGCTAAGAATCTCAATTTTGCTTCTAATATTCTTTTTACGGCCACACTATTAGGGAATCCAGACATCATTTATATTTTGCATTGAATATTTGAAGGGGTATCTTGGGCGACAGGTTACTAGGTTTAGTTGTTTTCCTAAACCATTTAACAAGCGCAGTTTCCGGAGAACGCAATGGACTTTAGACTATATTCCTTTGAACCAAAGGCATCGAAAGTACACCAAATTTTTGGAGAATGGTGGATAGAAAGGGATGAAGCTGCATCATGACTTGCAGGATCGCCTGATTTAAACCACCTTGATTTCTTTCTTTAGTAATATTTGAAAACTTCAATATACGCTACATTTATAAGTGACATTGAGTAGCTACAACAACGAGTAGGTAATATCATGAGGAAATAACAATACGAAACGTATTGTAAATAACTAATTTTAAATTTGTGGATTATGGAAACTGCTCAAGTGCAGTAAACTTTGTTCTACCCAAAAACTTACACAGACTCCATCGGTTTGCTCGTAAATGTTGAAAATAAGGACTCGATTGATTTTGGAAGGAAACTCCTATTTAAGTTTTGCACTTTAAGGCACTATCTTAATTTATCTTCTTATTACGTCACTTACGAAGTTATATTTCCTCTCTCTCAATATTAAAATGACAAAGTTAGTTTGACCTTCCGTGTAGCTAGACGAATGGCACGAGTTCTTGTTCCTTGTACTAATTATGTCGGTGATAAAGTGACACGTAAATAATTACATTATCTGCTTTTGCTAGTACTGAACTAGATTTACTAACAGAAGAAAACAAAAGCAAAATGTAAGCATGTAAAAATAATGCATGGTCACCCTTTTCGCAATATATACGCATCAACAGATAATGCCTCAAGTATCTGTGCACTGTAACAGACATCGCTTGTTTCATTGGAGCGGTACGCTGCAATCATTGTTGCTCTTTTTGTATATTAATACCTATCAATTTTTTACAAAAATAACCGGCATTGTCATGATGAAAGATGATACTACGTTGTCGATTGGTTTACTTCTGACTTCTGGTGGTATACCGCTTAGCATTAACTGTTTGTCGGTCCTCCAAAGCAATACTTGCGACATGTCCAACGTAACGAAAGAAACGAGTAATACTTAACTTGGAAGTGCTTCGGGAACGAACAACTTTTGTTGGATTCGGTTCATCTGGGAACACTTAAGCAGTTGATTGTTGTTTAGTTACCGGCTTCTACAAATATATTCAAGTGCCGTTACATGATACGATGTTGCGTACGGATTTTGAAGTTCCTGTCTCAGATTTTTTTGAGCGTTTCCTTGCATCAGTTGCTTGGGTCATGTAGAATCCATCGCGAGCAGATCCTTTTCACACCTAAATGTTCATACAAAATCAAGGGTACTGCAGCCTTCCGTATACCTAATGATGCCTCTATCTCACGGTAAGTCATATACCAGTCCTCCTCAATCATGTTGTGCACAATATCGATGGTTTTGGTCGAGCCTACAGGAATCTCATCACAGAAGCATGACCACGACAAAATTCAGCAATCCAATTGTAAACAGCTCTCTCTGATGGTGCTTCATTACCGAAAGTTGAACGAAGCGATTTGGGAGGTTATTGTTCTGTTAGGCCTTTACTAAAATTGTTAAAAATGTTTCAACAGAAACCATCACGCGAAATTTCCCTTTTTTCTCAAAATTGCCTTTTTTAAACGCTGACCGTAAACAAACTATTCTTCCGATTTTTGTGCAATTACTGCTTCAATAACAATAAATATCAAATCTCAATAACATCATCTAGTAATCGTTTATAAAAACTTAAAACACTACCCTCGTAAAACTTACATTATATCCTTAGTCCTTCTTGAATACAAGTGTTACCAGTAAATTTGAAGCCATGTCGGTAAGATAATTTCTGTAAATTTCTTCCTAATAATAATGTTATTAATACTATCATTAGCAATAATTAGCGAAACTTCTTATTGATGATTTTTCAAAGAATGGTAAAACAATTTCTATAGTTTTCTGCGTAAAAACCTTGTATTGATTATCAAAATCCATTCACCTCACCAATTATTACTTTTTTATTCGGTTTTATCCAGAACAATAATTATTTCATTAACCATACCTTCCAATGAAAGTGCTCATAAATGATGAACGTGCAGTTTCTAACCATATAAATCGATTGCATGGCGGTGGAAACCGCAAAGATTGTTCGTTCAAAAAACCGCCCTTTTTACACAGAGACGCAATTAAATAAATAAAACATCCGGTGGGGCACTTCACTCCATCACAAGCGGTATAGGATGACGGTAATAAATCAAGGACCGTCTCGCCAACAAAGGATTCGGATCGTAAGGATGATTTGTCGACTATCATTTATTATCTGAGACGCGTGGCTGACCATGGAAAAGACCCTTCTGCATCCATGAAGGACTATGAAAAACTACACATATAAAAGAGCATGTTAATAATACGCTAAAACGTCAGGTAATTTGTAGAAAGTAATTTACTTGGTGTGCGACATATTGAAACTAAAATAATGCCCACAATTTAGTATGTACTACTAATAAGTAGCATTCTTAGCTCTAAGTTTAATTAAAATAATCAATGCGGAACTTTACAAATTACTCCAAGTAGAAATTTGTGAAAACTACAAGAAGAACGAAGTGTCTAAAATATATCGTAACCCAACTCGAAAGAGTTTCCAGATACTACAAAGTACTGATGCAATATCATTTCGTTAGATACAGTACTGGATTAGAAAGAATATTCCATATACAATCCACTTTTTGTAGATTGCCAGAGCAGCTCGTTTATGGCAACAAATAAAATTATACGTTGGGCGAGCGTGAATCGAAACAATTAGTGCTACTGTTAGTGATAATATCAATGATGTAAATAATAAAATACCACTCTCGCCCAATTTTTCGTATCATTATGGCAGAATCAGATAATGGTTGACAACAACATAATCCGTGCCCCTCATATGCAACCTACAGGAGAATTTTGATCATGGGGTAAAAGGATTTACAAAAATCATTTTGCATACTCCACAATAAGCAATAACGGTAGGTTCAAATGTTTCAGAAAATTTGGAAAATGAACGTGAATATTGTTCAGAGTCAAATGAAAAGTGTCAGATAAAGATGAATCGAAGATCTCTTTTATGTTGATGAGATTATTTTTGACAAATAATCAGATACCAACGTTTCTACCACAGTAAAAGTTGTTCTTTATTAGCCACTACCAACTTGATAGTTTTGAAAAAACAATTTTATGTCACATTCTATAGGACAAATTCAAATATTCAATTATCAGTAAAATAAGCTTTGCCTGACCTAAGAGGGTAAAAGGCAAACTATTTTGATAGTATGTTCAGTTTTTTGCAAACAAAATTGTATATGGGAGGTGTAATACTTAATGATATTTGGAACAATTATAACCCGAAAAGTTTCAAACCTCAACCTAATGATAGCGTTACTCGTCAAAAATATTTTGTTAACATGCGTTGTAAAATACCCATGAAAATTTCAGCCATGTTGAGCGTTCAGTTGTTGTTTAGCAATTGTTTGTGTTAGTTGATGCTAGTGTTCATGTTAAAGTGGAAACAATCCAATATCGAACTGTCAGTAAATTCTTGCAGTACGCCTACGTATATTAAAGCCGAACCTGCACCATTATTTTCCACAACGAAATCTTGGGCAGCTAAATCTAAACGTGATGGCACCAACTTGGTTGACAATGAACGTTCGGGACGGCCAAAAACTACGACCACTACCGATAACATCGAAAAAGTTCACCAAATGATTTTAGGCGACCCTCGAATTAAGGTTGGAGAGGTAACAAGAGCTATGGACATCTCGAAAGAATATGTTTGTTACATATTGTTAAGAAAAGCTAATCACAGCTGGGTACCACTCATACTCGCTCAGGACCAAAAACGGTGAGAAACAGTCGACTGCGAAGGGTAAATCGTTTTAGAAATAGACGAAAACTATCACCCAGGAAAGTAACGAAGCTGTTTTTTGGGAGAGTCATGGAGTTGTGTTAATCGACTCTCTTGAAAAAAGAAAAAAAGAAATTCAGCATGTCATTACCTGACTGCTGAATTTCGGAAAAACGGCCGCTTTTGAGAGAGAAAGTTTTGTTCCACCAAGGAAACGCACTACACCGTCTTATATTTCAGTGTCGTTATGGCAAAATTCACGATTTGGGGTTTGAATTTATAGACTAGCTACCTTATTCATCAGGTTTGGCCTGCATCGAATTTTTATATTTTTTAGGCTAGAAATTTGGCTCGGAGTGCAAAGATTTTTATCGAATGACCTTCGTAAAGCCCTATTTACGAAACGAGATGCCAATTTTGGACGGATTAAAGAGATAAGAGCACTGTTGGGAAACGTGTATAGACCTGGAAGAAAACAATGTTGGGAAATAAAGATGAATCGTATTTGACGACTTAATGCTTGTTTCTGTGTTAGGCTGGAAACTGTTTAAACTATCGTCGTATAACAAAAGCACGGCAAGAGAAAGTTCGGTCAAAGCATTTGTCATAGACTGCAAAAAAAAAATACTATGTTTCAGCCCTAAAATATCAGTTATACTTATAAACCAGGAAAATCACGTACTCGAATACTGTGGCACTGGAACACTGAAACACTTCACTATTGCCCCTTACTACAAACATTTGTGTGTGTGGTAGAGGGGAATAGTGAAGTGTTTCAGCAAACCAGGAAAAATTAAGTACGCCATGCGCCGTCGCTACCTCTTATGACCTACTCTCCAATCGTACCTTCCAACCATTCTGACATATATTCAGAAGATTGTTATAGGTCACAGTAGTTCCAGGAATGTTTTCTATCGGATATTTAATATTCATCTCCGTTTCTCTATCAGTAATAGTAAAACGTCGAGAAGCATGCGTCTCAATATCTTTTTTTTTTTAATTTTGAAAATCTTTAATGTAATTAGTTGACATTTTCATTTTCATGAAATATTGTTTGTTAACAAAGCTGGAAACACACCCTAAAAACAAACATGGATAACTGAAATATAAATTGCGAACGCTTCATAGTTAAAGTTATGTAGACGCTAGAATCAAATAATTCAGCCTACTGATATTGTGCCTGTTTCATTATTTAAAGACATTTGTACAAATTAAATTATTTAGATATCTAATCAAGTGTGATTTCATTATGTCGTTTTAATTTAAACGTACAGATTAAATAATAAATAAATAAGATAAATATCTCAGTGTGTACATCTTACCGGACATGAATTAAGTAGACTTCATATAGGTTAGGACGAAATTAGTGCAACGCGAAACTTTACTCGCATCGAACTTTAACAAAAAATATAACAAATATAGTAAGTATTAGTTTTTACACACACCGCAGCATAATTAAAATAGTAGTTGTAATCCAGTTTTACATGCAATATGGGCCCTATTTTGGCAACATTCTTTTATTTGTTTTATTCCAAACCATTATCAATAAAGCGCATAAATTTGTGGCACGAGTTACAACCCACATACCATACGTATACTTAATCGTACATATGCACATCAAAAGCATATTTAACATCACGCACGTGAATATGTATGTGCATTACGTATAGGAGGAAATTTCATAATGCATAATATGCCAACCGTGAAGGAAAAGGCACCAAACCGGCAGATATCTCCATATTTATGTATTCCGGCTTAGTGTCAGTTTACATATCGGCTTTGTTAATCCATTGATGCATCGTATGTACATCATACTGACTACGACCGCTACTGCTACTGATGTGCCCGCTTTGGGCATATGTGAAATCTCCGGACAAATCCGATTATTCTTCCTTACTTATTGTACGATGGAAGTGAGCACTCTCGTGTAGCGTAGAGATATTAGGCAGTACGCGGTCAACCGATACGGCAAAGTACATGGGTTATTAATATTGGCGAAGGCATTATAACGTCAGCAACAATGAATGTAGTGACAGGATTTGTGTAAAATTAGGTTGAGTCATGTGTAAGGGATTAAATATTAACGGTAGGATACGGTGACTTACAAGTCGATATAGAATGTACTGCAATATATTACGATTCATTAACATAACAGTTATAAGATATTAATCACGTGGAGGTAGGAGTACATTACGTCATGCGTGTAATTTAAAAAGGAATAGTGAAAGATCCACACATAGAAAAAGAATATATGCCACTCGAAATAGTTTTAAAATCCGTAACACGAACAATTTGTAGGAACAATATGTATGAAACAATATTGTAGGAAACGAGAGCAAAAGTTGCTTGTAAATTATTTGCTATAATTAACTTGCATGTGTTCCAACAATTGTGTTTGTGTACGTATCGTACTGATTGAAATGCTAATATAACGACGTTTAGCAGTTAGTGTATTAGAAGACACAAATTGCTACAATTATTTTGAATAATTAAAACATATTAATTAAACTAGCACAAATTATGCAGTGCCCTTATAATTATAGTTTTCGTGTCTCGAACAGCTTCACAATTAACAGGGAACATTGGCCGCCCATAAAAATACTACACGCCGTTGTTCATAGGTATGTGATGATCAAAACCCTGACGATTAAACCTTCCAAACATTTAACAAATTTGGAGTAGAGAGATAAACCAGAAGAAGTTATCAAACCATAGTGCTATGTTCTAACGGCGTAAAAAAATTCCTCACCGGCACAGCAACATTTTGTTGGTAGCATTGCTTGAGCCTGAAATTATTATGACATATCGTAAGCGCGATTCGATGTCGGTTATGTAAACGGTTCTTAGGTCTTCTGGGCTGAGTAGGTGTTTTAAATACCTATGTTTTAAATACCTATGCTTGAAAAGCATGAGCTTATTTGGTCCATTTTAAATCAGGTGAAACAATAATAACAATAACAAAATGTCAACAGACAATAGAATCAGTCGAAATGCAAAATGATATGCAGAAATAAATAAACTGAAGGCGGGTATAAAGAAATAAAAATTAAAGGAATTTAATTAGAAATCCAAGAATAAGCAACAAGATTTAAGAAGACAAAGATAATATTCTGAATTAATGAAAAAATTCATCGAGAGTGTAATAACACTTACTAATTAAAAATATAGTAGGAATACAATTTGCTTTGAAAACCAGGGTGCTAATTTTCTCGACATTTGTGTCCACTGCAAATATAGACGAAACTATTGATATTCTCGCCAATGCTTTACCTACAGAACTTTTCCCATTTCCATCGGTTCCCATTGCTTTGAATGAATTTTTGTTACAATATTATATGCACCGGAAACAAAAAGAACTTTTAACATTAGTACCACAGGAGACGATGGATACTCTATCTTTTTTTCGATAAAAGAAGTGATCTGTGAATAAATTAAGGTAAGAAGTTAATGAAACTTGACAGCACTGAATTTTTTCAAGAACATTGTTACATATATTTTTTTATTGCAAAATGCAAAATTCGAATTAATTTTGACTAATGTTCGAATTCTGGCATTTTCATAATTTATGTTATTAAAATATATAAAATATATCAGTCTCTAATTATTTCCAGTAGTTTATATTTTAAAACATTTTTTTGTAAAAACACACAAAGCATACAGAATACATTATTTGGAATCCAGTGCTCTAAATGTCGTTCCACATCAGCAACGACCGTTGTTAGGGCAAGTATTGAAAATATCAAGTCATAGAATTGGTGTCTCAACGGATAAACAAGCAGACATATTTTCGGAAAATCTAACTAGAAATTTAATTTAGATCAACGGAAAGGTATCACATAGATTTAAAATTATTTTAAAAGCAATCGGATGAGTATTTCGAAGAAAAGGGAAGGAGACAGGATTTTAAGAAGCAATCTATACAACACATAACCACCATACATATATCATTTCTTATACAAATAGCTAAATATATAAATAGATAAATAGAGAGACGTTTGATTATTCATTCAATTCGATTGTTCCTTCATTTAGACACTATAAAAGTTTGAGGTCGTGCTTTCACAACAAGCAGACAATTTGGTGTTAAATAGCATTACATATGCGCAACGAAGTAAATGAATGTCTTAAATAAGTAAACGAAGACATGCATTTCCAAGCATGTTACACCTCAAGCACGGTTCTTAAGTTTTTGGTAGTGCTTTGTAAAGTGTGAAGTAAATTTATGTTTGTAGAATCACACTAAAATATTAAACTGGTTGATTCAGTAAGATTTTATAACCTGTAATTGTGTATTTACTAAGCAAGGAGAGGTCTTGAAATAATATTTGAATAAATTTATAAGATATTCATTGTTTGATGTAATAATATTTGAATTTCGCGCCATTACAATTTCCTGTTATATTTTGGAATTATTGGCGCTATCTGTAAAACAAGCACCAGTGTAGTTTTACATAACAAATAGGCATAGTAAGGTGTTAAATTTATTCCCAAAACACAACAAAACGAAAAATAGAGTCCACACACAATCATTCAGATTGCATTCTTTAACCTTTATACAGTCGAATCTCGATAGTTCGAGTTCCCATACTTCGAAGTTCCGTTTGTTTAGTCTAAGCCTGCAGGTACAAAATACCACAATGCTTACTGTTTTTTCTAAAATTGCCTTCAACCCTAAACTGTAATGGTAGCCATATTGCTTCGTTTAATATTCCTTCTTTTTTGTATACTTCAGGTATTCGTTAGTACATGGATCCGTCCTATTTAAAGAAACATCGTGACTCCACATTACATAAATATGCTAGTTGTGTTGCAATGATCAAAACACACATTACTTTGGAAATGAGGATTAAGCTGATGAATTACATTTATTATGCATATACATGTACCTGCCTCGAACCCAAATTTCACTTCTTCCAACTTTTTCTTCCTTAAGTTTGAAAGATAACCCGTTTGTTTTGTTTCAGCTGACTACCTTGTAAGTTTCTTTCGCTTAAGCGATCCTTAAATAATTCATAATGATAAAAATTCATTAATATTAATATTATTATTAAAACAGAGATGAAACAGTGGTATATGCTTTACCTTTATTGTTTCTAGGATAATCAAATTGAGGAAGAAAAATATAAATTTAAATTGAAAAATTGATACCTACTTTGGGTCTTCGAAGAAATTCAAAATACTTACATGGGTAAATTGAAAAGGAAGTATTTTAATTTTACTTTCATTAATTAACTACTAAGTTTCACTTAGCACAGGTGAAGATTCGCAGTTACTAACAATTATTCCATTCCACGATATAGCTACGATCTTCTTACACCGTCATGAGATAAGAAAAAGGTTGGGACATAACTTCCCAAATTCTGGTTGATTGAAAACTTCCACCAACAGAAAATCATTTAGAATGTATTCAACAAATGTTAGGGTTTGTGTTTCATTAAGGTTAACTTCTAATTTCATTTTTTAAAACCAATTGTTGACATCCTTAGTGGTCTTCCCAGAGCTGCTACGAAGTTCTGGAGAGAATTGAACCATGACGGCTTCCGTGGATGATATTCCTGAGGTTAGAATGAGAATTTTTCTATTCCACTAATTGCAGTCTATTGCAAAGGTAAGCTTTGAGTAGGTAGAAAGGTTGGCTTAGACATTACACTTAGAATTTACAACTTATAATTTTGCACAAGATTTCTAATGGTAAATTTCATGTGTCAGTTCTATATTCACTAGCATTTTCCTTTCCAGATATAAGTAGGTATAGGGTCACTTTAAACAATTCTCTTAATATTGTTCATGTGTTTGATTGTTGGGCCAGTACGCTATGGGAAGTTTTGTTTGGAATTATATAAAACAGTTTTGTGATTGTCTCTTGATTTATTATTAACTAAGTGCAAAAAGGTACAGTTTACTGGTACTTATTCAAGAACCCTATAGGCAATTTTATTATTAAAACATTCTTTTTTAGTTGTATTCCTATAAAGCAGTGGGTGCAAATTTGGTGATTTGTGTACCGAAAGCGTTTTTCAAAGAGACTTCGCGTCAGAAAACATCTACATATGTCATATGTTTACGGCATTATAAGAAAAATCTTAAATTATTTTTTTTTCTTTAAATGCACAATGCGTTTCACATCAGATAATACAAGTAAAACGTTTAAAACCAAAACCAAATGCTACAGAGGTAAATAATATGGTTACTTCATTTAAGCAAATGCATTCTTTACTTAACAAAACTAAGGTTTCGATCGAAACTACGTCTAAAAAAAAATTAGATATATATTTTCAAAACAAGCAAACCATTGTCGATCCAATAAAGCTGAATTAAGAAAATAGTTATTTCCATTCAACTTACTTCCGTATATTGAATACTAAGATTTACCTGAACAGATTCTGTTGGCAAAAGAATATTTTTTCTGCGTGTTTAAAGTAGGTACATATGTATGTGGATATGTACTATACATGTTCTCAAAGTTTCGTAATTTTGTGAATTTCCCTTGTAAGTTTTGTATCCGTCCACAATAAATCGTGAAATTAAATTTTTCCAAGTAGTACGTATACATGTCGATTCTTTATTATGTTGCATTTCACACTCATTAAAATGTTTGGCATTCTTTGAAGTAGCACATACATTGTACACATTTCAATATCGCTATCGAAAAAATTATATAACACCAATTTCAGCTCTTTCGCAACGAGTTAATGCGTTTCGAGTGATTAATTCTCATTGTTTCCCCAGAAGCACCATCGCCACCGCTGCGCCGTATACAATCGTTGTCGATTGGAAAGAAGAAAGAAAGAGAAAGTATTAGGCATTCGGTTGAACGTTACGTTGTTGACGGTCGATTGTGCAATAAGCACTCTAATCACCGTTCGAGAGCTTAATGTACTTTCGATGGTCAACTTAATAACGGAACGCTGCGAACCATTTCGGTCAAGTTGGGGTGGTGTTATTTCGCGGTGATTGTCCTAATGCAGCCGATACATTTAACTTTATGCTATTACTCTCACTGTACGATATGGTGGGTACTTCTATGACATTACCATTCTTTTATCATTGATGCTGTTTTATTATTTTATTGTTAACGTTGCTTTTGCGATTGTTTGAAATACATTCAATTGACGCTGTGAATTGGATCTGAAGTAAGTTAACTTAACTACTTTGGGTTAAAGCAAATGCTATTGTGATGTTTAGAATTTCTTGAAATGAATGCGTTGTTTACATAGCTGAAGTACTAAACCTTTTCTTGACTTTTTTTTTAATAAACTGGTGTTCAATTGAAGTGGTCCACTAATAAAAAATCGCTAAAAATTAATACAAAATACTTTCTGTATAAATTAATTGATGGTACTGTTAGTTTGCGTTATTAGAAGTAATTAGTACTGCATAATGCATAAAATTTAGTATAAATTTAGTTTTTTTTAGTTGTTGGAACATTTCACCTAAGATGAAAGTTTGGCGTTGACTTTGTTAAAACTACGTTTATGTTACTTAGAGTACTAAAAATTCCATGTCTTAGTGAAGATATTACGAACAGTGCTTTAAAATTAATACAAAATGGATATTCTAATATAGAAGTAGCTAGAATCTAAAATGCATTTCATAGTGTCATCAGCAGAGTGGTGGTACGATTCCGCAGAAGTGGTAGTGTAAGTATTAATCATGGGGCGGGAGGAGAACAACACCTGCACAAGATCAAAAGAAGATTTAGGACTTCAGGTAGGACAAAATGGCGTTCAGCCGTCTAGATCTTTCTGCAGCTACAGGAGTGGTTGTATCCGATTTGACAGTTACAAGTTACAGTTACTCGTACTCACCGGGCTCGCATCGTGAACAACGTCATTGTTACCAATAACATTGAAAGAATGGTATAGCCCCCTAATTCTCCGAATTGCAATTGCATCGAGCATCTTTGGGACAAACTTGATCATCTCGTCCTCATCCTCCCATAACGCTGAATGAACTTGCAGAAGAGGTGCGACAAGAATGGGAAAGAATTCCGCAAGGATATCAATTAATACGCTAATATATTTTTTTTTGACAATTTATTAACTTTTATCACTCAGTCATTGCTTAAATGGTTCTAAATAGTTTTAAAAACAGATATTTTGTTATATTTCAGTCATCTTTTGGTTTTCTTTGTAAGAAAATAGATTTTAAATAATTTTCAGTGGATCACTTCAATTGCAGTTTATTTAATAATAATAATGCTTTTATTTTTGTAACTCATAACATTTACATTACGTTAACAACAATTAACAAAGAATACATATTATATTACAAAGAACTACAAAAAACATAAGGAGTAGGCCAGATAGGCCGCGCAACCATTACAATCCCTTGCTTTTACACCAAGTCCTTGATGCGAATCTAAGTAAAAGTGAAAAATAATTATCTTAAGGGTAAACTCTATTGACGAAGAGAAAAGAGATGTAAACGCTAGGTATTGGAGTTGACTACTGGGTGTCAAATAAGAATCGACGCACCTGAACGCGGGTGGTTTCCATAATTTGAAAAACTGGGGCAGAGTATGATGTCATTATCAAATTTTCGCACATCAACAAGAGTCCGAACCAACCTTCATTCTCTCTAAGACCACAAAAAGATCACAAAACGAAAATCTTGCGGCGCAAGCAAGCACATGACGAGTAGAACGCATTGATATTATCAAATTTTCAAAAATCGAAAAATCAGTCTAAAACGGGGATGTTTTGAAATTTATGAAATCAGAAGTGCGAAAGTTAACTTCAGGGGCTCTTTTAGTCTACAAAAATTGCAACAGGGAAATTGCATGAAATCTTATTTGAAGTTAACCAAATAGAAAGGAAAAGTCGGTTTAGATATATCTTTATATTTCAAATTTGAGGTATACTTGTTAAATTATTGAAATTAAAATTAAAATTAAAATTATACTTACAAAATTAGTCAGTGCAAAATTAAAACTAAGTTATAAACCAATTTGGTTTACTTTGAAATACATTAAAAACATTGTACGGATAAAACTTAGATAGACAAAGAACATTCCACCAACACGTTAAAAGTTATAATAGTGCAAATAAAATGAAAATATAATTTGCAATAGGGATTTCAGCATTACGATTCCATTTAACAGCGGCGCAAGAATAATTAAAAAAACATGGGAAGAGAACAATTGGAAGAGATCTAGGACCACAAGAGGCAAAGGTACCAATTAATAAATCAAAATCAAGTACGCAAAATTGCAATGCTCATACACGATAATGTGCGATTGACCGCACTGAAATAGACGTAATTCGCGATTATAGATTGGCAGAATACGACGAAACAAGGAACTAAGGTTGGCGATATGTCAAAATACTGTAACCTTTTAATTAGTAAAATAAACTAGGAAACTAACCTGAAAACAATACATTGTCTGAACCTCGAAACTAATTTAAAATATGTATGTAGCAGCTGTTTAATAACGGAGTAAACTCAATTGGGGCTTAAATAAAAAGTGAGAAAACAAAATCATAATATCCAAAAAATAAACACACAAAAGAAAAAATGGAAATACACGACAAAGGAAAGTTATTTTTGCACTAGGTATTCCACTAATATAGTGTTCAATTTTAACACAGTTAATGTGGACTCGCCTGAACAAATGGTAGTATTTTAGTATCAGTGTTAATTTCTATATCTCTATTATATTATTCAACAGAATAAGAAAAGAACCTATTATATCTTTTGTTTTAATGGAATGCAAACGTTTATTTTCGCGTTCATTTAGAAATATTCTAAAAAATAAAAGCTGTACAATACGATAAAGATGACAATTAAACGTCAATTAAAGGAATGGAATTGAAGATATCTTAAAACTCTGAAGCAAATGACGTTTTATTTGTTCTCGAGAATAATTACTTTTGCCAATTGTGGCATAAATGCTACATATATCAGTTATCCCAGTTGTAACCAACACAAATGTAGTAGAAGCATATTCTGGACTCGTTTTAAGAAGATTAAACCGTCATTCGTATCGGAGAGCCGTCATATTTCTCCAAAACACAATATAATCTTTTCACAAATCAATCTACGAAGTCGAACGTATGCCGGACCTCACTTAAATCCTTTTCAATTCGCCAGATTGGTAGCAGGTGATATTGCAACCGATTCAAGCACGAAGGGATCGACCGGCCGCAGCGGATCGCATCTCCCGCATAAAGAACAATTATTAGCGAGAGACTTTAACGTGATGCATTCGGACAATGAGAGAATACGCGAAGGAGAGATGGTTATCGTGAAAAATGGGCCACAAGGAGACCGAAGGTTTGTGTTCTTCATCGTCCGGGGTACATCGTAGCAAGTACTAATTGCTGTCGCGGAACGACAAGAAGAAGAAGCGTTATCGGCGTGTCCATCAGGTGTCGCGCTATCGTAACGTCGCATCTCCATAATCCCCGGCCCACAGGTAGTAGCTTGTCATGTCTGTCGTATAGTTGCTTATGCTGGCTGCTGGCCGCCACACAGAATTGCCTACTAACGTCGCTGAAGCTATTTTCTTCCAACTGAAATCGCTCGGATGCCTCTCTGACTTCTACATGATCGGTGATGCACTGCTGTCCGGTGATGAGGGCTCCTTTGAGTGATTTGCGGGAACAGGTCAAAAACAACAGGTTATATTGGGCGATCTACAATGATTACCTGATAGATACAGATATGTTCAAAGGAACAAGTCAATTTGAATTGTTAGTTCGATGCATCAGATTTAGTATTCCATAAAAAAAAAGAAAACAAGAAAAATCGAACACGATGATTTTCTTATTTTATTTTCGCCTTATTTCGAACGATGCGAAATTACCATTTGACATACCTCAATATGTGTAAATAATAACAGGTAACTAGGAAGAGGTGCAACATTAATCACTTTAAATGTAAGATTATTTATTAACAAATTCAAATGTGTAACTTATTTTCTAAAAAGAGTTAAAATATCTTTAAAATACCTACATTTTCTTATTAAATTCAACTTGTCTGATTATATTTTTTTCTGTGTATCTTCTGATATTTACTGAAACTAAGAATTAATGCTAACAACGTTCACTAGTCAAGAGTTATTGGTATCCTTTATTTACAACTCACCTATACAATGTTATGAACAATTAAAACATGCATTACAACATCTTCTACAATTTCACTTCCTTAGTAAATTATCTTTCACTATCTAGTTATTAATCTTTCTCCAATATTTTATAATCGTTTGAAGTTACGTAGGCCCTCCGAATAATAGAGAACTTGGTCGCCACTAACAGAACAAAATGCATATGCACTGAAAAAATGAATTTGATAAATCGTGTTCCTTGACTTCATTTTGTTAAAGCAACAATAAAAATATTATATTAACTAATAAATTTATTGCAACAGCGAACTAGGTTTATCAAATTGAAACCAGTTTATCAACATAATAAATACCCGTTTATTAACTTACTTTATGAAAAACAAAACAAACTTTAGCAATTTTTCACTAGACATTAATAAACGTATTCTTTATATCAATAAATCCGTTTATTGTATATAGTGTGGATGAATATATAACGAAAGTATATGTTCACCGTCATAATAAACAGTAATATATTAAAATGATAAACTCGTTTGTTGGACCAATTTTGATGAAAAAATGGTTACATTTTTATTGTATTTATTTTGCGTTTAAAAAATTCTTTATTTTTTATTAATGTTCACTCGGCGGTCCGCTAACACGATACCATGGATTTTATTGCTTACATCGTCCGTAGTCACCTCGTTGGGACGACCTGACCGTTCGTCATCAAAGACTGATGTTAGGCTACGCTTAAATTGATCAGATGATAGTCATAAAGGTACTTGGTCTTTATACTTAACTGCATTCAACTCCTTTTTGATTTCTCCACACGTTACCCCATTCAAAAAAAAGTCGAATCACTGTCCAGTATTTCTTTCACGATTCCACAAATACATAAACTTACACGCTTTCAACAGCTCTTAAAATAACACTACTCGATGAGTCTCTCCAAAATTTTGACAGACGTCGACTAGAGAATCATCCTGACGGTCGGTAATGCAGATTTTGATACAAAGCACCATCTATCTTCAAACACGGGTACATCTATACCATCCTTGTATGTCTGTTCACCTTTTTTTACATAGATACTTAATATAAATTCTCTAAGAAGTTTCTTTACGAATGAATCATCATTCACATTACATTACGTAATCGGGCATCAACATTCGCAAGACTATTAACCTACATATTGCCTTCAAAGATGACCATATGTATAATATAATGGTATACGCATATATACATGTAATTCATGCTATTTCAAAAACGAAGTGCATAGACATCCCATACGTACACAGTTAAGTGGTTTTGCAGCATGAGAGGAGTTAATGGTGCGTGGAATTCGGAGTAGATCCGATGACGGATCCGGTCAGCATTGATTGATATTGATTGCTCGACTTATTATTGTGTGTCCGTAACAAGCAGACAAGAAAATCCAAATCCATGAACGGAATCTCGTTTACGTTAGGCATAGTAAACACATATTGTACAAGTAAAAAACATATAAGTGAATAATCGATATCCTCAGAAAGAAACCAGCATTACAGTTGTATATTGGACAATATAACACTAGCAAGGTGCAATGGTTTATAGTCAATGATAATTTGGTAGTTAGTCAAAACAATTCATTTAATTGGTAGAATTAAGGTTAATCATTATGTTTATTGTCTCCTTGTCTGTAAGTAAAGTCACTCAAATAATCAATAAATTAAGTAATGAGAAAATGTGGGTGTTGATAGTATACCTATGACTGCGCTAAAGTCATACAGCAGGCCTAATTGCAATTTGTAAACTATTCCATTGAGATGGGTCAATTCCAGATTCCTTGAAAATAATAAATATGTTACCCATTTTCAAAAAGCAAATTGCAGAAGATATAGATAATTATAGGTCCATTTTTATTTTAACCGTCTTATCCAAAATATTTGAGAAAGCAATTACTTGTCGCATTACAGATTTTTACAATAAATTCAAGTTATTATTTAATGGTTAACCTGGGCACAGGCAGACCTTTTCCACAGAAACAGCATGTACTTAATTTGAACAATGCATTAATATTGATCTTTTAAACCTGTTAGAAAAATATTGAATGTCGCCGTACTTTTGTTTGACCTATCAAGGGGATTTAATTTAGTAGATTACTTCCTCTAGCTCATATAATTTGGGAATCAGGTGAAATATTAACAAGTGCTTGTTTAGACCTCGACCAATGATTTTTACATTTACATTTATTTTTCTTAAGATGACGTAATTTCCCTTTTCTGTTTTATTTTGCATACCGTACTGATCAGAGCCGCTAGGTAAATGTATGAAACGAAGAATACAGGTAGGAGCATATTTGACGCAAATTCTTCCGTTTCAATATAGACCTGACCATTACGGTATATCTGCACAATAAAGCTATTATTATTATCTTATCTTTCTAATAGAAAAATTCGTGTCAAACTGAACAACGCGACCTCGTATATCCATTTGCAAACAGCACGTGTGCTACAGGGATCAGTACTGAGCCCATCGCTTTTCTTACTCTTCATCAACGACCTTCCTGAGCACATCATTTACAAAAAAATGTATCTTCATATACCGATCTAGTAGTCTCTCTCGAGAGCCTGAATATATTGAAAATTTAATTACTGCGGTTTCTTGACAATTTCTGTTCTTGGCGTTATAAAAATAAATTAATGGTTAATACGGACAAACATAAATTCATTTTGTTCAACCACAAACGAAACAATAGGAATTCCTCTAAGGTTAGTATCATTTATAAAATTATCGTGTGTTAGAATGCGCTTTAACAGCAACATTTTTAGGAATTTATATTGAATATAAATTGGTGTTATGTTGGAGTCTGCTTATTTTAACGTATATTACTCACCTGCCTATTCAATAATGCAATATATGTAATATTATTGTCTAGGCACTATCGGTTGATTGGTGTATAGCTTTTATTATTCAGAAAAAAATAATACATGTTATTTCAGGAAAATATGTATTGTATTTTTTTTTTCAAAAGTACCTAACAGCGAGAATGTAGCTGTGGTTTTTAAAAATGTCATTTAATTTTGACCATTGCTCTCTAATCTCTATTTTTAATAACGGCTTAACAGGGCTGCTCATACACGGACGCAAACATCTAATCTTGCACGTGGACAATGTTTTTCAATTTCCTGAGCATATTTTCAGAAACGTCAAGGGAGGCAAGTAAGGGTTGAGAGTTTCTTACTGTTCACCCCTGTTAGCCATTAAATCGATATTTTCTTAATTTTACCGATTTAATTAATGATATAAAAATCTCCCACCGTTAGGACTCGAACCCACGACTTCTGCTTGTCGGACGGGCAAGCTGCCAATACACCAGAGTTTCTGTAGGAACGAATTCTTTTAATACCTATAGATATGATGGCTGCAGATGTATTGCAATATCTCGACGAAGGTATATAATTAATTGCCAAGTATACACTAATTAATGTTAATTCGCCCGTAAATGTTTTTCGAAAATAACTACTTGGCCTAGCATCTTTAAAAGTTATTGAAATATGTATTTGGAAAGCGTTCTGTATCTCTACCGACTAATGTAAGGGTCTGCGGTGGGAAATGTTTATTTCGAAGATAGTTGTAGTTCTGGTTCCGGTTGCAACACATCATCTTCAATATGAACATTGCGATATAATAAATACATTACGATGGTAAATAAAAAAAACAGAGCAATTAAAAATGTGGTTAAGACACCATCGCAAAATGGCGCTAATTTTACAAATAAAAGAATTTAACCAGACATCATGTGAGATTACGGAGTATTTGGATAGATCTGATGTAGTCTTCATTTAGGAGTCAAACTTCGTTTCCGACCATAACGAGGTATGTTGCGGGACTGATTATCTTCACTAATTTCCCGGTTTCCATTTTTTACTTCATCATATATTAAAGTAGATAGACTTGTATTTAATGCGGAAAAAGACTATCAGCAAGCTTCGACGAAGTTTTACTTATTTTGGAATCCCAGAAGGGTCCTCCGTTTAGAGGATACTTGTAGAACGATTTTTGTAAGGCAAATCATATTAAATTCACTTCCAGTTCACCTCTACCTCCTTGTTCGAAGATGCTGTGAAGCGCCAAGTAGGCATTAAAAGAAATTTGAGGAAATTTATGAATGAAGTAGAAGAAGGCATTGCAAGAATTGAATTAGAAAAAGCAATTCTCAGAACAATAAATTATTTCTTTGATAAGAGTAATTAGAAAAAGATGTTTATTTGAAGTAAATATCACATTTCATATTTCAAACAATATATGCATGATAAAATCATTTGAAATACGTCGGACAAGAACCTAATTTCTCAACTAAAGTGGTTGTCTATATTGAATAAGCACCTCAATAATAATTAAGCTTTATCGGCGTCATTCTCATGGCGTAGCAAGCAATTGGTAAAGTTTATAAAACTAATAAAGCGATTGATTTGACTAATCTATTGGAGTACCTGTGAAACAGATACTCCAATACAATACAACGACTTAACACTCACATTTGACATTATATAATTGACACTATTGAGTTTATTCCAATTTTATTACCACATTTATCGGATTATAAGTTGATATAAATATAGAGCATTCGGGTATCGAACAGTTATTTATAAAAACATTACATATATTTAAGAAAGAAGCTTGAAGCTACATCGTACGAATAGGGTAAACTTCCGTAAAAATTTTCATGCATTACAATGGTATTTTACTGTTCATATATAGAAATGTACAAATAAGGGTACCAGTTAATCTGTTAATTAAGCTCACCAAAATTCAGCGCTACTACACCAGCCAGCTCTCATCCTGATACTAGGCGTCTAGAAAAAAAAATGTTTTGCATACAACAATAACCAATAACAAACATTTTAACCGCCACGAAAAAAATTAACCAATAACGACAGTAGAAACTGTTACTAGACTAAAAAACAATTATACTTCATATTTGCTTTAAGACAAATTTTACTTGAAATCAGTAAAACCCAAGAAAATAATTTGCTGCACTTAAGAAGGTACCTCTACTTGCGTGCTGTGTTTTCTTAATTTAAATAAGTATTTTCTTCTTCGAAATAAACCAAGCTAAGAAAATATATTTTCTTGGAGTTTCTTCAAGGAAACTTTTCTGTGTGTACATGAAGACTGCATCAAAAAGTCAACATAATTAATGCTATTGGAAACGTACAAGCTGTCTGTTACTGCTTCCAATAAGATTACACCTCCGACTTACTGCCCCTCAGAATTCTCTAACCTTTCTTTTTTTAAAATTAAATCTTTAAAAAAGAAAGAAAAAACAAGAAGACATCTTTACTTTTCCGACTAATTTAAGGGAGTGTGGCAGGAAATATTTGTATCGAAGTTAATTGTAATTCTGCTTGTAACATATCCTTGAACGAACATTGCAAATGTAAAATGGTATAATAAATACATAATCAGTTTACCTGAGTAGTTAATAGTGTTTGCTCTATGAAAACCAACCCCAGGTCCCATCCCCTTACACAGATAGCCGAAAAACGTTTTTTTTTTATATATGTATAAGATATTTATATAGAGTTGGTTCCAAAAACTGAAAAATTAGCTTCCAAACAGTCGGTCTGGTTGTTCGAATTAACTACACAGATATACATTCAATTGAATTGAGCATAGTATTTAATAAAAGAAAGACTGCGAAATATCAAAAATAAATAATGTAATGAAATAATCTGCTTAATGCTAGTTTAATTTTAACCGATTCCAATTAAAAGTTTATCGGAATGGAATGCCAATAAGTGGTTTATACGTCGTTAAATTTAAACTACCCGCCAAGAAAGTATACGATAAAAATCAGGATAAAACGCTAAAACAGACTTACCAACGCAACGGTATGGTGAGAAACGACACGAATGCTGTAGTTATATGCTACACTATAAGATTGAATCTCGCGATTTCTTTATTTAGACACGAGAAATAAATGGAGGATTATTCGAATTAAAATGTTTTAATTTCTAAAAGGCATTGTTATTTCTTGTATCCGTAACGTTTTATATTTCGAATGAAGAGAGTTACAAATGATATAACATTGCTTCTTTTTGTGTTTTTATTGTTTGGGGAAGTCTGATGCATACAAGCAAACGCGTTCATTATTTATTTAAAGATGTTTATCAAAATTACTCCAATGCAATCTTTAAAAAAGATATTAAATTAATTAATAATTAATCTCTTGATATTTTAACTCTAAATCATTATGACATCGATAGCACATAAGAAATTTTTGATAGGAACAGTAACAAACAAAATTTCCAGCAGTTCGCAAGCGACCCTTTCGTACGCACAATTTCCATTTTGGACAATAGGAAACACACCTACGGAACGAGCCTGAAACGCGCTCAACGGACATACGTTCGGTCACGTGACCATCAATAACTTCTTTATGTAGCGGCGCGCACGTGGCGCCGCCTTCAAGCCGCAAATTGTCGCGCACGCTCAGAATGTGCTTTGGCCCGCCTGAAATACTCCGGGCATCGTTCACATTCTGGCGTCTGTTATTGATAGTTTTTCTTTACTTTATTATCCGGCCGCGTGTCGCTAGCAGTCATGTTTATGGAATATCGAGCACACGGAATTATGTAAAATTATCCACGCCATGGGGAAGAGCGCTACGTGGGATATGTATGTATATGCATTTCCTAGAGATTAATATTGCACTTTCACGAAGCGTCAATGGCACTGTGGTGGTAAAGAATAGGAAATGATTACGAGACGACTGTGAGAATCGAGAATACTCATTAATTGCGGCGCGTTTTAAATAGCATGATGATTTCAAAGAATCTAAAACATTAACAGTACGTTGAATATAGTAAACCCAGACAACACGTGCATATATTCATAAAATATTATCAGTGGGATATTTCAGGAATGTTCTATGGATATAAAAAATGGACTGAATTTTGAATGTTCCGAAATTGTTTCTCAAACGTTGTTGTCCTTAATACATTATTAGAATGCAATAGCTTCTCATAATATACTGGAATAATTTTAGTGAATATTCTATGAATCTGCAGAATATCTACTCAAAGGCATCGCAACTCTGCCCAATACCTGCCACAGAAGAAAGGAAAAAGTCAAAGCACGATTATCTATATATAAATAGAGGACATCGAGCAGAGGAAGCCGACCACACAACATAATCGAGTAAGAGAGATAAAGAAAGTGTAATTGATCACTGCCCTGACAGAAGTAATTCCGCAATCTGTCTCTTAATGGCAGACGCAGATGAGGAAATGTTTATTCCAGTATCGATCAGATAATTGTTTAACATTTTGCTAACAATATAAGCGAAACTTCGCTTGAAAATTTGTAGGTTGTGTCTAAGGGTAAATAAGAAATTAGCACCACATACGTTGCGAGTTTGTTCTTGGTATTTGAAGCGAACTCTGTTGTGTAAATACCATGGTTTTTTAAATTTATTATTTATATTATTATGCACGCAATGCATCTATGAAACAGTATTAATAAATATTTAAAAAATCCTTGAAGTAACAAAGGTTATGAATTAGATTTTTATGACTATATATTCTGTATCGGCCGAAGTTACAGCTGGATGCACTGTTTGAATAGCATCTGTAGAATATAAAAGAAGTAATTACATTGTCTTGCACTTAGCACTTATCACTTCGCACTTAGCACTTACCAATAACAACAAAAATATGAAATCTCAATTTAACATTTAGTGTGCTACTGACAGTTACCACCATAGAAAAGTTCGACACTTTTAAACGAACATTATCATTTATTTGATGTAAGTATACTTCCTCTTTCGCTAGTATATTCTGTACAGACAGACTAATCAGGCAATTCATCACCTTTCATGTTTTTATGATTAATTCATGATTGTCGTTGGTAACTATTAGATTACGTGTCCGTTTCTGTTAAACATAACTGTAAATCAAAATCGGAATCTTCCATCAGTTTCAACGATTTCTTAATATCGTTATTTACTTTTTTCACGAATGGCATTGTTATTTTGTTGCCTTTTACGTTTTACAAAAACCAAAATAAGTGTTGTATAAATATTTACACGTAAGCTAACATAAAAATTACTTACCTTACCACATTTGACGTCATAATAGGAATTCAATTAAAACCATTTGTAACTATTAACCTTGCTTTAACAAAAAATACTACATTGAATTATATGAAACAACGCTATATGAACCCCAATTGTTGACTTGCTCAATGCTAACGCCACGAACGCACGTCGCGCCGCATCAAGCCTTTGAAAAGTACACTGCCCTTCTGACAAACATTATTGGAAACAAGAGTAATCAAAACAGAAAAATATAACTAATATTGCATCTCTCATTCTAATGAACTGCTACAAACTTTGAAGTTTGCAAAATATTCCTTAAATATTCTCCTAAAATATAATATAATAAATATTCTCGTGAAGTGTATTAACAATACTTTATATTGAATATTTGGGAAATATTCTATAACCTATAAAAATACGCATCGAAACTTCTATGAATGTCCCAAAAAGTAGAACATTGTCTTCTGTGCTGCCTGGGAATGAAAGGTGGTGTGTAATTTAATACAAATGCTAATAAACATCATTTGGTTGTTATTTTAAAACGAATTTGTTTTAGCCTCCCTCTTGATGTTGATGTTAAAAATATCTTCAACTTCGGAACAGCAGAACTGCCTTAAGAGTCCTCTTTACTCTTTAAAACAAATTGTTTCATTCCAGTTTTATTTTGCAGTTTTTGTAGGTATTTCACGTAGGGTATCGCTTCTGTAGAATGTAGTAGAGATGTTAAAGAAAACTATTTTAATAGAAGAGCATGTTTAAACGTGACAGTTTTTGTATGGGAAGAAAAATCAAATTGTGAGTGACATTTGATACCAACAAATTTAACACAGGTATCCAATTTTCCCTATAATTTTGTCTACAATGCGTAAAAGAAATTGGTGTTCCAACAATCATAAAACTAGTTCCTAATCAATTCCAAAATCGTGCCATCAGACACCGTATTATTTCTGAACTAATTCAAAAACGGTGAAATCAGTTCCTGGGTCTAAGTACGAACGGACGGAGGTAGTAGTAACGCATGCGCTCGAAACAGGTGATTACTGATTCAAGAACGGGGAAAGTTTTCTCTGTTGCAACAAACCTAATAACCGCTAAAAAGTCATGAGATGGAAGAAATATTATTTATGGCTCTTTGATGATAAGAGATGATTAAAACAAAAGTAGTCAAGCAAAAATTGTCACGTGACTTCCGCTATATACAAAATTTAACATTTGTGACAATAATTGCGAAAAGTGCATTTTATAGTGGAAATGTGAAAAAATTTTACTAAAAGAAGTTGTTTAAAATGTGATTTCTTAATTAAAATTGAAAATAAAGATTTTCCCCAATTGATGCCGACTTTATGACGGTTCACTGTATATCGGGCATAGGTATCAATTATTGTACCATATTTTTTACAAAATGTTATAATTGATGTTTAAATATATTTTTATGAAAATTTTATGTGTTCTTTCTTTTGTTCATTCTTAATAATATTCTGATATTTTCTAAAATTAAGTATTAATTACGTTATTGAAATAATACACAAATGCAACGTAAAAGACAAATACTCCAAATTTAAATTATTTTATGTTATTTTTAATTCTTTATAGAAACGTTGCATAGTCTTTAGTTAAGCCGTATGGTTTACTTAAAAGAAGTGTACATCTGGTAATACCGCGTGTAACCAGTAATTAATCGGTGAGAATAATATGACAAGATGCGAGTGTAATAATGTTGTTATTCTTAACTGTTAGTTAATGTAAATGCTCAAAAATTAGTTTGAATATAAAGCAGTAGTCTTTGTGGAATTGAATTTAGGACGCGACTTTAAAAAGCTCCAAACGAAAAAGTCAAGGAGATTTATATCTGGAGACCTTGCTGGCTCCCGATCCACCTATCTGAAAAATGTTCGTTCAACCATGGAATTTGTTGCATCATGAACTGGTGCACATGTAAATCGTAAACATGTTGGCTGCGCTTGTATTTAATGGAGCATTATTCAATACATTCTCCGAGACATTTATGTATTCAGTTGCATTCAATCTATTCAGAAGAAATATTACTCCACAGTGAAGGTTTAAGATGCCTCTCCATACCATTCAGTGAAGATTTTTTTTCATGTCCAAATCCTCTAATCATTTTTAACTGCCCACCATCTCTTGAGAACATGCATTCGTCACTCCACAAAATAAATGGTAAACAGTTTGATTCTTCTTAGAATTCTGTTCTAAAACATGGAATGATGGGTGCATTTTTTGTCGCACGAAACAGTCTTCAAAGATTTCCTGTTAGCACTCAAAAAACATTTCTTTTATTCTTGGGATGTTCACTTCCAGGTTTATTTGTCTGGTGCTGCAAGTAAGATCCTCATGAAGTCTGCATCTCGATAATTGGGAACAAATTTGCCTGATGCACGAAATCTGATCTAATCTTCGGAATGTGTTGCTACAAAATAACGACGATGTACGAAACAATAACCGTTACATTGACAAACGTAAAAAAATTGACAAATAACTATTACAATCAACAAATTTAAATTTCAATCAAGCGTTTTCAGGCTCATATAACTTTTATGAATTAGAATTGTCGATTCATTTTCCAAGAATTTCTAACCACAGTGTATTTTGTGCAAACCTTGCGGCGGGTCTTGTATAATCATTGCCGATAAGTTAGTTTTCTGTTAAGTCAATTTGTTGGTGTTTGGTATTTCCTAAGTTATATGCAATTCTACCAGTATTTTTATAGTCTTTCTGTAACTATTTAATCATGATGGATCAATCACATGATGCAATTACATCGCTTACATTCCTGAATACGATAGAATTGGTAATTGCCGAAGTACATCCTTATTTTCTTGAAGAAGGCGTCGAAGATGTGCTGTCACAATTAAGAACTACATGGATAAAAAAACTTAATCAAGCAAGTTTTGGTAACGAAGAACTAAAAATACCTGTCAGAATAACGATGCCTGATACAAGTATCGTCATGTTATCGGTACCAAAAAGCTCACTAGAAGAGAATAAGCTTCAAACTATATTAGGTAACCCTCTCACAACGGCCATTATAAACATTACAAGCAATGTTAGATCGCCAGTGTTACAAAATTACGTTCACAAGGCATTAAATGATGTAAGACCAATAACGAACAGAACTTCCGATGCAAGGGTACAGCCGAAAACCGTCTTGACGTTAGAAGGAGAATCGACGAGCACGTCGGGTGATGACAATTCCTCGGGTAGTAACGAAGACACAGAGGGAAACGAGGATGAGGAAAGTTTGAATAGTAACGACGATTTAACCGATGAGGAGAAGTTCAATACTGAGAATATAGTGCTTTGCCAATACAGCAAAATTTTAAGACATAAAAACAAATGGAAACTCCAATTTTCTAACGGTGTTATGAACCTAGATGGTAAGGATTACGTTTTCAACACATTAAAAGGTGATGCGGTATGGTAATAACATATTGTTCACAAGATATTCTATTTTGTTTTAATTTATCAGTTGTTGTTTTTAATTTATTTATTTTACTTTAGTAAGTTCTTTAAATTTCGTGCATTTTCTAAGCTTGCATCTCAGTGAAAATACGTAATAGTATAAGAAAACTTATAGTTAATGTTGTGAAGCAAATAATTAAATAGCGAACAGTTGATATTCTGTATAGGTATTTTCCTTGTTTTCTTACTATGAAAGATAAATGTCTGCATAGGTTAAATTTAAGTATAGATTAAAACGTAAAATTTCATTTTAAAATTATTTTTTTTTTAATGCTTATGTTAGTCAAAATGACTAGAATATAATATTAAGTGATTGATGCTAAATTCTAACTTTTTTTTTTGTTTAGAAAGGTATTTGTATTTAAAATTGGCGGTCTTTTTAATTATTATCCCATATACTAAGACTACCAACTTCTAGTTAATAATTGTTAAAGTATCAATTAAAAAGTATATTAATAGATATGTATGTAAAAGAGAAAAGAATATTGTAGTGGGTACGTTAGATGATGCCGCCTAGTATGAGATCTATACCTGTGAAATGTTCTTTTGTTTATGTAATATTAATTATTAATATTGTTGGACATACTTGTAATGGACAATCTAGTATGAAATATTGGATAAAAAATAAGTTTAGTCCAATTTCTTGACATATGCAGCTGAACTCGCTAAAACCTACAGTTGTACTCCCATCCAAATTGTTACCTTCGCACCGTTTGGTAGTAAGGATAGTACTACGGGTACTATGTTGTGTTTTTTGTATTTATTATGTAGTTAAATAAACACCCTGATATGATATTGTTGTTATGAAGTGACACTCAAGAATTGTTTGCCTTATTCGAAAAAAAGTCAGTAGAGCTGGCATTACTCCTACTTATAGCAGCGTCGCCGAGCGAGGATTTGTTGGTTATGTCTGTGACTTCGTAATTTGTGCACTATTTGTATGGGAATTTATACTTCTACCTAGCAGCGTTAGTCACCGACTGTGAGTATCGAGGTGCGAATTGTGTGCGCGTTATTTTTAAACCTATCCGGTCATGCATATAAAGATATGTCAAACGGGCGAAAACGTAGAATATTACCATTTGCCGACACAATTAATATATTTATCGGTAAATACCCGAATTCACGATATAATGGTACAACAAATTTTTGCAAAGTTTGTGAAAATAATCTGATCTGCCGGCAGAAACGTTGCTTGTAAACAACACATAAAAAAAACGGCGTGACACCGACAACAGTATTTCGGTTTGACTTACTGTTCATGCTGATTGCTTGCGGTCTACCACTCCACTTGCTCGATAGATCAGAACTTAGGCACAAATTAGACGAGCAACCGTGCGGAAGTATATGCCATCTGTACGCGAGAATATGGAAAAAAAAATCAAAACCGCTTTTCAAAATATAAAAATATTTTAACATCACGGTGAACATGTGGTGAGAGAACTGTGGTAACGCACTTGATGCTGTAAAGTTTTTAACAAGTCATCCAGTTTGTCATAACGTCGCCTCCACCTCATCTAATGCAGGTAATACCGCTTAAGATGGTAAGCGATTTTTACAATTAGGAGCGATTATTTATTCTATTATAATTGCGAACAATACTTATACATGTAGATATTAATTTATAATACGCACACAATTTGCGCGCAAACATATTACGAGGTCACGGACAAACCTATTCCATTCTTTACACCCGGCGACGCTGGTATAAGTAGAGTAATACCAGCTCTAGTCTTCAGTACAACAAAAATAGATCAAATGTACTCACTGAATCTGAACAAAAAATGTCATTGTTACAACAGGGTTGGCCGAAAAGCTAGACACGATGCACTAGTGTTGCACTTAAACATAATTTTGGCGTGTTTTGATATTAATAAACCTTTGTTTTAATGAATATCTTTTTCACGTGATCGTATCGTCTTCCTTGCTATTTCATTAAATTGAAAATGGTTCCTTAGGAGTTCTTGAAAACGAACGGGGGCAAATTTAGTAAAAGAGGAATGAATAAGAATTTCAGATATGTGTTGTAGAAAGCATATTATTATTTAAAAAGTTGAAACTAGTGAGCATATGTAAAAAATATGTACTAAAACGCGTCTCTCGTTGCTAGAGCATCGTCTCCAGACTTTATGCCAAAAACATAGTTAATTATAACGGCTACTCTTCTATAGATGTTGATCGCATGTTTAAGAGTTCAAGATAGCCATTACGTAAGAAATTCCACGACCTTGATCCCGGTAGAAACTAACGGTAGAAAATTCGTGAAACTTCCCTTTCACGACATATCGAAATGTGTTGCCAAGGTTCTGAAGGGTCAAGATATGAACGTATGTTTCCGTTCGCGTATCACACTCAAAAACCTTCTTGGCAATCCGATAGATAAACCGAAAATGGAAGAAAGGTCGGGAATTTATAAAATTGCATGCAGTGACTGTAATGAAGCCTATATTGATCAAACGAAACGATTTAAGGAACATATCAGGTGTGTTCGCTTCGGTAGATTAGATTCGTTAAGTGTAGCCCAGCACATAAACGAAACCATGCATATTAAATTAGAAAACTTGAAATTGATTAAGAATGTAATGAGACGGTTTACATAAAAAACAAAAAATCTGACGAATAGAGAAAACGGACCGTTGTCGTACTCAGTTTTATTGGATTTATTGGCGTAAACCTTGCACATGTTTTATGTCTCGGGGTACAATAATAAGAGACCGTCTATTTGTCCGTATTGGGTTATTTATCGCACGTCTTAGTTTTAAGACACGTAGGCGGTAAAAGCAGGTACTAATAAATAATATTTTTCTCGAAAGTAGGGATAGAACAAGCATTTTTTTTTTTAGAGGTTTCTCACATTTGGTCACCGGTTGAGAATGTGGATGTGATCCGGATTAGTTAAATTAAACTTGTGTGGCGCGGATACTTTTGTGTTGTTGACCATACTACGCCACAGTCCTTGCTATAATTATTTATTATTTATCATTATTATAGGCCAATCTTGTATATAATTACACAGATTTCGCATTTTATAGCTAATTTTCTTTTGTAAATCCCCTCCTTTTGTTTTTCTAAACTTCTTAAGTTTATTTTACTTTTTTATTTTCTTATAATGCTTTTTGATTACCTCTAACAATGATGTTTAAAATTGAATTTCGAGATAATTTTCGCCGAAAAAGTATGCTGTCAAAAAAATTTTTTTGTATCTGTCCCTTTTAATTACTCGCTATCCCAAGAATGCCAGGAATCCAACGACTTGATACTTTTTGTGGTTGGCCCAATGATGATCATTTTCGATGTTATAGATGGCGTAAATTTGACGATCGGATTCCATATAATTTAGGCCGTGCATGAATTTTGTATTTTTTTACAAAAATGTAAATTATTGAAGACAACTTGTGACTGATTATCGCCACAAAGTGGAATCTTTTCTTTTCAACAAAGAATTAATAATATAAATTATCAAAACGCTGGAATTCGAATAATGAATAAAAACCATTATAATTAATTAGTGAATATTTAAATTAACAAGAGCAAAATAGTGAAATCTTTGCTATAGTGTACACAATCTCCATTTTCATTTGTTCCACTACATTTTGTACTTACACAAATATTTATATGTAAAACATAACATCAAACGGTACAGTTTTAGTGCAATCGATTGATTTCGCTGTACCTGATTTTTTTCATTTAAAACCCGGGCAAGCAAATAAAACATTTTGAAATCCCGGCGAAAGTTCAACACACAATCCGGGAATAGCTTGTGTCGAATAAAAATCCAAAGAGAGGAATTAATTAAAAACCGCATTAGCAGCGTACCCAGAAAAATAAATAAACAAAAATGTATAAACGACTGATAGCCCCGCGCGGAGGAGAAAGATAAACAAACAAATCGAGAAAAGATAATATCAGAGGAGCGTGACTTGTTTTTGACGTCGACCCTTCAAAAACAAATAGGAACGACTAATTAAATCAAAAGCAAACAATAATTTTGCGGTCCAGTTGGCGTATCTATTTGCGAACGTTGATGCTGCGGCGACTTTTTATGATTATTACGATGGCAGCGGCCTTCGATCGAAAGCGAACGGTGAAATATCGAGTCCTTGGATTTTTGATGTTTCACGCTGGAGATTTCGATTTTTAAATCTTATTTTATCAACGTGTACCAATCGCAGTGCTATATTTTGTAGCGTGTACTCTCGTTTATATTCGTTGGCCTTATTCAAAGAAACAAGCTATTGACATATTTCAATCCTATGTCGCTTAAGAAATACTTAAAATTTTAGCAGCATTTTGACGTACTACATTTTATAGTCTTTTGTCTGGAACGGTTTAAATTAAAATTTGATTCAATTGGCAGGTTCAAGTGTTAATTTAACAGTTATGTCGACTTACTTGTTATATATTTATAGTCTACCATTCGTACAGAAAAATTCGCTAGAATTTTCGTAGAATTCAACTGTAATTATTTAGCTCGTTAGTGTACGACAATGAACTTAAAAGTTCATTCGAAAAGAAGAAAATGAACAAAACTTTTACTACTTTTACTAGTAGAATTGTATTTCTAGATATAACCTACCGCATGGGTGAAAGACTATAACTTCTCTTAAAACAAGTAAAAATTAATTGGGTATAACAATATAGAATTATATTCAAATGTGGAGTGTTTAATATTCGCTATATACAATACAATTTTAAAATGGATATCGCAGCATTACTATTCAATTACCTTTCCAAATTTGTGGAATGGATTTCGCTGAACGGTTTTTATTAAAAAACAAGCCTGGTCGAGGCGCTTGCATACTTATGCCTTTTTGTATGTTAGAATTAGTTTCAATGTTAACTACCGCAACATTCACTACTGCTTTAAAAATATTTATAGCTTTAAAAAGATTTGTAGTACTATAGAGGGAAGCCTACTGATATTTATTCTGATAATGGAAAGAATTTTGAAGGTGCTTGTTCCGAAATAAACCAAATCCTTTGGTACAACTTATCCTTCTCCATCGATCTAAGTAAGGAAAACACAAGTTGGCATTTCATTTCATCTCACTCTTCTCATTTTAAAGGTATCTGGGACGCCGGAAATAAGTCGACAAAATCACATTTAAAGAGAGAGGAGTTCTTATTTCTCGTCCACTCTCTCCTTTATCTTCTCATCCTTCGGATTACAATTCTTTCATACCACCCCACTTCCTCGTTGGCAGAACCTTGCAAGAAAAACAAGAAACCAAACGTCTACAGAAATTGTATTGTAGAAAAAACAGCACTTCTGGGACAGGTGGTCAAAAGAATATGCTGGAGAATTACCGCAACGTCTGAAGTGGCAGAAGAACTTACCTGAACTACTATTAATTAATCAATCTGGAACAGCTGTTTCGTGGATACGTAAATCGTCATTGGGTCATACGGTTGAAATGCGCAAACGACTGGTGTTTTGCGTGTTGATTGACTAATGTCATCATCTTCAGAAAACGAGATTCATTGAGAAGAGGTTATTGAAGGGTATTATGAAGAATCGAAGAATTCTTACACTTGTTTTTATTTTTACATTTTGAGTTTAGTTCAAAATTGAAATAATAAATTTTAAGTTATTGAAATAAACATTATTAAATAGACAAAAATTGTTAAAAAGACAAAAACTGTTGTAACCAGATAAAAATAGTAATAAAAAAAAATAACAATTCTGCAATTATTCATAATATCCAACAACTTTTTCTCAACGAATTTCGTTTTCTGAAGAAAATTAGACAACGAAAAATGTATAGCACAAAACGCTTTATAACACTTGCTCAAAGTCTCTTACGGCCTGAAGATGTGTTTTGAATCCGAAATTGGTCACTATTAATTTGCTTTAATAGTACCTAAATATTGTGAGACGGTGGACCAACTTGTTTTTTACTTTTCCTTGACCATTAATTCACACAGAGTCTATATGGATGACTTTTATTTTAAATACAAGCAAGCTTTGAAACTATTTATAATATTCGAGCGAGCAGTTGAGTCAACTTCTACTAGACTACGCTATTTGGAAAGTCGATTACGAACTGATTGATTAATTCTAAAGTTACATTTAGAAAAGATGACAGATTTAGGCCACCCCAACTGCAATAACTGTTTACGCTCGAAGAAATTTTTACGCAACTGTATTGTAGCAGCTTCGTCGCCTCTCATCGTAAGGACGTCCGATTTTCTCTCGTTGCTTCTCTTTCGTCTGGCGCGCTGTCATTTTCAATAAGTGAAGCCCGGACTTTCGTTCCGGCCCTGTAATCGTCAGCGTGCGCCCCTAAGTGAAACCGGGGGTGAGTTTTCTCCTTTGCAACGCGGCGGTGCGGCAATGGTGGCGGCGACCACTCGGCTTATGATTATTAAATTATCCCATTAGGCTCGACCGGAGGGTTATAAATAAGTTGTCTATAGTTTTGCTTAAGGCCATTAGAGAAATCTCTGAATATAGTATAGAAACGGAGTTGGCGTTGAGCCTCGATCCGCGCGGCGGGCCTTTGTTGCCGGTCATCGAGGGTTCGACGGGCCGCGGCGGCGGATCGGTGAGTGGTAAGTGCGGATGTGGATGCGATGGCAGCCTGGTGGTGGCGCGACCGTCACCCGGTTTACTATACTATCTTGTCGTATCTGCGAGGTTAAGTGAAACCGACGTTCCCCCTAATTGATACTAAAAAGGAACGAAAGGCATAGATTGTAGGGACATATTAAAAACGTAAATTTTGTCAGACACAGATGCATGAAATTATCAAATTTGTATATACGTTGCTTGTAATAGCAAGGTGTGAACAATTTGTTGTAAAGATATATGGCGAGTGCTGAGATTTTACGAATTTTAAACTTTATTAGTGAAACTGAAGAGATGCATACGAAATACATTTTTACAGAAAACAACGAAAGGGATTTTTTTCGTTTTTTCAAATCATTTTATTGTTTCTCAAAGTATTTACCAACTAACGTTAAGACACCTTTGCATGTGTTCAAACCAATTCTCAAAAGATTTTTGAAGGTGGTACATACATATCTCCAAATCATAGTTTTTGAAGGCTTCAACAACTTTTTAAGGTGATAAAATCACTGTCCACGCATTTTTTGCTTGACATTCGAGAACAAAAAGAAATCGTTTCTCTCCTTCAAATAATCGATTGTGTGACATGCTGTGTAACAAGTGACAATGTCATGATGAAGGATGTTGCGAAGTTGCTAATTTGATCGATGACTTCTTGCAAGCAAATGGTTGTGTACCATTCTGCATTAGCTGTTCTCTGATCCTCCAAAGTAATGCTTGCGACATGTCCAGTAAAACTAAAGAAGTAAGCTTAAAAGTGCTTCATGAACGAACACCTAAACAGTTGATTGTTTGGGTTTCTTCGTCACTTGTAATGTTGCGGTATATTGATTTTGAAGTTTCTGTGTCGAATTTTTTTTAATATTTCCTTGCTTCAAATGACACGAACTTTCTCTGTGCTTATATGGAATCCATCGGGTAAAAGATCTTTCTCACACCTAAATGTTCATGCAATGATATGAATACACAGTAAACATTTTTCAACACTATTCAACACTAAAAGATAACACTACGATTTGTTCAGGGTAGTTCACACCAGTAGTGTTAAAATTGTACACTATTTTAGTGTATAAAACTAACACTACTACAACACTACATTACGTAGTGTTGTGTTCTAGTGCATTATACAGCAGGAACATAGTGTGGAAGATACACTACGGTTTTGTAATTATAGTGTATTTTAATATTCTGAAATAAGGGGCGTACATAAAACACAATAGAAAAAGTGCTTGTATTAGGCAAGCTAACATGTTCATGATGGTGAAACCTGAATACAGTACTTAAAAAAAAACAAAGGAAACCTTAACTTTAACCCCTTTATATTTTAGAATTTACTCAAATTGTAAAATTATCAGCTTTATTTGCCAGACAGTGAACAAAGAAACAATAGCTGAACGAAATTTTCTTTACTACAGAACATACGCGTTCATTCTTGTACTTAGATTGGACGACACATTCACAAAGACTAGCCGATAACCTCTCTAGTGTTTGCAATTTATAAAAATATAAAAATAAGTAAATTATCTGGAACTTAACGTAAGTTGAACGACGGATAAAACGCCTCAAATTAAAACAGTAGGAAACTGTTGCAAATTTATAGTTATCTTTTCAATTAGGTTCATATGTACACTCTACACTAAATATAGTAAGCATGACCACGCAAACCATTTGTAAACAATCTTTTCTGGCAGTGCTTCGTTATCAAAAGTTGAACGAAGCGATTTAAAATGTTGTCGCGTTAAAATCGTAAAAAATCATTCAACGAAAATCTTCATGTGAAATTTCATTTTTTCACAAAAATTGCTTTTACTGCTGCAATCTGCAACAATAACGAATATCAAATTTTACGAAAATACTAATGTCAAATCTGGAAAGCGCGATCTAATAGTCACCTGTAGAAAGTTTAAACGCTATCCTCGTAGGCATTCAATAAGATATAAATACGACGAGGATACGGGAGATTACTATCGAATATGTGGAGAAATCGTTAACAGATAGGTCTTTGAAGTTGCCCGGAATAAAAAAAAGCTAGGAAAGCTATTCCTAAGTGGGTATATACATAGTTTGAAGCAGGTGTCCAACATTTAAGATTTATATATATTTTGCTGATGAACAATTTATTTTCCAGTATAAAAGCTTTATACCTATTCATCAATGTGTTGCAAAGGTACATTGAAAATTTTTAGGCAACCCCATAGGCTTGCAGCACAGGCTGTACTGTGTTGTCCTACTTACTTACCTACTACTACAATTCAACTCTACACTAAGAAACTTAGTGTTCTATTAAATTGGGACCTAAGGCTTTAGTTCTACAAGTAAACATATGTTTAAATAATTCGAATTACAAATAGCGTAAATAATAATTTTACGGTGCATTGGTCTATCCTGTTATTGTTGTATTTATAAGCAGCTTTGAAAACCCAACACAACAAAATGAATACAAAATGAATAAAACCTAGGAAATACTCCAACACTGTAGTTAGTTGAATCTTCGCCAAGAATCAGCGCCTCCTGGAGAGTTTATGTAACATTACTTGCTAAATTATAAGTATAAATCTCAATTTTTAAATTACTGCTTTAACCTGTGGATTTAAATGTTTTACTTATACATCATAAATGCAGTACTGATAAGTAAGCCTGCAGAAACGAGTTGTGCTTCACAAAATTAGGAGAGACTAGACAGACTCGTGTTTATTCGTCTCTTAAGAATAGGTTCGTGTTGCCTACTGGTTTCCCCAAAAGTCTATAAAACACGAGTCTGTCTAGTCTCTGCTTATTTCGTAAAACGTACTCGTTTCTACAGGCTTCCTGGTAAGTAACTTTCACAATCTATCGCTAGTGGCTGGTGGTGACGCAAATTTCAAGGACAATATTTCGATTCCCTCGTCTATTTCCGTTAGACACGATATGCAACGGAACTGTACGAGGAAATCGAACTCTCGTTACGTTACGATGTTTTTTTTTTTGCAGATTTGATAATACGTATGTAATCAACAGGGATACAGATGTCTTGATCTCTTTACCACTTGTTTTCAGTTATGCTGTGAACGGAATTCGCCTCTATCTGTGTATGACCTACGTATTTTACTGCATAACCAATTCGGTAAGACCATTTTATAATTTGACGATGAACGATTCTGATACGTATAGCCGTCGCTTCACGCTATAGTTAAAGTTTGACGTTTTGAATTCCAGTAAGAAAGATTATAACCATAATTGAAGTAAAAACATCACTTTCTAAATTTTCATTAGCCTGAGACCATAGAAAACATGAAACTTCTGAATCATCTAAATTATAGAATGTCAGGTTAAGTACTTTTGTTTTAAAATATACAGCTGCCATTGCCAGTCGTGAACACAACAACAGTGCTTTCTGCGTGGAATACGTGGATCTTCATGCCCTTGGCTTTTCCTAGCGATGCATATTTAAAGAGAATTATTCCAATATTTTTGTGAGTTACGTTGATCTTTCTTTGGAGAGGTCCATTGTCCCCAATGTTTTCAAGAATGTTCGGCGAGAATATGCTCTTTTGTTTTTTTGTTTATAATTTTCAAGCGAAATAGAATGCAGGTGACTACTCCATGTTGGTTCTAAACACACTTTTCGAGTTGAAGATCGACAGTAATGCGATTCCATCTTCGGCAAGTTTCCTAAAATTTCTTTTACAGCTTTGTGATGCTCAACTTTTGGTTTACCTCAGAAGCAGTAGGTGTTTGTTTTTAAGTATCCAGACTCCCATGGATTTCTCTTCAATTGCTAATGTTGCGAGAAACGTTTTGTCGTATTCTTGTCGTCGATTTTGTTTTATTTCCATTCGTGATCTCCAAATAGTATTTAAATGCGATAGAACACAGAGACTTTAGCGCAATAAATAAAAAACGGCATTTTTTGATCTGTTGCAGTAGCAACGACGATAACCTGCATATGCACGCATTAATTTCGTCCCCAGTATTTCCAACACATTGTGTTCCCAGTAACAAAATACTATTTCAAATTCAACGATTACTCATTTTACTTCGTAAATACATGGTGCAGGTCGATGTTTTTTTTTTTTAGTAATTGTTAAATGACAAAAAGATTTATAGTTTATATTTTATTTATTGATTATATGGTCTTAACATTATTTATGAAAGATGATGTCGGCTAAGTAGTCACCTGTGGCCCTGGCTCAAACACAAGCTTTTTAAGTATGCTTTTCATTACATTCTCTTAGACTTCCAGTGTTATTTCGACAATTTTGTTTCAAATGTCGTCCTTAAGCATCAGAATTGCGGTTGCATCGTTTCTTCCTAAAAGTATCCGCACAGGAGATAAGCGGAGGCGGTTAGATCAGGATATCGTGGGGGCAAGTCGACATCACCATTTTTTAAATTATTCGCTCAGGAAAAGCTCCTTCAAAATTTGTATCGTAGCGCGATGTGGCACTGTCCTATTGAAACCATATGTGCTGTAGTTCCAACTGGTTCAATTTGGATAGAACAACATTTTCTAACATATCATGGTAACGATTACCAGTAATTGTTGAAGCATCATCTCTAGCATCCTCAAAGAAATATGGCCCAATGATGCTGCCGGCTCAAAAAACAAACCCAGCCGTTCATAGACATTTTTCCATAGTTCTTGCGTCAATTGAATTTTATGCGGGAATAAATGCAAATCTATTTTGAAAACTAACAAATATGATGGAGACGTTCGCAGTTCCTACTCGGGGCATATACCAGAGCCCAGGCGTTTACGAACCCTCTGCCTCACTTTATCAATATTTTCTAGCGTACGTTGGCTACATTTTCGAAATTTTTAAAAATTATTCATTGTTCATTGGTTAATTTGCTTGGATTAACACAAAAAACCCAGGCCCATTTTCTTTACGTATTGACAAATGAACACTTATTCACATAAAACAATTTGATAATTTCAATACGTTGTTGTGGTGTTAGATTCAACATAATAAATTATTATCAACCAAAATGGTGGAATCCTAGAACATAAAACGCACACTGTACTGAGAATGTCATTATAGCTTCAAACAAATTGCCACGATCCTGTTCTTCCTGTGGTTGCCTTCCTTACTCTTTTTAATTGAAGTGATCATGATTAGTTTCTACTAAATTAAACATTTTTTAATAATAACATTTAACTCTTCGCGTGCCGCCAAAATGCAAACACTCGTTAGGTAATAAAGATCTTTTGCTCAAATTCGTCCTCTTAAACATATCACTTTCATAATGAAGTCGTAGTATTTTCCCCCTTAAGAATTGTTTGCGCGTTTAATTAAAAATCATATTCATTTTGACATCCTTTTACTCCAGTAACTGGTTTAATGATCACGCATCAATGTAATTACTAAACGTATGCTGTACGCAGAGAGCAAAAACTGCGTTCACGGGAGCAAGTGACGCTGAATAAAGAGTACAGTATGCAGAAATGACACGGCGCAACCCTTCCTATCGGTAACCTAATATAATCCCTCTTCATTAGGTAATTGCCAAGTCATGACAGAGAGAGTTGCCGTTCATTGTGCGAGCCGGTGTGTACGCGTATGCGTCATTATACATACGTAATCGAATCTACTGTCGATACCCACTGATTTGTAAACGTATTTATTATCATTATAGCGAGGTGAATCGGGTCCCTCGGGCGATACTGTAATTTCAGAACAGAGGACCGTCATCCTCAGAGAAATGGAGAGTAAATAAACAAGGTACGTGAGGGGATTAAAAGGAGAACGAATAAAATTGATGATAAAAGGACATAGTTTAATCGTCTGTACTACAAGAATTTTATTATATTTAATATTACATTGTCCCGACAGTACTACCGCTGAGTCCCTTTAATTTTCTATTATTAATAATAATGTGATGAATATTTCGTTAGTTTTCATATAGAAGCATAAAAGCTACCGATGAACTCTAGGTCACTTTACTCTCTAACATTATTCACTTATTCATTTTAAATTTACATTATCAAATATTGTCATGTTTTACGAGGGGAAAATTACCGACAATTTTGAAATTTATGATTTTTCGAAATTATTTACATGATGGAAGTGGCTCCAAAATACTAATTTTTTAGATGAGTTTTAGAAATTTTAATGAGGCTAACTAAACTTATATAGCGAAGTTCTACTTCATAAACGCTATATTTACGTGGTTTCTTTTTGACAATCAGTTACTTTTGATCAAAAATACGACCCAAAATTCCAATTAGAATTCTTCACCTTTCGATTGGAGATAAAGCATAAGTTACTTCAACGACAGGTAGACAAAGTCAATTATCAAATCATGCCATTGTTTAATAATGTTGGCGATTGTTTTATTTCCACCGCCACTTTTGATGATTTTACTAATTAAAAATATCTTGAAATCGAATTACAAACGGATGCTGTGAATTTTGATGTATATGCGACGCAACCGTAACTAAAATTAAAAATAAAAAAAGTTTTTCCATGATATTTTACGCCATATATATAGCCTTACAATTTTACTGCTAATTTTGATGAAAGCGAACGATTATTAATTGACTGATTACACTGATACTTAGATAGAAAAATATTACTTTAATTTTGAGGTTTTGGAAAATGGCAAAATAGAATACAGAAGAAGCTTTTGTCCGCTCTTCACCGTCGTGGATTTTACGTGGACTTTACCACCCATAATAGGCCCGAAAAGGAATCTTATTCGAGGACTGGAGCTCTCAACCGCTAGAGCTAAAGAAACTTTCACTTCGGATGGGTAGATAAACTGAAGTCGCTAGATGAGATGTGTGGGTGCCGTGGGTGCTGGCAGACAACTTCTGAAACGATAGTTGTAACATTATGATATCTTTCTAAATTTGTTAATTTCATAATTGGTGACGATATTTTTTTTTTAATTTTAAATGTAAACAATATGTAATGTAGGAAAATCTTCACCGTGTCTCTCTTAATTTTGAGGCAACTTATGCAATTAGGACTTCAAAGGGGCCGTTCAAAGAGAAGTCAGTTTTCAATATTTTTACACAATTTTGAAAAGTGAAAAAATTGTGTTGGTGGATTACATCAGAAGACTTACTAAATTATATTTGGGCGCGGCAAATTAAAAAGTCTAGTTTTCTTTCTGTAAATCCATATTAAACTAACAAATTCAAATTTATTGGAAGTGTATGATTTGTTTTTTTCACTGCGGTAAATAATAACAAGTATCGAAGATACGAAAGGGCAGGGAAGTCAATAAACATTGAAGTCAATTATCTTGAGGAATTATCAAATATAAACGTTAAGACTTATTCTCAAAAAAAAAAAAAAAAAATTTTTAAATTTTTGAATTGTCATTGCATTGTTTGAATTTTCTAAAAAGTGCTTTTGGATCAATCGAGGTTTCTAGGATGTACTAAGTTGTATTAACACATGTTTCAAATTTAGAATAAAGCTTTGAAATAAAGCGAAATATTGGTTGAAATTTAAGAATTATTTTCTTAATTAAGCCATGTATAAGGGAGGCTTTTGTTACAGCAAGCTTTTTTAAAGTAAACTACAGTCGTGAAAGCTTATCTCCCATCATTCCCTAGTCAAAATGTTAAAAAAGCGACCTGCGTGAATCCTACGTAGATAAAAATACGGAGTTATGTTGATCTGACACCGGTTTATCACCATCTGATTGATCTCTCACGTCCATTTGTATTATTGAAAATCGGCGGAGTTAAAATTTTACGGTGTTGAATAAGAACAAAAAGTTTTGATGTAACATATATATTTCGGTGAAAAATTTTTCCGTTTTGGTGTTAAGAATTTCCCCTTACCCCAAAATTGCCTTGTTTAGTGTTTCTTTTCTGGCGGTGAGAAAATTCTCCGTTTCGATGCTAAAATTTTTCTTTTGTGATAAAAATTGCCCTATTTCAGTGACAGATTCCTGCATTTTAGAGATAGAATATTTCCCCTGACGGCAACGGCGAAGAATTTCTTCATTTCAATGTTATTTTTTTTGCTTGTACCGCTGTTAAAATTTTACCCACGCGATGAAAAATGTCTCTCTCGGTGTTGTTGTCTTTCTTTTTTTTAATTATTCGAATGTTAATCTACACGGATATAATTTCTTTAAAGTAAGATATGCATTTTGAATGATACTTGAAAGAATTATCTAAAATGACGCTGAAATTCCGCAAAAGAAATCTAATGATTAATATTTACGCAAATTAAATGTTTAAATTTGTTACAAATTTGTGATTACTTTATCTTTGATTTAACAGGATTCAAATCGATGTTAAATTAGTACTATAATCTCAAATAATTTATTTATGTCAAAATTTAATTTAGCTACAGCGTTTATTTAACCCTGGTGTTTTAGCTCGTTTACGAGCGACAGAGTATAGAGAGAAAGTAAAGTTGGACCCAAGATGGAGCGTTGAGGCACACCTTGAGGTATTTGAAGCGGGTCAGAAACATTTCCACCAATTTGGGCATATTGGTAACGAGGAAATAATTAAACATTAGGCGCGAGAAATGTCACTCAGACTCCAAATATTAATTAGATGAACAAGACATATGTTGTTGTAGACTTCCGCGATCGTTGGTTTCTTTTAAAGAATTTGGATTTCCGGGTTGAAACCGCGTCGTAGTTGCATGAGAATGCCGGTTGCGGTTTCAATCCGGAAACCGAAATTCTTTAAAAGAAGATGAACAAGAGTCTGTTAACCGTAGACCAAGTTTACTGATGTTTGTTTTTTATGTTCTCAAACTCCCTCCGTTGGCATTAGTAGCATAAATATGTATCTTTATTCTGTGTCATTGTTGTTAGAATGATAACTATTTGTCATAATTAGAATTATATTTCTTACTAAGGATGAACGAAATACTTTTCTGGTGATGATATGGGACCGAGTAAGATCTTATCAGAAAATGGTGCACCTAAACAATGTTAGTTTCTCTAATCGTGCGTCTGCGGTTTCTACGGTTTGTTGAATAGTTTAGCGATTTGAGCGAACAAGGACCATTAGGGACCGTTCAGAATCTTCCACGGAAGAAACAAATTTCATTTTAATAATGGGGTATTTTATTGAAAACCTTTGTAATTTTGCCCGAATGGTAACTCCAGAAAATAAAACCCAATAGTCTTAGGTTCATCGCCTACTGAAACGAAATATAAACTACATACAATGCAACAGTTATTTGAAGATGATTTTGACCACAGAATTGAATTTTACGAAATTATGATGAACAAAACAAATGAAGACGAAACGAATTCTGTATACGTATTATTCAAACGAAGTTATCGTAAACAACACATAAATATCGGCATCCTCCGCACCACACAAGTTTAATTTATTATATAGTAATATAATAATTAGTCCGGAACGGCCGTTTCGAGGACACGAATGGTCCTCATCATCAACCGGTGACCGAATTATATTACTATATAATAAATTAAACTTGTGTGGTGCGGAGGGTGAAAATACTTATGTGTTGTTTACCATACTACGCCACAGTCCTTGCTATTATTATTGAAGTTATCTTTATACTTAGCGTTTTCGTCAATAAAAATTTGCGTTATCGGAATGAAGAGGACCCACATTGAATGTGTGAAGACCGCCAGTTGGTACCTACTGTTTTATGAAGGAAAATGTATATCCATGAAAAAAGCAATTGGTCCTAACTTCACCTTTGCAGTTCGTTATATCTGGAACGAAGCATTTCCTAACAAATGGATTGGAAGGAGAGATCAAATTGAGTGGGCGCCTGTTCACCACATATATCTCCTTTAAATTAAATTTAATTTAATTTAAATAAAACCTGTAAACCTTCTAGATTTAAAGACATTTTTTGTGTTTAAAGAGATATTTTTCCAAAATATTATATTAGATATTTTTTTTTAATTTTGTTCTAAAACTTCTCTATCTAATCTAATCTAATTAATTAAATTAGTTAGAAGAAAGGCAGATTTGATCAATTTTTTTCAGCTTCAATAAACGAATTATATGACTTCGTTGTATTTTAAACGATATGTGTAAAGCTTACATATGTCACCTTGCATTTTCCCTATTCACAAAAAATTACACCAAAGCATAATACCTCGCCGTTTAATCACGTGGAAGAGTGTAATTGCTCTGTTTATCCCCGGTATAAGCTCCGAACACATCTGGCGTCATGAATATTAAAATGGGACGCAAGTGTACGTCAGAGGTATAAAGCGCCGTGAACTGAGCTTTCGCCCAACTTTTACTACGCGGCCCTCCATTATGTCATAGTAACAAGTTGCGCGATGACCATTTTGTTGTGCGCGATCTTAAATATTTAATAACGACGATGCTTGGCCTCCATAAAGCAAAGAGAGGGCGAACCCGGTAGGAAGGTACTTAATTTTTCCTCGTGGGCCTTTGCATTAGTTTTACCGTTAAGAGCTGCTGAAGTTTTACGCGCTTTCTACGTAAACAGGGAGTTACCTAACCCGGAGTATTTAGGTCCTTTATATTCTTCATGTAGCTGTTAGTTTTAATGGTTGTTGTACTTTTATTTTGGAAAATTTTAAGAAAGAAAAATACGGTGTGTTATGACATCGTAACGACGTTGCTAAATTTCTGGGAACACCTTCACTGAGGATCTAATAACTTAACAACGTAATGTTCTACTCTTCCTTTACTTTCAGCATTTTATTGGTGTTAAAAAACGAAACTTAACCCAATTTTTAAGTTATGTTCATAGAGACAAACAACCATTGAGTACTTATTTCTTGGTCTATGTTCTTTCATTTTTAATTGATCGATAAATGCAGTAATCAACGATTACATGCTATAAACTGATAGTACGAAGAGAATTTCAATGTTCTTAGTCACCGATTTCAGGGCCTGTGTCACGAAAGGAATGCTAATATGTTCAGCATCGTCCAGTATTCAACCAAAATCTCCTCTATGGTGTCATATTTGCCTCTTTAACTTCATCTCCATCTTTGGTAAGAGGAAACAGTCACGAGAAGCCAAATTAGACAAGTGTGCCTTGTCATGTCCATCTTTAGCTGCCTTAAGACGTCCCATGAATATTGAGAAAACTTATTAGTAAAGAATTTGTTGTTACGAAAGTTGTTTTTGACTTATTATACTTTCTTTGGTCGAGGTCAAGATGAACCACTCCACTGCGACAATCTTTGTGGTATAGCTTCGAGATGATATCCATAAATCCAACTATCGTCATCTGTGGCAACCTTACAAGTCTCATTAGTTACAGAAAATCGCAAACATAATCAACATAATAAACCAAAATTATTCACTAACAAAGAACCTTTCCACTTAAAGGATGTCCCAACAAGAACGGAAAATTAGAATTTTAAATATAGTAAAATAAACAGTTTTTTGAAAAAATGCCGAAATTTTTATTTAATCATAAGACAGACACGTGGAAACGATGGACAAATATTATTCATCGTCATGCCTACTGACTATGACTAAAAATCAAAACGTTATTCATGACTAATGATTAAGAATTTAGTCATAATCATGTAGACAACTACATTAGTAACGACTAAATACGGTAATCACAAACGAAGGAAGAACGAATAATTGATTATGTATTAGTCATGAATGACCATTATTCATGAATAGAGTTACCATTTCCGTGCGTAGTGCCAGGATTGTAGTAAGTATATGATATGGAATAATTAGATTTTTGATTTGGAAGAAGTTTGCGAAAACTACCCAAAATGGAGGTGGGACAATAATTCATTATGGGAGCTGTATCCTCGGATTTGTGATTGGGTGTAACTTGCGCAACCATCCAACTATGACGAAAAATACCTGACTCCAAAGACCTATTGAAAACATGGGAGACAAGATGAAGTAAAGTGTTCTTACAGGCTTTTATAAAAATATTTTTATTAAATATTTATATTTTCAGCTGCGTTGTTGTCATTCAAAAAATCTATGCGAGGAGATACTTAATCGATTGACAATGAAACATTCTCAATAGCTGCAATGTTTGAAGGAGCTGGTAAATTAAAATATAGATATTACTAGCCAATGTACAATTAAATTGTTATGTTTAGCTTAGTTCTTTAGTTCAGTATTGTTGCTGAACATGACAGCTTAGCTTCTGAAACATGCGTTTAACACTAGTGACGTTTTGTAATCTTGATACCCGTCATGTAAAATTTTGTGATTATCTACATACTAACAAAAGTATTATAAACAAATTAATTCATCGTGAGCGGAAGAAGCCAAGTCCAAAACGGAATGTAGTAATTTGAAGTCGACAATCAATGTGCTTCTACTTTAATCTGTTTGAAAAGCTATAGTTTTCAACAATTACATTTAAAGCTATTGTGTATGCGCCTCCTATAAGCGTATAAATTTAGTACAAACCGTACGAAAACAAAATAATCACAAATATAAAGTGCTAGTTAAATCACGCATATATCGACACAATAAATCCTCGAGAAACGTGCAGAAAATTCGACAAAAGTGACGTTATTCCAAGCGAACACATCGAATTAATAAACCCTAGGCTGCGCAATAAATTTCGATTAGAGAAAATCTGACAATACGTCGGATAAACGTGTATAATATATCGCAGGCGATGAAAGAGAAACACTAAAAGCAAGGATGGCATGGAAACGCGAGGATAGACGAGATATACATAGGTATACGCACATACATACGCCGAATGGCTGCTAGGCGCATCGAACACTAGACCAGCAAAAAAAAAGAACATAGGGAGGGTAACGCAATAATCCGACAGAAATAAAAAGCTCAACGAGGCGTAAGAATGCGCCACATGTTTGACAATCTATTGCCCGCCGGTCCACTACCTTCTCTTACCAAACTTTGTTACCTATTCACGCTGTAAGCTTTGAAAGTTTTAATGTCGGCAGTGGTATATAGTGGTAGTAATAACAGCTAGTCGACTAGACATTCATCAGTTCATGGTGTTTTATTACCGTGCTTTTCGGTCGTCTTGATTTTGCTTTATCGATGCCCATATGTTGGCTACGACATACGCTGGATATTTGATGGATAGATACTGTCGATAAGTTCAATTTTAAGAGCGTTTCCATTTAACATTTCGGGCATGACGAATAGAGGTTTTTATATTTCCGAGGAGAGAAGTTACAGAATTTATCGTTTTCCAACTGAAAATATCTCTGCTCTGGTATTTTTCATATACAAATAGCTATTCCATTTTTCAAGAATGTAAATTCAAAGAACGAAAGGCTTATGGGCATGCTAAATACAATGTTTCGACGCTGCGAAGTCCCCTTATTTTGTTTTTTATAATAATCTCTAAGATCTCTTTTTTTCATGTCTGGATATAAATTTAATTTATGGTTGATTCTCTTTAAAACCGCATATTTAGAAATGTTAAGAAAAATTATGAACGTCAATTACACATGCTGCTGTAACATATTAAAAGTTGACATTAATTTATGTGGTGATTTTTTTAATCTTTACAAAATATGTTATAACTACAACAAAACGAAATTTCAATTGAATTTTTATAGGTTATTTTTTATCCACTAAAAATGCCCTATGAACCTTTTGAAATTGTTTGAATGTACAGTTTTTTTGTCGTAAACCTTCTTTTGAGATTATACTTTGCGTACTTAATTCTATGTAATAGCAAATATAAAAGCAAATTAATGTAATGTATCAATCAACGTATAAGTAATGAAGAGGCTATTATTACTATTTTGCGAATATTTCAAAAATTATTTAAATTTTTTTAAAATAATTCTTCCAATGTAAAATGCTGCTTTCAACAAAAATGCGGAGTTTTTCAGGATTACTAAGTAGTGATCCTGGCCGCCACTTGTTACTGTAAAGTTCAAAGATTTCTTCACCCACCTATTCATGTTGTAAACCTTACTTTAAATTTGAAGCTGTTTAATGATGTTCGTAATTTTATTCAAGATTTAAGTAGCAATAAAAAGTTCTGCAAACTTGCTAACATAGAAATTTTGTATTGTCTAGACAGACACCTTCTGTTTGTGAAATATAAGAATTATTACCGAGGATTAACCTTAATAGATAAATTTAGGTCACCCGTTATGCCACTTTAAATTATTGCTCATGCCTAGTTTCGAAATTTGAGAAGTGCGTTCCGAACATGGGATTTCTGAAATTTGTAAATTACGCATTAGCTTTTCGATTTCACAAGAATTACTTGCAATTATTTCACTGAATTCTTCGTATTTTTTTTTATTTATTATGATTCATGCAATCAGTGATTTCGTTGACAATACAGGGTGAGTTGGGAAGAATAGACCAAACTCCAAGAGTGTGAAAATAATGTAAAAGAACTCATATGTTTTTATCCGATTTTCATTTGTTAAGTTATAACTTAATTAAAAAAATTTAGATAGCGTTTTGAAAATGATCCATATATTCGCTTGTTTTTGAGTTCACACGTCTTAAAAAAAATAAAAATATTCTTGCGTTGATTGCCCATGTAGAACAAAAAGTCGAGTATGTTCTACATTAAAAATTCTTTTCGCTTCGAAGGGCTTGAGATTGGTGCCCTATCAGTTGCCCTCCAGAGTCTCCACCCACTAAACTATTGTTTATGGGGCTGGTTCAAAAATGAGGTTTACAAGATAAAAATCGGCGCTCGGGGCACACTAATTGGACGTATTAGAAATACAGAAGGCGATATTAAAGATAGACATGAAGTAATCAGGAGAGCAACAGAGGTACCTTTCGTAGACGAAGCACAAAATGTTTAGAGGTCAAAGGCGGTATTTTTGAACATTTGTAACATAATTATTAAAAAAAATGATAATATATAAAATTTTGTTTATTTGTAATTACTTGTAAACAAATGTAAGTTTTCTTACATTATTTTCACATGCACAATACACCCTGTATATGCATACCGGACTAAGTTTCTGGAAGTGCAAAATTTGTTTTTAATGCGAAGTTTCTCTAGCCATAGTCACGATTACTGCACAAGTGAACGATGACACTTATACAGGTTTACAACCCTTTGATTGGCGAAAAGGCATAGCGTGTTAAATAAAATAGTTTTATTAATTTTAAATTAATGTTTTGTTCTCAACACACACCACATTATAGTCTATAGTAGGATCGGTGGCTCCATAAGGGAGCTGCGTCCCCTCTTTCATATATCATTTAACATTTCAATGTCAATTCATAAACAAAATATTCAAACTTATATCATGCATTTAATACAAAAACACAATTTTATTCCGGGGGTTACGTTTAATACCATAGTCAATATTGTAAAATGAATTATACCCGTCCAATAAGTTAGAATGAAATATTTTGGCCGCTATGAAGACGCGGGTGATGCTGCTATTCTAACGGTAACACGCCCGACTAAAGAACCAACCACAGTCGAACCGGTATATGCACGATTTTTGCGGCCAGTTTTTCCCGGTTTTTAGTTCTGAAGTTCTGAAAACTCTTCGAAAAAAATCGTAGAAACTCCGACGGCCCCCTGTTGTTTTTCAACCCGAAAAATCCTTCTTAACGAGCCCTCTTTTAACCCCCTATGTCATTTTAAGTTGTTTGACTCCCCGCGTCCTCTGGAGCTGTGGAGGTGGACATTTTTGTGGTTAAATAATAGACGTTGACGTGGTATAATCGACCTTTTCGCTAATTTAGATCTGATGCTTTTAGAACAAAAATTTCGTCAAATTAAAAATTCTAATTTTCAGCATTCAGCTAGTAATAACTCCAAGTATTCAGATAAGCGAAGATTTTAAACGTCACACTATATATAATAAGCGGTTTTTCATTCATTTGTAGCGAAGAATAGAATGTATATAATTCTTCCTTCTTATTTCTTTTAAAATTAATGTCATGGATCCAAACGTTTCTGCTTTCTATGTTACTACTTATTACTTAAGTACACAGAGAAAAATTTTGGGACAGCAATCCCATTTTTAAAATAAGAACAATTTATACTAATTGTAAGAATTACAACACGTTAATTTAATCTAACAAGGTAAGTAGTCGTATTAACAAAAATTATAGTTGGTTTTAATGTAAAGTGACGCTCTCCAACTTAGGGCAACTACTCTTAGATTCTTAGATTAAGTTTTTATTCGAAAAACAAAAGGATTGCTGCCCCAACATTTTTCTTTTTATATTTACACTTACGTCTTATCAATAAAAAAAATCCATCTTCAACTTCTTTTTTAAATTCAAACATTTTGTTTTTATAAGCAGTAATTACTCTTGTACGCTAGATACCTAAATCTGTGAATGCAATCTGATGTGTTCGGTTACGCGATCACTATTGCGGCTGCCACCGCCATGGCCACCGCAGTAGTCTGTTGGGTGCTTAAAGCTGCATGAAATTAATGTAAGAAATAGACAGATGAGATCAATAATCGGCTTTATCATAACCTGACCTAAATTTATCTCTAACTGCACGTGCTATGTTTAATAGCAGTTTCTGCAGTAATCCTGATATACAAATTGAAAAAGAAATGCAAAAAATTATGTTAAAGTTTGACGTATGAACATCACTTAAATTTCTTTGTAATTTCGGAAACTTGTTCTTATTAGGAGTAAACTGTTGTATTTTCTTTGCGCTGTATCTTCTTCCCTAAGCATTTTTTATTCTTTCTACGACTTAAGTGTGGTACGGTAAGTGAATATTCTCTTCCTGCTGGTGATTGTTTCCCTCTGAATTTCTCATGTTTTATTACTACTTTTCACGTACAATTAACAATTTAGATTCTACACCTACAAAACGAATTGTTTTAAGGCTTGAAATCCTTCATTTAGCCACCTGCGTCTGCGTTTTATGACAGAATCAGAACTATCGTACATGAAAACTTCTCGGAAAGATGGGACATCGCTTTGACTTATTCCAACAACCAGAGAGCAACAAAATACCCGACGCTACCCAGAAGTGATCTTCGCATGGTTGTTAGAATTGTAATTACACATTCGGGGTTACAGAAACATCTCTTCAGACACATTATTAGGAGGGAATTGTCTCTGCAAGGGTCCTATACTGGTGTCAATTAGATGGTACATGCTTGGTGAGGAATGGCTACGCCTTGCCACCGTTAAGGTGATTCCTTTGAAAAATGTCCTAACCTGTATCAAAGTTGGTTAACGGCCTAATGGGCTTTACCGCACATGCCATCCTCTGGTTGCCCATAACTTAAAAAATCTTTCATACAAATATTAAAACGTATTAAATCCGAAATAATGATAAATTTCAAAATAAAATTAGTTTATCTAATATCTCCATAAATATTTAACGGTCCCGGCGCATATATTTAGTGGAAAAACATACGAATGGAATAAATAAACACTTTCATAATTATTTATTTAAAACCATTCAAATTTAACATTAATTAATTAAATTATTATAATTTTGTTTGTTGAAATACTACACACTAAAACACTTTATTTAATGCATGGTTGCTCTCTAAATATTGCTTTAATTTCATGTAAAATATTGACAAATTATTTCATAAGCGAAGTAAACTCTTCGCTTTGGTTATGATACGGGCTGTTTAGCCGTCGTAAGCAATGCAATACAATAATAGATGCTTATTTCTTTGAGTGTACACATTTTGAATGACAAATACAATAATCGCAATCAGCTACATTTAAGTATTCAAGGTTTTTCTTCAATTCTGAAACTCCGCAGAAATACATTTTTTAGATCTTTGCTAAATAATAGACAATTATGATAAGCACAAACAAAGGAGTTGAATCTCTATAATGGGATTGAATCCTTTAATATATGACGTAAGCTAGAATAACTTTTCTAATGCCTGTAACTCTGCTAGTTTAGTACATGAATTGTTGCGAGTTTCTCTTAAAGGCACCGAAGATTTCGCAAAGATTAATCATGATTCGAGACTTTTAAAAAGATTATGCGATTGTTTTTAGCGCCAAATTAATCGGTTCTAATTCTATATCCAATATTATATTTTAAAAAAAGGAAATTCGGGAAACATTGTTTTTAAACAACGTTTAACTGTTCTTCATAGCTGACTAGATACCACAGAACTCCTTGGTTTTTATTCGAAATCTATACAAAACAACGCTATGTTCCCATTTGTTTTTGTAACATAAAGCTCCAGTACTGTTAATTTGTAAGCTGCAATAAATAACTTCCAACATATTAGAAGATGGGTAGATACTGTACACAAAACACGCATATAGACTTATTGTTAGTCCAAGAAAGAGCAAACGAATTTTATTTATATTTGATGCAATTGATCGAAGAAGATTTTCTTGATAAAATGTCCTACAACTTCACACAAAACATCTGAAAACTATTAGCTAAACAGAGTTTTTATCTCAAAAAACAAAATGAATTTTATTTGGATTAAACACAGAAATACAACTTGATTTAAATATGTTCTTGGTAGTTATTCACTTGTTATTTAAATATATTATTACGTTGGTTACTGAGGCATAGTCGAAAAATATTTATAGAATACATTAATACCTAAGTAACCTTTTAATTATAACAATGAAGTAAATTTTGTAAAACAATTGATTAACAGCAATAAGCCTCTACATAAAAGCCTTGTTTTCTACGTCAATACATTTCAGCGGTTTTCAAATTCTATCAGTAAATTTTATTTCAGCTTTTCATTGCAAAACCACGGTTCTCAATACACGAAATAAAATTCAGCAAATGAATTTTCACGATTAAATACATTTCATTATCTTTGGTAGAATGCTCATTATTTTAGTCATTTAGTCTGAGGAAATGTAATACAACCTAAAATTATACGTTTATTTACGGGAAGAACTAGTGCTGGGAACGTAATGTTAATACCGAAATTAGTGCTAAATGTATTTAGATATCCACCTATCCTAGGCGTCGTTTATATTACGGCAAACTGCGTATGTATACATACATCTTCACACATACTCGTATATATACATAGCTCTACATATACATATATATGTACACAGTCGTAGGTGGTGAGTGTTCGTCATAAGGGTGTCTTTCCCCCTTGTAAATAGAGCCGGGGCCGGCTAAAAGCATATCTGTGTATGAAGTAAGTGAATTTGGTCTGAGAGAAGATACTTTTAGAAAAGCGGTTGCCGTCTAGCGACGGCTGTCGTCGTTCGCGAAAAATGATAAATATCAAAACTCCCTTCCATTTCGCTCACACAGTTTTACTCCCGTGTAATACGTATTTGTCAAAGCGATAAGAAAAAAGAGAAGAATTTTTTTAATGCATCTATAACGATTCGATATGAAGTTGGAACGAATACAAGTTATAGATATTTAATAATGCTTACATAATGGGTAGCTACAAAGATTTGTTAACCCCGTACTGAAGCCCAACTGCTTACGCCCTGGTTTCCTTACATTAATCTATATTTCAAGTCAAATTTCCAATCACTTTAGCCTGCTGTATCCTATAAGTAGTAATTAATGAAAGTGTTTTCCTATCCCTATTTAAAGGATTGCTAGGATAAAATGATTATATGTCTTGATCCCAATGACGATTGAAATTTTGATACTTTAATTATTATATTTAAGGTTTATATGTAGCTTTAAATAGATTCTTTGAAAATTGTTTGAGCAAAATTATAGTCTCCTACCTTTATTGCAAACACATCCAACGATTTCTTTCAAGATGCTCCCATTTCTACATATCAGTATTCTAATAACTACATAAAAGTTCATTTGAATGCTCTGCACTACTATCCGCATTCGGAGTCTGAAATGTTAAACGTATTTTGTAAAACTAGGAACAAGCATAGTCAGGTCCTGGCGGGATACCTGCCAATATTCTTAAATTCTGCATAGAAGAGTTGCTGAAGCTGATCGCTCATTTGGTTAACTACTCCTTTGGGTAAGGTATTTTTCAGAATCTGCTTAAGACTTCTGTTATTAAACCATTGCACACGATGGGAAATGTATTTATTGTTGTTAGCCGTCTTGTTTTCATATTTTTCAAAAATTTTTTGAATATTCTTTTCTATTATACAAGGTGGGCCAAATTCGATACTTTTAATAGGGAACCTATATTTCTAAAGAAATTAGACAAAAACTGACCTAAGCTTCTGGAGCTCGATTTTAAAGAGAAATCGATTGGTGAAATCCCTATTTTTATATCTTCCTTAATATAAGAGATACAGAGCGTTATCTTAAAATGAGCAATTTTTAAAAATCCTTGTAACTTTTTTATTTGTGAAAATGCTTGATTTATATAAAAAGTATATTAGGGCGCTTTTTAACGCAGAATTCTATGCTCTAATTTTTTCTTTTTTTTAAACTTCTATTTTTTTGTGATATTATCAAGACTTGTTTTTTTTTTATATGGAACACCCTACATATTTTTACACTATTGAAAGCATATAAAATTTGCTTTAGAATGATATAACGCACTTGATATTTTATTTAAACAAATTTTAAATTATTTGTTTTTCTTCATTTTACATTATTTTAAGATGGCACAATCCATAGCCATATTAAAATAATGCCAAATTCGATATTTTTAATAGGGAACTTATATTTCTAAAGAAATTAGACAAAAACTGACCTAAGCTTCTGGAGCTCGATTTTAAAGAG